>JAZKJV010004916.1:0-576042 GCA_037367405.1 Ottelia alismoides | reverse complement strand
TCTATCACTTACACTGCATGGAAAGATTCATAGTCATTAGAGTTTGTGTATGTAGACTTGTTCTGATCTGGTTTATTGAGGAGTCTTGTCCATAGATTGGTGGAACTTAGAGGCTGTTGAGTTTTAAGCTTGAGTCAAATAAGGTTCCGACACATTAATAATCCAAAGATCTGATCGAGCTCCGTAACTCAATTTAATGAAGGAAAGTTTAATATTCCACCTTGATCCTTGTACATTCCCCTCTTTTTCTTTTTCTTTCTTTCTTTTTCACTTCTTTTTCAAATAAGTGTTTGCTAAGGGACTAGCAAAGTTAAGTATAGGGGGGTGATGAATACCCATTCATCACTCTTTATTCTTATATTTTAGCTACAAAAACCTTTGCAAATACATGTAGATAGGTGTAAATACAAATAATTAGCAAAAAGCGTGCATTGTGTAAAAACTAATAATTAGCATGTTTTTGTGCTAAAATAAAAGAATAAAGAGTCAAAAGAAAAAAGGGAAATATTTAGAATAAATATTGAGCGACCTAATCCCAAGGGAGGGCTCAGCATGAGCCTGACCGCATAAAAACCCAAGTAGAGAGAGATAAGGGAGCTCATTTGTGTATATACCTGTAAATAAATAAATGAAAATATTTTCCTCTAAAAATAAAATAAAAATGGATTGTATTTATTTGTAAATATTTAAATATAAAAACAAGATAAAAATAGAAAAAATTAAAAAGAAAACAAAAACATCACTCATGTACATAGTCACCTTGTATATAGTCCACTCATCGTTATTTATTTAGCTTTATAAATAAATGAAATTAATTTCCAAAAATCTTGTATATATTCTATCCTTTATGGTGTAAATAAATAAAATAAAATTAAAATAGAAAAACAAATAAAAATAACAAAAATTAAAAATCCAAAAATACTTTGTAAATATACCATGTATATATATGTACATATCTATTTATTTCCCCCTTGTATATAAATAATAAAAATAAAATAAAAATATCAAATTATTCCAAATTTTATTATATAAATAAATAAAATATAAAATTGAAATAAAATATACAAAAAATAAAAACAATTAAAAATCAAAAATTAAAATACATATGTATATACATGTAAATAATAATATTTTGTAAATACCTAAAATATATTTCAAAAAAATAAATAAAAATCACAAAAAAAAGAAAAAAATAAAATAAATATTTTTCATGTTTTAAATTTTTAAAAATTCGATCATTTTCTATTTTAAAATAAATAAACAAATAAATTGGTTTTGGCGGATTCTGATTGGTCCACAGGGGTTTGTTGACCCTGGTCAACTCCCCCTGTGGACCACTTCTCTTGCGGATCTGGGGACCGACCCGATATCTCCTTTTTCTCCCCACTCGATCCGACAGCCGATTAACCTAACCTCGGGCTCCGATTGACCCTTGATCATTCGAGACCCTCGCCCGGGGTGGGTTCTAGGGATCCGAGTTGCGTACAGCTCGCCCGACCCCTTCCTTCTCGAACCCCTGATCATATATAGTCTCAGCTCTGGCGAGGTTTTCACACATCTTTGGATCTCCCCCTCGACGCCTGTGATCTCCTCTGGAGTGCTTGAGTGAAAGCCGCGTTCTCCGGAGTAGCAGCGAGGCCCGGGAAGCCGGGAGCCACTGATCCGGTGGTTTTCACCGTCGTGCGCCGCTGCGAGCGCGCTCAGCCTCGGGGAGACGACGCCCCCTTGCAGGCAATGACCCAGGAGCTCCCTGAGCTCCAGCATAGTCGACTGCACCCGCCGGGTAACCTTCTTAGCCCATAGATTAGCGTAGATTTAGGTTTTTCCGATTTCAGTAGGATAGCTCTGCCACCTTCATCTGTCGTCTCCGGCCACCCATTCACCCCTCCGACACCACCACCACGTCCACCAGACTCCTCTCCACCTTCTCCGACCCTTCATTCCCCCTGGCTTGCCCCGGAGCAGGGTATCGGCTCTCACCCTTCGCCGCTCGCCGGAGAGCCCTCATACCGCCTCATCCTTCACCTCCCGCTCACTCTGACGGGTCGAGGCAGTTTGCCCTCGACCCCGTGTTTTGCTTGTACAGGTTAGATCGTCAGAAGGACCTCATCTGGAGGTCCAAGGTTCGAGCACAACATCTCCAGTTCATCCGCTTCGCCGGAGCTCTCCCGAGCTCCCCGCCATCATCGGAGCTTGCCATCAGACGCGGAAGGTTTCCACGATTCTTCTCATCCTTCCTGCAGCCGACGAGGAGTCCCCACGCTCGAGTTTCGAGCTGGCGAAGTTCGCCGGCCGAAAGTTCTTCCAGGACCTCTTCGCACCGTTAGATCGTCCTCTCGCTCCAGTTCGTATCTTGGTCGTTCATCCAGGAGCTTCGCCACTGTCAGATTCTTCCGAGGACCGATCTGAGCCACACGTTCAGATGAAGAGACGCCCGTGATCCCCAGCCATCCGATCTCCACGCGTCGTCTTCTCATCCGTCGATTTACCAAGGGGTTCGCCGCAGCGTACGTATACCGTCAGATCTGCCACGCGGTGAGCCCTCGACCGTCCGATCAGGCTTGCGTTCCCGAGTCAAAGGTGCCACCGCTCTCGCTCGTTGGATCTGCTACGTGGCGCACATCCGGCCTTCGACATTAAATAAGGGGTAAATTGCTCTTAGACCCCTCTAGTTTTCGCATCTACTTTCTAGTCCTGTAAATATTTTAAAACCTTTATTTCCGCCGGGTATTTTGCATCAGACCCCCCAGGACTCTTGGTAATTGCATTTAGGTCCCTATGTACTGTGCCCTTGTATGTGATTTTAATAAAATAGCAAATCAACTCCAAATTTGATGAAAATTGGATACATGGCTCCTGCCATGATGTAAAATTTTCTATAAATTTTGGAGACATTTTAGACACTGTTTGATAATTTTAAAAATTCAAAAACACGTATTTTCTTTACTGTTGAACTTTGAAAATCACAAAAAAATATTAAAACTCATTTAAACATTACAAAAAAAATTACTTACTGTTTGTCTTTGCTTGCTTGATTTTCTAGCCAATTTTGGCTATTTTTCATTACTTAAAACACCTAAAAATTAAAAAACACTTAAAATCTTATAAAAATTCTAATAAATAAATTAAAAACCCAAAAATAATAAATTAGGTACCCAATTTTTCCTTGTTTTCTTCTCTATACAGGAAAAATACCTTTAGGTTTGGGGCTTCTAGATATTTTATCTAGGTCCCTTTAGCTCGGCTGGACAGGACCTACAGTTTCAGTGCTTGTTTTATTTTTAGAAAATTAAATAAACATCAAAAAAATCCCAAAAATCCACTAAAAACAGTAAAAATTATAATATAAAACACACAAAAATATTTTTATTAGAATTTTTGGTTGATTTTTAGTGCATTAAATAAATTGTTGAAGTGTGTTGTTTAGTTGCTTTTATTATTTTCTTAATTAATTAAAAAATCCAAAAAAATATAAAAAGATTTAAAAACCACCAAAAACACTTTTGCATTTCTTTTCCTTCGATTTTTGACTACTTCGTAGGCCGCGAGGCCAATTCGTGCTCCTTGTGTTCGACCCTGGTCGCTATATCAGGTTAAATTAATAGCAAGACCGCTATCGTGCTTTCGAGTTGATTTTGTTTGGTGGTCTATTTTTCTTGATTGACACAGCCGAGTGATTGAGGTCGCGACGATCATTTATTACCTTTACCTCAGTTGCTTGGGTTTTCGTGTCTTCAAGCTCCGCCCCTCTTTGACGTTCTCAACATCGTTTCACGCAGGTAGGCTAAAGCTTCATTCTAAATGTGTGGAAGCTCCATCGATTCATCATGATTTCTTTCACCATCTTATAATGTTGAATCGAGGCCCTGAGTACCTTGTTCGATCCATCTATCTCTCGCCATCGGCATGATTATTTCTGGGTACAAGGAAAGGAAGGGAAAGCTGTGTCACCCTCCTCTTTGAGTGGTCACAGGAGCTTCCAGGTCTACGTTCATTGCCATCTCTAAAGCAACAAAGAATCCAAGGCTCCTTCAACTGCCTCCGCAGCACCATCCTCATGACGATCGATGTAATTTCGACATTCCAACGGTTGTCCTTCACTTGGAGAAGAAGGTGGAGAGGATGACCTTTGAAAAGAACATGGGGAAATATGCACCGTTGGATTTTCATTAGTTAGATTAACTCAACACCAACCCAAACAATAGACTCAAATAAAGTTGAAACTGACGGTAGGGTCTGTGAGGTAAGACGGAGCAAATTTATGGGGTTGAGGGAGGAATTATGTTGTTTTAAAGGTCGTGGAGGTAATTGACAAAGATTATAGGGTCTGCCGGGTCAGGGACGAAGCTAGAAAATTCTTCTTGGGGGAGGGGGCTAAATTATTTAGATGGAGGGGGTAAATTATTTATCTAATTTACCTTGTCATTTTAGTGGTTAATATTTCGGGAGGGGTTGCTCTATTGTAATGTGAGCTATAAAGGAAGTGTTGTAACTATTTTGTTCAAATTTGTTTCTTAAAATCCAACCTATAGATAGAATCTTCGAATAATGTTATACATATCCTCCGATTTTCGCTCAATTCCGCGATCGTTTGCTATTTTATATCAATGGTAAAGAGTTTTATTCTAAATGGCATTTAAGTTGCTTAAATATTTCTTGGACTTTAACCACTAAGATAAAATAGGAAATGCTATCGGATTTGAGAGAAATTCGGAGGATATGTAGAATATTGACGGAAGTTTCAATTTATGAGGGTGAGTGTGTGGAAACAAATTCAATATAAAAAGCGAACTTCTAATAATTTCGTAATTGATTGAGATTAATATTGAGAAGGTATTTTTTACAAAAAAATACCCATCTAAACTTATAATCAGACATAAATAATATCTATAAACATCGTATTGACAAAAAGATCCATACAAAACTCTTCATTTCACGAAATATACTTTTATTAATGTGATATTAAGTAATTCCATTGGGAAAAATGGGGTTGCCTCTTGGGGATAGCTAACGCAGCTCCCCCGCCCCCATTTTCCCTATATTTTTTTATTTTTTTGAAAATAAAATCATTGAAATTCATCACTATATCTCTATATTATGTCATTCAAGTTTCGTGAGAAATAGAGACTCTACGACCTCCATCTAGACAATCATTTTTTAATGATCGTAGGATTTTTTAAATCGACCATGTTTGGAAGTAGGTCGTAGGAGTCTATGTTTCTCACGAAATTTGAATAACATAATACAAGGATATAATAATGAATTTACATGATTTTATTTTTCAAAAAAATAAAAAATATGAGGAAAGTGAGGCGGGGTGAGCTAAGTTAGTTGCATTTAGGGGCAACCTATTTTGCCCAATTCATTAGATTTAATATGTTCAAACAAATGATATTATATAATACCTTTTACTTATAAGGATGCAAATAAATATAGATATGTCTACCAATCCCTTATCATATTTGTTATACATATTTTGACATGTGTACATTTATATGCATACTATTATAAAATCGATGCAGATAAAAATAGGGTTGCAAACATGCGGATACAAATATGTATGTCCCCATATTTGTATATACTAGAATCCTATCTGTTTTAAGATCGTAAAAAATGAAAGAGGTATCCAAATCCATATATGTATATGCAAAGGAAAAAAATCATTATATATACCATATATGTTAAAATAAAAACTACATATTTGTGACTGTTTATAAACATGTACGATGATGGACATATACGGATGTATCAATATCCGGTTATGCACATCATGTAATGTTAACAACTAATTATTGTAATTAGATCATATATATGGGTAAAATGGAGCTGCCCCCTTGGGGTAGCTAACTTGGCTCCCCCACGCCATTTCGTCTGTTTTTTTTTAAATTTCTTCTGTGGATTGTCATCAATATATCCTTATATTATGTTATTCAAATTTCACGTGAAATGGAGATTCCTACGGCCTCCATCCAGAAGGGTTATTTTTAGTAATTCTGTTACAGTTAAAAAATGATTGTTCAGATGGAGGTCGTAGGAGTCTCTCTTTCGTACGAAATTTGAATATCGTAATATAGGGATATAGTGATGAATATTCACGGAAGAATTTAAAAAAAAAGGGCGAAATGGTACAGGGGGAGCCAAATTAGCTCCCACGAGGGGTAGACCCATTGATCTTTCTCTCTCTCTCTCTCTATAGATATATATATATATATGTATATATATATATTGATTTTTTGGTTGAGATATAGGGGGCTATTATATATAACATGTAAATTTTAATTATTAAATAATGTATTTAGATTATATATTATACTATATATTAAATAAATAAATATATATATATATATATGGAGTTTGGTTGGGAGCTGGGGGGGCTAAGCCCCCCCATCTCTCCGTTACTGTGTCGGGTAAAAATCCCTATAAAAAATATGTGCTTATCTATAGAAATCTCCTGCATATCAGATCAATGTCAAATCATAATAGCAGAAGTATGGCTCTTTTGATTTTGGATATATCCTCTAATCTCTTGGAATACGTTCCACTCTTATCCAATCCTTCTTCAGCAACATTATATAGGAAGCAAAAGGCAGTGGCGGACCTAGGATTATAGCCTAGGTAGGGCACACATAAATAGAAAATAAATAAATGATATTGCAAGAAAAAATAAATCAAAATAAATATACATGTGCAAAGATACATATAAAGAATTGTTTTGCATATAAAATTTTATGGAAGTGATAGGAGATAAGATGTAAACATCCTTTTTTAATCATGATTTGAAAATCATGATTTCAACTCATGAAAAATATCCAACATAAAATAGTGACATAAATAATGGTCAATTTTCCAAAGCACCCAAGTAACATCTACAACATTAACGTACATATTGGTAAAAAATTGATTCCGATTGCATTACCCAATTGGTAAAATGATATATGTTTTGCTCAAACATACACATATATGCCTACAAAGAACGAAAACATTGTATTATTGTTACATGCATTGGAGTTGGAGACTTGTAGTGTATGACAACTACGAGGTTACAAGGGAGTTGAGATTGCATGTGCTCCTAGTCCTTGAGGTGTGCTCTTATCAGGGACTCGAGAGGAGAGGCTAAGTATTGAGATGTGATATTACTGCATGGGAGGAGACTCGGGGAAGAGCATCGACCTAGAGAGAATGTGCGGAGCCAAACTGAGATTCGGGGCTGGAGTGCACGAGGCATGGAGAGGGATGGAGGTAGGGATGCAAACGGACAGATACAGATATGGATATATGTATTACCATATCCTTATCCGTTTTTGAATATGAATACAGATGCGGATACATATATTGACGTATATTAAAACTATCTTACCATATCCTTAAAAAACTGATAGGATGTAAAACGGATACGGATCGCATACTAGTAATGCTAGAAATGCTATATAGATTTATTTAAAACATATACGAATTACATAGAAAACACATGATATAAATTTACTAGATGTGTTTGTATAATGAAAAGTATACAAATATGATAAAAGAAGGTATGAAATTATGTTATGTAGGGTTAAAAATAAATCTGTGGCTATATTTATATACGAAAACTGTTATACGGATACGGATGTCTGCGGATATCAAAATGATATCCATATATGTATCCATTTTACGGATATGGATATTAATATCTATATAAAATGGATACGACGACGGATAATATACGGATATATCCGTAACCATTTGCATCCTTAGATGGAGGGCACGATTCCAATTCTAAATTCTCGGATGATGTGGGGCACAGAAGGCTCGTGTGGATTTCATATTCGTGATTCTCGAATGTGGGGGGGGGGCACAACCATATATTGCTACATTTTTAAAATTTCTAATAATACAAAATAAAAGGGATGTGAAAATTTAGGGAGGGCACGTGCCCCCATACCCAATATGTGGGTCCGTCCATAGCAAAAGATGACAAGGGAAGATCATCCCTCAGCCCCAATCCTTACGACGACCACCGCAGCCGCTGCTGTCGTCCCTCCTCTGCAACATCTTCCTTGACGCCCGGTACCAAACTTTTCCTTCCTTTTATGGTCAAGCTACTTCATTTTCCTTTTGTTACCGTCAGGTTCCTCCAGACAGGCTTGAGGACATACGGATCCCCTTCGACTGTTGCGGCCCCTTCAAGGATGTCTACCTCCTCAAGAACTACTACACCAGATACATTGTTTCCCGTTGACTCTATCTATTTTGATATCGTTCCCTTCTCATCACGTTACTTGCAGTGAACCTAAAGGTTTGGGCTTCGTCAAGTTCCGCAATCCCAGGAATGCCTACGAAGCCAACCTGATCTGTGGTCGCAAGATAGCTACCTTACTCACCGAGGAGAACCGAAAGATTCCCCAGGAGATGTGCACGAACTCAAAGGTTATGCACCATTTAATAATGGTCTCCTTTTGTTCTGCAGCAGATTGGATGTACATTTCTTAACAAAAGAACATTTGACTTTCCTTGAATTGGTGCTCTAGATTGTGATTGTAATTTTCTTTTATTTCCGAGTTTCAAATGATGTAGAGTCTTGAATAATATTGTCAGTGAATTCACGGTCTGATCTCCTTTTCCGCAAACACACGGTTCAAGGTTTGATATTTCATGCCATATTATTTTTAAGAGAATATTCGGTTATTTTGTTGATATAATACTTGATTGGTTGCTTGAATATATGTTTTCAACCTTCACCATGTAATTACTTCTTTTTGGTTGGACAAATCTATCTACCTATACATATATAATGGTTTGTGGTCCATGTGGAGTAGGTATTGTTCCCCACTTTGTTCAGCCCCTGTTTGATATATATTTTGATACAAACGTTTTGATATTGTTCTATATATTGTTTAGTGCTTGCTCGGGCTATAGTGTGTAGTATATTTAACTCGATTAGATATATTAAAATTACAGAATAAAAGGATAAGATCATTCTGCTTAGATGTGGCTTGGTTAACGTGTCAGAAGTAACGATGATCTTAGATACTTTTACCCTACTGCCCACTCCAGATCTGTGTCACCTTAGATACTTTGTTAACTTTTTTAAGGTGTCCGAGACCATCCTGTTGTCGGGCTTGGATTTGGTCTTGAAGGTTAGATCTTATTCTCTTTTATGTTACAATATTTACACCATCACATGTTGACTGGGGATAAGGTTCTATTTAACTGTGATGTGTTATTATTCGTTTCTTTCCATATTAGGCTATTCTTCCTTTCTCTTTTGAAAAAAAAGATGGATATCATATGTTGGCATCTCATACTGTGTTATGGTGGGAATCCGTAAGATCTACGTAACAATTCAAAATAATTCAATATTTGTAATATGTGTGTGTATACACACACCTTAATTACCTTATTTTTGCAGCGAAGTACTTTAGTTTTACACCGGTTGAGGGATATTGGTTCATTCTCGAAACTAATACAAGGAATATGGTCTGGTTTTTAGATATGCTATATTTTACACTATGAGCATAAACGTACTTCCAAGATGTAAAGAAAAATGACAATAAGGCGACATGACTTTCTGTGCTATTTGCTCGGGATTACCATGGTAAGGATTTGATAATGTTCATTTAGTTTTTCCAGCTTTATTTGGTAAGAAAATAAATCCTATATTTTGGTTTAAACATTCATGGTTCAAAAGTAATTAACTATCTTCCTTTATAGTAACTTCATGTGCCATATATGGTAATAGTTGATTATCTCCAACATGAAGTGTATTCTAGGATTCTTGCTATACGGTCGACTTCTTAATTTGCGTATATGTTCATTTCTTTCGGTTGCGTTTGTAACCGGATTAGCTCGGGTTAAATGGGGGAGGGCAAACCGTTTGGATAGAGGGTTAGGGGTTGAGTGAATTTGTTGTGATATATTTGTATTGAAGTTTGTAAAAATGAGCAGTTATTGTGATATAATTGTATTAAAGTTTGGAAAAGTGAATAAATATTGAATAGTTTATAATTTTTAGATTATATTATGGTATAATATATTTTTTTGATGAAATGGACAAAAAAATAATTTATTTAGTATTTATATGAAGAAGTGAGAGTAGACCTCACAAGTGAGAGAAAATGTGAGTTTTGTGAGGTAAAACCTCCAAAGGGAGGTAATCCCCCATCATGCTATAAAGAAATATAATTGTATGTTAACTTCTCCTACTTACTTTCCCGTGCAAAGCACGATGCCGGTACATACTAGTTGATTCTATTCCGGGAAAAGTACGAAAAAGGTATTTTGAGTTTTATTATCAAAATATACAACTATTTTCGATGACATGCAAAAGCAATAAAAAATATTTTTTTAAAAAAATAGTGTGTTCAGTACATTTTGTTAACATTTTCAATTTTACCAAGAGAAATAAGAATATAAGTGTGCATGTGTGTGTACGTCTTTATACATAATGCATAATTTCGTATATTCACTATGCCATTATATCATAAAAAATAGTAAATGACAAAAAAGTCATTGAGTTATACACTTGATTTTAATGTCATACATGAACTTTAAAATATAACAATGTGGTACCTGAACTTTACGATTTACCTCAATGCGGTCCTTGACTGTTGAAATTTAATGTTAGAAAGACGAAATAATCAATTAATTTCAATAGTTAGGGACCACATTGAGACAAATCGTAAAGTTCAGGTACAACATTGTTACATTTTAAAGTTCAAATATGATATTGAAATCAAGTGTATAGTTATTTTTTAAAAAAAATTTACTCTTGAAAAATTACAAAATTAACATTGTCATAAACTTTTTAGTTTATTCGCTTACGCCTGGCCAGATCGAAATTATAAATCAACAACCACCAAGTAAATCATGAAATCTATAGTTATATATTATCCCAAATGGATTTGAAATTAACCCGTTTACCTTTCAGTACTAGTATTAGCTAAACGACTATCACATACCATAAAGTCATTATCTAAAATATATACATACACTTCTACAAAATAGAAAGGCTTTTAAATAATATTAATATTTGTATGGATATTAATGTAAATGTTTTCAAGAGGCCAAATGTTTTGATCCATTTACCTAATAAATAAATGAGATAAATAGGTAAACAAAGTAATTTTTTGAGTTTAATGGGGATGCCCCTGAGTAACCAACTATAACTACCCCACGTCATCTTTTCAATAATTTTTTTTGGTTTTTTTGAAAAATACCGTAATATACTTTCATCACTATATCCCTCTATATGGCATTCAAATTGCGTTAGAACACAGATATTTCTATGCCCTTCATCTAGAATGTTCTAAGAGCGTTAAAATTACATGTTCTAGATGGAGAGCATAAGAGTCTCTGTTTCTGACGAAATTTGAATAACATATTATAAGGATATATTTATGAAAATATATTGTGCTATTTTTAAAAAAGCTAAAAAAATATGCTGAAAAATGATGTGGGGTAGCCAGTTAGCTACCCAGCCCATAAACCCTAAAAGTGTGTTTGGTTAGTAGGTTAAGGCGGGTTAAACTGGTAGAGGGTAATCAGTTTTTTGGTTTTGGTGTT
The DNA here is from genome assembly GCA_037367405.1 of Ottelia alismoides. Lineage (NCBI taxonomy): Eukaryota > Viridiplantae > Streptophyta > Magnoliopsida > Alismatales > Hydrocharitaceae > Ottelia > Ottelia alismoides. The sequence goes on along the minus strand of JAZKJV010004916.1, from coordinate 564,501 downwards.
TGGATAGAGGGTTAAAGTGGGGGTGCGTTAGAAGTGGGTTTGTTGTGATATGATTGTATTGAAGTTTGAAAAAGTGAGTAGTTATTGTGATGTTAATGTATTGAAGTTTAAAAAAGTGAGTAAAAGTGGAGTATTTTTTGATGGAATTGATGATGGAGAATTGATTTATTTAATTTTTTAAAAAGAAATAAAGTGGTGCCCACATGGAGAGAGAAGGGGTGGGTTAAGAGGAGTAAACTTCTTAAAGAGGAGTTTACCCTCTTGTCGAACGGGGCCTAATATTTTTAGAGTGTTTGTAAAATTTATAAAAAATCCATGTATTAATTCTATTAGGTTGGACTGAATGAGTAATTTTTCTTTTAGTATTCGAAACACATAAAATTATAAAAGTTGTTATGATTGACCTTGATTCCGAGCCGTCAGATCCTACCATATCCGGACCTGGTTACTCAGCAATCACAACTAACATTCAGAAACAAACTGCAATAAAAATACTCAGAAAAAAGTATTTCAACACTCTTCCATTTACATTCCATTTACAAAATAAAGTTCACATGATATATTGTCACACTATAACCATTTATATGTACATAAAACTTGAAAGGAAAATACACAAAAAGATTACTAACTACCTTACAGAGAAAAGCTATTGTGGCTAGTTGGATGACTATGTTAGCAGGTTGGATTATTAAAGATTTTACGATGGCTCACCGACACATGTTGGATTTTTCATAAATTATAGGATAACAATTAGCGAGTGCTCAGAACGAAAAAGAGAAAAGTAAAAAATTATGTGATTTTTTAAAAAGTTGTTAGCAGAAAAAATTCATTTATTCTCATTAGTTTAAGTCAGATTCCTTCTATTCCACATCAGAGATTAATCTAGGGGAACCCCACCATTCTTTGACTTCGAAGCTGTGGATATTTCGAGATTGGACGTTGCGTTGATTGGTGAGCTTATGTTGACGCACGTCGTCCCAACCAATCCTCTAACACTACCTTGACAATTTTCCTTTTCTTTTATTAATTAGGGTCTCAAACCATCGGCCTGAAAAACAAATGAGCACACCATCCTCAAGGACCCAGCTGGTTAAAACCTCAGGCTAACCATCAATCACATAATATAGCGACTTTAAATACATGTTATCGTGACCCAGCTACTATTGAACCATCCGTACCTTCACATGGCACACCTACATCTTCCGTCTTTCAACCTGAATATATTGGATCCTGCTACCACGCGTTGCAAATCATTCATTTCGTACGTAGTTATGATAACAAGGCAACAATATACCAGATAAGTAGGGCAAAACCAATGCAGGTTCCTTCCGACAAAACTACAGGTTGCATGCTCGACTTGTAGTTCTACTCCCAACCATTCTTAACATAAGTCACAATCCTTTTTCAGTTTCCAACTCAAAACACATCAATTTCCACGATGTAATTCCTCTGTTAAGCCTTACGTTTGCATAAACATAATACCGAGTATAGATTTACATATAAATTAATTTATATATTTATAAACTTATATTTATGCTCATTTTAACTTCCAAACCCTAACTTTCCGAGCCACTGCATCCATTCGATGCTTAGACCTTATTTTAGTTGAAATCACAAAGCAACTTTTCAAACTTTTTCAAAAATAGCCAAATTAAGGTTATTCGTAACGAAGAACATAAAGTCAGGAATCTCAACGATCTCATATGAAAACTTAACAGCAAAAGGAGGGATTTCGTTACATTGTCGAGCTCTCTCTCTCTCTCTCTCGTGTATGTAGTGTTTTATTGTGATTCGTTTTCGAAAAAGGATGATTTACAACTCCTGAAACGATCGAATTTCATGTTTGTATCAAAAACACTAAAAACATGTCATGAACGTGAAGAACGAATGAAGAACACGTCAAGAACATGAAGAACGCGAAGAATATATTTTCTCTTAAATTTTCGACAGAACATCTCCTTATATAGGGTGATATTTGTAGGAAAATTTCAGCAGAGTTTCCTCTTATACTGGGACATATTTCTAGAAAATTTTCGGCAGAATTTCCCTTATATCAGGACATATTTCTGTAAAAATTTTGACAGAGTTTCCTCTTATATCATACATATTTTAAAAGAATAACGGAAAGAGTTTCATCTATAAAATCATCGAGAAGAAACACAATAACGAAACTGAAAGAATATACTCAAATAATAAGAGATGAAGAATAGGTAGACACCCGACGTCTTAAGTGAGTGAATGCGTGACGAATCACAGGGTTCACTGACGTGCATAGCCACCCACACCTACGTAGGGTATTACATAGATTTCACCATCAAAATAATTATAAAAGCAAAATTGAAAGAATAGAACTATAAGTGATAGACAATCGGTAGACACCACGCGCCTTAGGTGAGTGAATGTGTGACGAATCACGGGGTTCACTGACGTGCATAGCCATCCGCACATAAGTAGGGTGTTTATATAGATTTCTTCTCGAACCACAACAAAAGACGAACTAGAAAGAAAGATGAATCGAAAACAAAGCTTGGAAGAAAAGAGGATGAATCGAAAGCCTAGCTTATGAAGCAAACTAAGAGAGGATCATACCTTCCTCCTCCTCGTTCTCCCGGCAGCGCTTCGCTAGCGCTCCTTCCCCTTTTCTTAAAAAATACACAAACCCTTTTTTTAAAAATATGCATGTACGAGACACTTTGTTGTTGAGCTATTAATAACTCAAGCAAACTGCCCAAGACTATCGAGTTTCAATGTTTGCCTTGAACTCCTTTTGTTAGCTCACAACTCATGAGCTAGTTAGTGGCGTGAGATATCGAGCTTGAATTTGTTTCACAACCTTAAGATCAATTGATAACGTGATAAAACTCGACATAAAACAAAAAGGCTTATAAAAATACCTCTATAGATCGTACATATCCATGTAAAATAGAACCAACATTATGTTATCTACTTAGGGAGCGGCTCCTCTGTTGTTACCGCACCTGCTGTAATGCGGGGGAGCTGCTCTGTGAGCATCGGACGGCCCTTGAAGAGGGGGTTGAGGATGACTGGTGTGCATCTCGATGCTAATCGAGCAGCTCCTCCCCTGTGTTACAGTATGTGCTGTAACAGTAGAGGATCCACTCTGACCTACTTAAGCTCTTGTAAACACGTGCATACTTGCATATTTGTGCATGCAAAGATCAATAGCTCACTTGCATAAATATGCTGTAAAAGTATATGCATATGAAGGCCCATTGAAGTGTAAGCTTCAGGTCACTTTGAAGACCAAGAAAGACCAAGAGATCTATCCAGATACGGATTAGAAGAACGGAGTAAATGCAGGAGAAGATTCGAGAATAAAAAAGATGAGGTGCAGTGAAAAATGCAGAGCAGAATAATGTAGCAGGAGATTAGTGAATAAATGGCAAGAGAGATGGATGAAGAGTGGAAAAAAATAACAAAGGACAGTTGCGGTATTAGCAAAAGGAACGTAGCAATCTATATCTATCTATCTATCGGCAGGAGCTCTTATCATCTCACGAAGCAAAGGAAACCAAATTAACGATAAGGCCGTTTTCGACGAACCGAAGTTATCCATAAAAATAGAAAGCCAAAGTTCCATCGTCCAGGTCTAATTTTACGGGGAGCATTAGTGAAGGGGGGCTAATAATTCTATGGGAAGTATATACGTTCATTCGTTAGGGTCGGAGGGGAGCTGGTGGTGACTTTTAGTCCCACACCGGTATCATCAAAGGAGGAGGGGCGCGGGCATGTGTATAGAAAGGCGGGGAATGGCCACATTGCAACATACTTACCTGGACGGGGTCTATGAATGATCAATAAGGTCCATGGCCTAAGGGGGTGACCTTCATTGCACATGGAAGGGGTGTCCTCTTAACATCTCCCCATGTGGGTGAGTGTACGTCATAATTTGTGTTCTTATCTTCTTTCTTACACTTAGTAAGTAGAGGTTTCATTTTACTTCCCATTGTTCTTTTGTTACTTCCCGAGAGGGCGTGAAATTTTCCTTTTGATTTCTCCCTTACAAACCTACGGCGAGAACAATAAAGGGGTACATATAAGAAAGGCGTAAGAAGCACCCAAAGAAAGGTGCAAGTAAGAAGCATTGGCTGCTCCCAAGGGAAGCTAACTTGGCTCCTTCTATGTTATTTTCTTTATTTATTTTTGGAAATTTCTTCCATGAATATTCATCAATACATCCTTATATTATACTATTAAATTTTCGTGCGAAACAAAGATTTTTAAGACCTCCATCTATATAGTCATTTTTTAATGGAAACATAATTGCTAAAAATGATCCCGTCTGAATGGCAGCCGTAGGAGTCTCTGTTTCACACAAAATTTTAATAGCATAATATATGGATATATTGATGAATATTCACGGAAGAAATTTCAAAAAAATAAAAAAAATGAGGAAAATAAGATGGGGGGGGGGGTCAAGTTAACTCCCCCTCAAGGGGCAACCCCATTTTACCCATTAATTAAACATATAGCAACTTTTGATAGTTAAAATTTAATTAAACATATAATACCTCATTTTTCATCTTTATGCGTTTTCTAAAAATTTCCCCTTGTAATTTGTATTGAGTGTCCTCTGAACTACACAAATTACTCTTAATATCTAAAAGTACTAATACTTACATTTATGAATACCAAGAAAAAAGAAAGAAAATATTAATTCAATCTAAATTTTATGCATTGAGTGTCCCGTGTGATATTTTGTGATTTTATCATTATCTTCTGATACCTGAACGTTGGTAATATATGAACACAAGTTAATTTTTCATCAATTTTGATACGAAGAAATTGTCAAGAAAATATACAAAGCTAAAATTCCACCTAATAAGATCATCCGACAGTGAAAAAAAGATAAAATATTCTAGTAGATTTCATACAAAATGATTTAGAATATTTTCTAAATACCATACAAGATTTTTCAATCACATCATCTTGGGATGGAAAATTAATTTCTAATGTATGTCGCCTTAAAAATTGGCTTAGACGTCTTCCTACTTCACCTCCTCCCCATTCGTTTCCTTTTCAACCTTCTCCCGTCGTCTTGTGGCTATCTCCACGTATAGTTTTTTTTGTTTCTACTTGATTTTTTGTTTAGAATGCATTGAAATATGCTTAGATGGTTGCATCTTCGCTGATGACGTTCGTAGAGGATCAGGGTGTTGACTAATATGTTCGCTAATGCTTCTTTTAACCATTGATTGTCATGTTGCTCTGATGATACTACAGTAGATCAGTTGATCCTTACCTCTATTTATGGCCTTTGAGACGATTTCAGGGGTTGTGGTATTGTCCTGAGAATACCAAATAGTTGTCTCTCAAAGCCAGATGTCTCACCATGATAGACACTAGCAAACAACACAGTTTGAAGAGCTTATGGATCATATTGAATAGGAGGTGTGAGTTGAGAGGGGCTTAGAGTCAGATTGACATGAAGGACCTACAAATGACGAGCATGCAAATTGTGTACGAATCGAAGTTTCGAGATATCCTACGAGGCCCACCCCTAAAAGAATTGCGTTGTATTTAATATCTCATAAGATGAACAAAATCTTTTAAAATAGAATATTTATGAAACAAAACATTGCAACCTGGAGCTCTAAAGGTTGGTTGCTCCTATTGGTATCGTTCTCCACCACATCATGCATAGCCTATACCACAGATTTGCATTATTTTTAATGTTTCATTAGCTAAATAATAATTTTTTGAGTGAAATAATTAAATAAATAAATTTTACAATCTGAAGCCTCAAAAGTTGATTGCTATTATCGGCATCCTTCTCCGTTATATCATGCATAATCCATACTTAAGGAAACTATATTATCATTAAATTTTTATAAGATGATTTTTTACTTATTATAAAAAGAACTAAGATAGAAATTAACTAAGATGGAAGAGGTGTTCTTTCACCGTTCGATTATACAAAATTCTCCTAAGAATCCCAGGTCCATCACCCCCACCAATTTCACATAAGCTCCTGCAGAAGCCAAATATGCATGCCACGTGTGGAGCAAATCCATGTCGGTGTCAGAAACTAGGCGGTCGACCTGTCCAGAATACTTCCGGTTGATCAATGAGGACCTAGGCGGTGAAGCAGCACCGACATCACGTAGGAAATGATGAAGGCTGGATGGTAGCTCACGCACTTCCGGCTAGTGGCGGTGGACGGGAGAACCTACCTGCAGGAGTCTGGATGGTAGCTCGCGCACTTCCGGCTAGTGGCGGTGGACTGGAGAACCTACCTGCAGGATCACACCACACAGTCAGACAAGGGACATCTTCACATTGTGGGAGATACTCTATCTTCACATTGTGGGAGATACTCTATCTTCACATTGTGGGAGATACTCTAGCTGCTGAGGCTGCACGCGGCCAACGGATCAGATTTGGATCACATGTTCTACGGCCACTAATCCATTGTTCCGCCGTAGGATTGTAAGGGAGAAAATTTAGAAAAATTTCTCGCACCTAATCAGTAAAAGGGGATAACAAAAGAACAATTGAAGTAAAATGAAAACTCAAGTTACGAAGCGTAAGAAAGAAGATAAGGACTCAACATTTCTTGTTAAAAATGGCAGGGGCCGCGCAGTGCGCGTACCCCCTCGGCAACAAATTATGACGTACACTCTCCCACTTGGGGAGATGTTAAGAGGACACCACTTCCATGTGCAATGAAGGTCACCCCCTTAGGCCATGGACCTTATTGATCATCCATAGACCCCGTCCAGGTAAGTATGTTTTAATGTGGCCATTCCCCGCCTTTCTATACACGTGCCCGCGCCCCTCCTCCTTTGATTCCACCGGTGTGGGACTAAAAGTCACCACCAACTCCCCTCCTCCCGCAATGAATAAATACTCCCCATAGAATTATTAGCCCCCTTCATCCATACTTCTGCCTATGGATATTAGATTGCTATGTTCCGCTGGCTAATACCACTGTCCTTTATTCTTATTTTTAATCTCCATCCATCTCTCCTGCCATTTATTTACTAATCTTCTGCTACATTATTCTATTCTGCATTTTTCACTGCACCTCCATTCCAGCATTTCTCTGTTTCACTGCTCTTCAGCAACATTTATTCTGTTCCAATAATCCGTATCCGGATAGGTCTCGTGACCCTAATGACACTTTAATTGGCCTTTTGTTATCCGTTGCTTGTTTTGAGCATCAGTCCAGCAAGTTGAGGTGAGGGACACTAATTTTACAATTTTGCTGAATAAATCGCCTATTGCAATATGATGCATCATCCAGTCATTTAGCTGAAACAGCTTATGCAATTGCAGAATTTCGTCTATATATGCTAACGTGAAAAACGACCAACTCCTTGGCATAGTTCCAAATTTTGCGAAATTTCGGTGAAATTTTGATTTTGACACCCTACCGAAACCGAAGTCGAAATATCGATATATACCCTTCCGTCACAAATCTATGTCGATTTTGACCGAAATAGGTGAAATTTCGATGAAATTTCGATATTGTTTTGTTTTTTACCGTCTCGAAACGAAATCGAAATAGAGACTCCTTGCATCATTATAATTTTCTTAATGATAGTCTTCCCATAGTGATTGAAATTGTGATAAGAAATTTTACAAGCCTTCAACTAATTTTTGCCGTCTCCAAGTGAAAAATTTAATTGTACATTTACTACAATTTAGTGTTTTTTCATAGGTAAATAGAAACAACTTGAACATCTTGCACTTGTTGCATTTTATGTGACTTATGAGTACCCTGATTTGAATAGTGTGTGCCAGTTGATATACAAGTGATGATATAGGTTGTCATGTTTGGTTACTTGCGTTGAATATTACATTATACTTTAAATTGTATATTTGTGTACATATGAGTTTGATGAGGCTACATCAAGGGGAGCCAACTTGGCTACTCTCATCATTATTTTATTTTCTTCAGATATTTTCTGAAAAAATATCTGAGAGTATTTAGATTTTTATATGATACAGTATTCTCATTCAACTTTCAACTCAATTTGAAACCTCTACCCCATCCGCCAAGCCTGTAAAATTTTTAGCGGTCCGAGAATAGCTGAAATTGACTCTTTCTAGATAGACATGTTAATAATGTTTATTTTGCATGAATTTTGTAATACATATTTCACTCAATATATTATGTAACCCCCAGATTTCATTCAAAAAATCAAAAAATAATGAAAAAGGAGATCCGTTGTAAGGAGTTACCTACTACATGATGTAGACTCCCACCACACCTATGTATGTATGTATGTACATGAGTGATGTGAAAAGATAATAAGAGTCAGATTAAAGTCATGTCGTTTCGGTGGCTCCTGCCCTCCTCTCTCCCAAACCGCCTCTCCTCGCTTTTCGTTCAGTCCTTCCCATACGGTCCTTCCTCTTTCTTCTATGATCGCTTTCCCAGAAGAATGCACCAATCAGTCAATACCTAGGCTAAAAACGTTATCTTCGTCTCTCTTATTTGTCTGGTGAGCATCGTCGGTCCCTATTCTAATCGCTTGTCATCTTCTCTACCCCTCTCCTTCCACTCTATAGGTCCTCATCCCGACCAAGGTCTGAACTCTTGACAGTTGGGCATCCCCTTAAGAAACTAAACATTGGATGAGAGGAGACCCCCAAGGCAACGAGGGAAGTCCCTCCCCATTTTATTTTTAGCTTTATTGGTCATTGTTCTGACCGACCGTTCCTTGGCTTCTATGCACGCCTCCTCGCATCTTATAGCTTCTTCTTTACTTCCATTCTAACTCGAACTCGAAAAATAATTTATAAATAGAAAAGCGTGTGTAAGATGGGATGCTTTTAATGTTGTTATTACTTTTCTTAACAAGTTCATAACTACTTGTCTAGACTTTCTCGAACTCCCTTATGAGGGACTCCTCGCTCAAGTCACTGTCGAGGTCTGAGGGAGCCCTCTACAGCCTACAAATGATAACCACACTGTGATACGTCACCCCTAAGTAACTAGATAATACAATGGCTCCATACAAGGAATCACGAGTAGGGGATGGGGCAAAAATGCCCCTCCCCTACTACCCTGCCCACGAGGGGGACACGCACCAAAGCCCTTGGAGTGAAGCTGAGATAAAATGATCCCCGAGTAGGAGGAGCTTGAAGTGAAGCGAACATTGTCCTTGTTACTTGAGGGTATTGTCATACCTGATGCTATGATTTCCAAGAAAGATTACCCCAGGATACCCACTTGGGAAAATATGCATTATCGATGCCACAAAAAACCAGGCATTTTCCCCCATGATCGACTCCAAGATGGTACCCTTTATTGAAAAATAGATAGAATGCACATGGGATCAGAAAGCCCTTTCACCTTTCTTATCTTTGTACACAAACCATACAAAGGTTATATTGCTCAGATTGGTGGTCAAGAGTTGTGTACCAACTTCTTAGTCCTCGAGATGCAAGACTTTCGACGTGGATGGGAGAATCTCCTAGTTAGAGAAGATAGATGGGAAAATTCACCATAAGTTTAATGCAAAGGGGAACAAATATATAATAGAAAGAATAGATGATTAGATTTTAAGTAAAGTCCTACGTGTGAAAAGGGACATAAGCAGATGTTGATATAATAAATCATTGCCATCCCATGCTATAACAACATCTGTCTATAGTGCTAAAAAAATTATAGTGGAAGTATTGATAAATGAAGTCAAGTGAGAATCCATTGTATGTTTAAGAGCAGTGAAAGTGATTTCAAAAAGAAAAAGAAGGGCTCACTGCCTACAGGGAGAGGGGTGACTATTTGTATAGAAACAAAGGAGTGAGATTTTATAGATATATGTTGCAATAGTGAAGCGGAAAGGATCATCACGGGGCTAGGAGCTGATGCTCTAGTCAGTCTTCCGGTTGTGGTAAAAAGTATGTAGCAAAGAGAACAGTGACGTGTTGACTCTACCGTATAATATTATGAGTCTCATTATAAAAAAAATCAACACTATAAATAACCTGAAGTGCTTCAGAGATAACTTAACAACATTTTAGATCTCTTGGACATGGGTTTATTTACTAATGACTGAGAAAGAGAGAGGGACATTATCACATGATCTAGTTTTTTTAGAGTAAGATATGAGATGTGTCATATATACCCAGAAACAATGGGCAGTAGTGAACAAACTCTTGATGCCTACATCATCGTGTTATTTACGATCTACAAGCGAATGAGCGGGGGTAGGTCTTCTTCTTCGTAGGTCAAGGGCACTCTATGATGGTCTTGGTCGACATGTCTCATTGTGGCTCTCTTAATCTTTGCTTCCACTTTCTAGATAATCAATTTCGATTAGATCCTTTCAATCACCGATCAGTAGTCCAAATCCATTATTTTTCATAAAATTGTACTAGCTTCATAAAATTCATTATTTTCTAACTTAGATTTCATTTAAAATCATTAAAAACATTAGAGATACTCTAAAATTCACATAAATAGGAAATAAAATATAAAGCACAAAAATATTTTTACCTTTAATTTTGAATAATATTACTCCTACTTCAAAAATATAAAAAATTTTGCATTCCTTTTATTCATTTACCTTTATAAATACAAATGTCAAACATTAAAGTTTTATAAACAAAATATACAATGAAAATTAAATAAAGAACTAAAATCAAAACTTAAAAAGAATATAAAACAAATAAAACAAACTAAAAACTATAAATCCTTACAAAATCACTAAAAAATCAAATAACCCTAAATACCTTAATTCACTCTACTATATTATCCTAGTTTCTACAGTATACCTCCCTGAGTTCGATGCTTCTTTACTTTTCTTTCTGCACATCAGTTTTAACAGTATAAATAAAATAAAATTCTCTACGAATTGAAACAACAACGTTATTTTATTTTTAAAGTAGTACGAGCGACTTTTCAAGCATCAACCACAAGAAGAGCTCCCTAGCAAGCAGTTAGGAATTTGGATACTTCGTAGCGGAAACTACATGATATGGAGCTAAAATCTATTTGAAACCTACGACCGTATGAACCCAACATATGCTATGATTTATACTAACTAATAGTTCGAATGCAGAAACATCACTCAAATATACAATCGAATCCATAATATCACAAGCCCCAATCTTTCATTTACACAAATTCATAAGTAAGTTGCAACAAACTCAAATGCATTATCTCATTTAAAATATGCATTACCTCACTTCTGCAGTCATCATAGTGGATTACATCATAAATTGACATTATAGTTGAATTTCACGAAATTAAATCTTCTTATATCGAAACAATCGAACTTTGTTTAGAGGAAAAAAACACTTTCCATCTACAGCAACCACAATTTCTAAGTCAAAGACTAGTATTTATGAAGTAAGCTTGGCTCAAAGAGCGCATCTTTTTGTTCTGATTCGGCAATGAGGGCATTCCAATACACGACTATGTTCTGACTATAATTTAAAAAGGAACTATATACTCAAAGACATACATCTTACAATGCACGAGTATCATTATGACAATAATTTAAAAAAGAAGTATATACTCACAAAGACATACACTCCCTCACGGGCAACGAATTATGATGTACACTCCCTCTCTTTCGCTTTTGAGAGATGTTAAGAGGGCACCCCTCCCATGTGCAATGGAGTTCACCCCCTTAGACTTTGGACGTTATTGATCATTCATAAACCTCGTCCAGGTAAGTATGTTTCCCCGTGCAACCCCCCCCCCTCCCTTGACGAAATAAATTTTGACAGGGATTTGTAACGTGTAATCTTGGAGAGTCTGCGGTGCCCGACAAGTCAGGTTGGGCAATCATCGTGTCGACAGCTCTCATAGTACTTGGATCATATCTCAATCTCTCATCAACAATTAACCCTCATTGATGCAAAAGTAATAAGTACAGTGAGCTAAAATTTATTATACCCTACCAAATGATATGCATAGTAAGCAAGTGTAGGGGGTCGAACCACAAAGGAGCAATGGAGATAGCCACAAATTTTGACAAAATTCAATAAATGTTTTTGTGATTTTATAGAGAATTTTTTATTTTTATGTGTTTTTAATATTTTATCTTTTTTGTATTTTTAATTTATATTTTCTGTTTTGTTTTTAATTTTATAATTTTTATATTCTTTTTTTTATATTTTATATTTTTACTTTTCTTTTTAATATATGAATAATATCTATATAGAGAGAGATAAATATATATATAGGTAATATATATACAATACTAAATATATGGATATAAATATGTTATATATATATATATATTTCAGAAAAATACCCCAAGGTGCGGTCCTTTTTTATTCTTAAGGGTTGTTAGATATTCAGGGTATTTAGTACTATTAATAATAATTATAAGTAATATATCGTGGTAATATATATACATACTATATATAAGGTAACATGTTTATAAAAACATTATAAAGAGGAAAAAACTATAAAATAAAGTCTTTTGTATTTTTAATATTTTGTTCTATTTTTGTTAATTTTCTTTGACTTTTGATATTTTATTAAAATGCCAAAATAGAAAATGGGAATAATATATTGAATTGTTCTAGAATTTTAAAATAGATAAATACCCTTAAATTTTCCAAAACTATTTTTAATATTTGATAAATACTACAACATTTTAGAAACAGAGACTGATATTTTTTGGAATTTTCAATTATTTTTAATATTTTTTATAATATTTTTAGGATTTTAAATTTGTAGTATTTTTCTTTCATAATTTCTAGTGATTTTTGATTTGGAGTTCAAAAATACAATAATAAATATACTATATTTTTTGGATTTTTCAAAATATTTTTATACTTTTCTACATGTTTAAATGCAAATGTGAGAAATATATATATTATTTTTAATTTTTTTTAAAAATAAGAAATTAATTTTAGTTACCTCACAAAAAATGTTTGTGATTTAATATATGTACAAGCACTTAAAATAATTTTCCTAGAATTTTTGCATGCAAAATGATATAATACAAATGCACAAAATAAAATTTAATGTTCTTATAGGGACCTAAATGTAATTAAAATAAACAAAACATGCATTCTAGTATACAATCCAAAAGTTGAAAGGCCTCTATGCAAAAATCCTTGAAATATTTAATATTAACATGCTGGCTAGGGTATATTTGCAATATCCAAGAAAGTGCAGTTCCTACTTTTAATTTAACCATAAAATATTACATGTAAATTAATTTTTTAGACTAAATAATAACAAAAATACAAGGGTGTCCCTATAAAACATCCAGACCCTAATGTGACATGGACTAGACCAAATAGCAAACAAAGTAAATGTGGAGTCTAAATTACAAATATTATAAAATATTTTGAACTGCAGACAAAATTTTAGAACTAAATTATAAAACTAGAAAGATGCGAAGCAAAATACATCTCTTACACACGATCCAACGACAGAGGCTCTTCACTTATCCACATGGTAGAACCAGGACACACGATGACGCTTCGTCAATCTATGGTGGAGATCAGATCTGGCGAGTGATCCAATGGTTGATGGCATCCAAGATCTGAAGGTAGTTGTATATTCTGGATGGAGCGGTAGATCAGATGACGGAGACGACCACTGGAAGAATAGGGAAGAAGCCCTACTTGGGCGAGCTTCCTCTAACGAGATCTTCCTCCTTTGGTAGTCACTAACGCTGCAAGGTGGTTCAAAAGGTGCCCGGAGTCGCTCGCAGCTACTTAGGTGCTTGAGAAAGGTTTTGAGCTTTGTGATGGAACCCTGGAGATCTGGGAAGAAATGGAGCGCTTGGAGCCCGGTCTTCGTCTAAATCACCTCAGCTGAGGCTTTTAACCTGTAGAACCTACATGGTTAGCTCAATGATGAATGCATTTTCACTACTTCAATTGTCGTCTTTTATCGTAGTATAGGTGGTGGAAATGGTTCAGCAAAGACCACATTTTCGAATATGTAAAAAATATTTTACTTGGCAAGTTTACCAAGGTCGAACTCAAGGACACGAGCATCTTCGTATATTTATCAATTATTGTTGATTAATTGATGTGAGTCTATTTTATAAGTATTGGATCTTCATGTAGATGCAGAATAAAATACAGATACAACAATCCAAAGAAATGCAGCTACAATCACAAATCATGATGCATGTAGTTTTTATGTGATTTTTCAATGCAATTATGAAATTATGCATGAACAAAATGCATGATTAAATGCAAAGGATGTGCATGCAAAAGATTAATTACAAAAATGCCCTACAGAATATGAGCACAAATTGTAATTCAAATTCAGAGTCACATTGAGCATAAAAATCATGAGCAAGTATCTATTATTGACAAGAAATTATAGAGCAAGAGACACTATATAACATTAAAATTCATCATATTTTATTTAGCCAAATCAAGAAATTGAACATGCCATTAGATAGATAATTAAACAAGCTTCAAAATGACACTAAAACCATGAAATTTAAATCTAAAATGCTCAAGATATGCTAAAAACAGTGCAAGGGCATAAATGTAAGAAAAATGCAAGGAATTAAAAGATAAATATTGCGTACAGGCCCCTAGAGGGACACATTTGTAAATACCAAAACCCAGAGAGGGCTAGTGAAATTTTTCCATAAGTGTAGGGGCATTTTTGCAATTTTCAAAAGCGAATGGATGTCTCTATAAAATACCGTGCATGTGAGGCACGCGCCTTGGGACTTTTTGCAGTTTTGAAGACATTCGAGGGTAGATCTGCAAATAGCCTAGCCCGCACGCGCTGGGCACGTGCGGGGCTAGGCTCGATTGGGTGGCAGCTTCGGCTGGTGACATGGCGAGCTCACTTTTTTTCTATTTTATTTTATTTGAAAAACCTTCCTTTTCCATTTCTTTTGTGTATATACATTTTAGTTTTACCAAATCATTTTGTTTTATTTTTTCATTTTCATTATTTTTGTTATCTTCTAAACTAATAATAAAAATTATAAATTAAAATCATTTAAAATTCTAATAATTTAAAATAAATTGAAAACTAAAACAAATAAAAAATGATAAAAAATAATAAACAAGTAAAACGATTGAACATAGGACCGAGTGTTTGAGATCCTGATCTGAGTATGTATTCAGTCCAGGGTACACTTACTTATTTAATTTGACGTGTTGAAAATAAATCTGTTTGATCAATCATCTAAGTATGGTACTACAATTCAACATTATTATCATACTGGTTTAGGTGGTATCACCGCTACCATATCATTCGTCCCTCCCTTGAGAACCCTTTCCATCTTTGTCCATCCTGAGCCCTTGCTCTGCATCCTCAAGCTCCCCTGCCCCTCCACTCCGAGCGCCTTCTCCTCCCTTGTCGCTCCAAGAAAGTCCTCCACCCATTGTTCCCTTCCCCTAGCCTCCATTGTTCCCCTCCATCCATCCCTTCTCCAACCTCAACCCTCCCACTTACGCTTCCTCCCCCCAGTCCGAAGATAGCCCCCAAGCAGGAGTTAGTTAGGGGTGAAATGCCTCTCGATCCTATAGCTAGCAGGTTCTCTCTAAAGTGTGTTGAGATGCATCAATTAATTGGACATCTCAGGGTAAAGCACAATTTCAATGCGGGCCATGAGAGTGGTACCTAATCGGGGTGAACTCTGAATGCTAGATATGACCTCAAAAATGTTTCAAAGTTGTCTAGTGAGATGACGGGGATAAGCTTCATTATCAAGAGGGAAACAACTCAGATCACCAACTAAGAAATCTAAATGATCGCTCAGTGACAAAGGAGGTACGTAGGGATGGAGAGACATCTAGGAGGTTTGCTTAGAAGCAACCACCCTTGAAAGAGGGCACCACTCCTAATATGCATCATGCCAAACTTCCTCAATCCTCTATCTCAAGCCCACTTCACCGAGATCTCCTTGTCCTCGAACTCTTGTCCCATCTCAATCCTCTAATGCTCTTCCACCTTCTCCTCTATGGAAAGGCTGAGGTCATGAGTAGTGATGATGTAGAGGAGGCATCTATAAGGAGTTGAAGACAATATCAAGGTTACTAAGGGCGGAGTAGAGGAGATTGATACAATGATGAGAGAGGGTATTAGGAGGAAGATGGTATATGGTCAAAATTGTAGGGGCACAATCATAATAAGATCTTTCTTAATGAGACGTTGGTTTGTGTAATCCATGGTTTGGTTCATTTAAAAGACGACTAAACTAATGGAGAGGCACAATTGTTAACAGTACAAGAAGATAGATGCACAAGTGTTATTGTAAAAAAAGGTAGGGGTATAAGAGTATTTACAAATATTTCAAGGGGTTCAAATGTAAAAATCCCTACAAAACAAATATTTAACGACGGTGGTCAACGAGTCTAATGGGCACGTAGCAACAAATTGTTAGAGTCAGGTTAATTTCATCAATAACATGTTGAATCTAGGTAAGAGAGGCCAAAAATAATATCATTGTGTGCTCATCTAACGCTGGAAAGGACTATTCCAGAGGTGGAGTCGTCCCTTTAAAGAGATAGGAAGGAGGTGTTACCGTATTAGGATAATATTGTGAATATAAGCGAATTGTGAATATAAGCCAAAGTCGTTCTAACGCCTAAAACATAGTCTCATATTGAATTTCCACAAAGTGTAAAAATGTATTATATGTAAGCGGCGGAATTGAATTATTGCTCGACAACTTAAGCTCATTGTTGGCGCAAATGTTTCGCTAACAACATATATTTAAAGGGAAAAATGGGGTTGCCCCGTTGGCTGCCTCCGCCCTCATTTTCTGGTAATTTTTTTATTTTTTTTCAAAATATTTTCCATTTATTTTCATCATTATATCCTTTTAACAGGTCATTCTAATTTCGTTAGAAACAAATACTTGTATTCCTTCCATCTAGAACATGTGATTTAACGGTCTTAAAACTATTGTAATCAAATCTTTTTAAAATGAAGGGTATATCGGTATCTACGAAATGAAATGATATATTAGAAGGATATAATGACGAAAATACATGACGGTATTTTCGAAAAATAAAAAACAAAAAAATGCCGAAAAAAGGAGCGGGTCCCATTCAACCCAAATTTAAACCCGGCATGTCACAAATACTATAAATAATCTACTGAGATTACTGATTACCATGATAAAAATTGTGTGTGTTCCTTAGCAGATAATTTTCGTATGAGGGACAGATTTTACATTTCATCCGTTACATCAGGACGTGGACAACATGCTTATTGGAAGCGTACTGTTTTCCACGATACGTCGTAAGCATGCTAATTATTCATTCCTTTATTTCGAAAAAAAAACAGAAGACCATAGATTTTATGGACCCCTTTGGTTACTGGGGTATCCTCATGTATCTCCCTCCAACTCTAAGTTGGAAAACTATCACAAATCAATGTCGTATCACATTATATTTCTTAATCCAACCATCTCTCAATCCCCGTAATCATTCAAACACCTACTATTTATAAGTAGATACTCCAACCTTCTCCATCCCACTAACCAAACAGACCCATAGTATACATTTCTATTCGTTCCTGTACAAGATTAGGAAAGCCGTGATTTTGATAGATTGCTGGGACCCGTGCTAATTATTATTTCTGTTAATTATGTACGCCACGCCGCTGGATGATCGATTGAATTATTGTTATTGCTGCTGCTGATATTAGAACGCGTACGAGGGGGCGGTACATCGTATACCCCTCACCCGTATTCAGTCAAACTTCTATTAAGACTGGTTGTGTAACGGCTGGAGATTTTTTCCAGCATTACTTCCTTTCTTTATTCTCTAATTAATAGCATGATTTATTCAAAAATTAATGAGTATAATTAATCCATTAATTATCTCATTTAGAGGCATAAAAATCCTTTAGACCGTCTCCCATGTCACTTGCTTCTTACAAAAAAAAGAGAGAAGAAGAGTTAGAGAGAGATCTCACCGGAAGAATCGTTCTCGTCGCAGAGAACGTAGGCGCCGATCCGGTAGAGGAGCACGTCAGCTTGGGATCAAGGAAAGGCACGTAGAGATCTAGTAGCTATATTTTCGTCAACTCGAGGTATGTGTCGAACACCGTAGGAATAAACCCGGAATATGATTTATAAATGTATGTTTCTGTTTAGATTTTCGTATAAATAACGATCATCTACATGTATGTGTCGAATCCCTAGGGTTTGTACAATATGGTAATACTTTAAATCGATGACATATCATTGTCACAGTTGGTTCTTGATAGACGTGGATGTATCGCTTTAAGGGTACGATTTATGATGTATGTATCGGATTTAAGATTTTATATGAATCAAAATCAAGTTTGAGACGCGACCTCTTAATGGATGTGTCGGCTTAGGTTTCGACATGCAAACAATAATCTAATCTGAAATACAACTTATAGATGTATGTCGGTGTAGGATTGCCCGTAAAATTTATAAGTTATGATAATTTCTACCGTTAGATATTTCCTCCACTAATTCCAGTAAGAAAATATTCGAGTTGTAGTAATGATTTTTTCGTTGATATCCTAGATGGGATATGCAACTTATATTACCACCGCAAGACTTTCATTCTTTACGAGAGTCCATCGTAGACATGATGCTTTATGATTCAAAATTAAAACAATAAAAGTACGTGTAGGATATTTCAAGAAAAAGGGGATGAAACTTCTCGTATATGTGTATCTCTAGTAATTTCTTAGAGACATCAAACTTTAATACTTCATTTCTAAAATACTAACATAGTGACCCTTGGTAGATAGCCCACTAGGAATTAGGATATCCTATAATCATGTGCTTCTCATTGTGCTCTATATTAATTATTATGAGGTTACAATTTTCGAAATTCCCATCACGTATTGAGTTTTATTATATTCTTTAATTGCCCATCAAATACATGATATTTTACTTGATTACACTCTTCAATATATAGATTCTGGACTCAAATCTACACCTTATAACATATAGTATTAACGTGTAGTTATATAAAATGAACACAACTAATTAGGGTAAGATGGTAAATGTATAAATTATATTTACACGGTACTTAATATACTGCATCATGAAGTATAGTATAATTTCTACATCCAAGTATTCACGTCAACACTTTTACGACATAAGTGAGCAGTCTGGTAAAATAATGATTAAAATGACATCTACATGAGATGATGTAAATACTTGGAATGTTGGAATGATTGTACTCAATCAGGATAAGTAATATGGAGGTTATATATGAATAAAACGAGTGAAGGCACATGCCGCATGGACAATCGCATTCAGAGTAAATACATTGCTTAGTTAAGTTCAAAATATACCTTTTTGGATTCGTATATACTTTCATTAATAAAAGAACATTTGGATATAGTTATCACAATCAATGACGTTAACCGGGGGATCAACTACAGTTTTTTTGTATGCTACAATATTCTGGTGAAGTAGCTAACTACTAACTCACTTTTTTTATCGGAGAGAAAAATATGATGATTACTAAGGTGGCGAAGTCAGTAAAGTTGACTATAAATATCAGCACCGACTTATATTAAGGAGAGTTATTCTAAATATTATGAAAGAGATCGGTTACATGAAAAAAAGAAACAACATCAAAAGAAAAGGAATTTCTGTAAGGTTAACAGTGGCACTATGACGATAAGCGGAGCTAAGTGCTACACCTAATGGTGGGAGCCACCTCTAGAGTCCAATTATCGTATTAGCCCAAGGGGTAACCCTGCAAGGGGCATATGGTTGCAAGGAAGTAAGGAACCAAAGAGGCAAAAGCTAAGTCCTCTACATTTGTAGCTACACTGTCAAGTATGTCATGTTCATGGACCGCTTGTGCCAGCGGTAAAGCCACCAAAGCCAGCAAAGCTACCAAAGCCATTAAGGATTAACAATTAAGATCACTTTAACCACTAAACAAACCAATGGTATGTGTATAGTTTCTGAAATTGCTAAGGCACCTGTGTGCAACTATGGCCAAGTAATGGCATTATGCAAGTGTTATGATTGTTCTGGGGCATATATGCAACTACAGAAAAATTCTGAGGGTATAAGTGAAAATTATGAAAATGTTAAGGCGTATATACAAATATGGTAATCTTTATGGGTGTAAATGTAATTATGGCTTTAACGAAAGTCTTCACAAGGAATACCTTCCGTATGCATGTTTATGTGAAATTATGAGTCACATGATGATGGTACATGAGAACAAATTAGTTTCATATGCAATCAGATAATTATGCAAATCGTATAATTATGTTGATAATTGATTGTATAGAAGAGATTGTGTTTTAACGGTTTAAAGTTAGCATAGGGAGACTTGTTTGCCACGCTAGCCGGCTTGACCTCAACTCGGCACATACTGAGCGTTAGCTCACGACATGTGTTGTCGTTTTTTTCAGGAGAGCACGAGCTATGATCTAATTTCCAGTTCAAGGCAACTACCCATGTTTGTGAAGTTGAATCGGTACGGACTATGGAGGGATTGTTTATGAAGGGATGTTATTATGCTCACTGGAACATTGTTATGTTATTTTATTTCGTAGTTCATTTCGCATTTTCCTTGTTGGAATGTAATAATGGAACTCTATAGAGTAATGGACTTTTTTGAGAATCATTATTTTATCTGCTCATTGAATACCGTGCAAGTTTCTGGTAACGGTTCGGTCGGGTGACTCAATGTTTTATGCTTCCGCCGGTCAACTCGACCCGTTCCGTTACAGGTTGAGTTGAGTAGGTATTGTACTGGCTACTCTGCAATTCTTACGAATGATATTTCCTTCATCTTTTTTCAAAAGGTTAATAGAAAAGTTACAGTTCTGGGCATTAAAAATCTGCAGGATTGTCTCTCAAAAACAATATTTGGAAATAGTAAAAACAACAGCGGATAAACATTGCTATACCGATCATCTCTAAAATACAACAACAAACATGATACTCATCGCCGATATCAAGTATAAAAAATAATTTTGTAAACAACATTGGTCTAATGACAGATTTTCAAAAAAAGTGTCACCATAGCCCGATTTTGTTGGTTGTGCTTTTATTTCGAAACATGATATTAAGTGATCATAGAACGACATACCGGGATACCGTTTATCGTGTATATATTTGTAGTATTTATCATTTGCTTATCCTTGAAATCAATTGAAAAAATGAAGAATAAATTTCACTTGTTTCTATTTCACCAGCCATGGTCTGTATCAAGCACAAGTAAATTGAGGAGGCTTGCGCGTTAAGTAGCCGACAACCAGCGCAAGAGAGACAAATTCCCAAATAGTGTTCTTGAGTGTTCTTTTTAAGAACAATATTTAGGAATTTCTCTCTTATGTTGGTTGTCGATTACGTAACGTCAAACCTCCTCAATTTACTTGTGCTTGAGACCGACCTTGTCTCAAAATAGTTTGGATCTTTTCAACATTCATAGAATAAATACAAGTTAGTTAAAGTGGAGAGAGGCATCTACTGTTCTCTGTGATAAGAAAATTCCTTTAAAAATCAAAGGAAAATTTTACAAAGCAGCATGAGACATGCTATGCTCTTTGGATATGAATGTTGTCCTGTGAACCATAGACATTTGCAGAGAATGGCAGTAGCAGAAGTGAAAATGCTAAGATCGATGTGTGAGAACATATAAAGATTGGATTCAAAATAATGCAATCAGAAGGAAAGTTGGTGTAACTCCAATCGATGATAAGATGCGAGAAAATTGCTTAAAATATTTTAACCATTTGTAGATGAGGTTAGCCGATGCACCGATGAGGAGATGCGGGTTTGAGATGTTGAGCTGGTCAAGAGAGGACGAGGAAGGTCCAAGAAGTGTTAGAATGAGACTATATGAATGGATATTAGTTTTGTAAATCTAAGTTCGAGAATGATCCAGATATAGAGCTAAATAAGGGCGAAGAATTCATGTAACCGACATGTTGTTTTTTCTTCTCTTATTTCACCTTATTTCTTATCCTCCAACTGGATAATTAAACTAATTTTAATGGTTGAAGGCAGACGAATCAAAGATCACGTGATTAACTTCTCATCGGTTACTGTAGACAAAGAAGGATCACATGTTGACGACAACCGGTGGAAAGGACTTTTACAACATCCACGTCGATATCAATGGAAAGTTGACCCTACATCAATCTCTGTGAGTGATATCATATAAAACGGCCCAACGAAAAGGACGTTGACGTGTTTCGTGCATATAAATAAATTAAATTAATAGGACATGTGAATGGCCAACATGCAGTAATAGCAGTCCAACTTGTTCTACCTATCGACGTGCCTATGATCCTAGTTGGACATATGATAGCATGATTTTCTTATCTATCAATATTCTGCCTATTTTTTGTATTTAGAAGCGGACAAGTATACCACTCAATTACATAGGTAATCCATGTCGGTTGTTTGCTTCCCTAATTGAATCCCACAAATTGTGAATTTTGACATATTTCAATTTTGGTATTTTTGCTTCAAATTTGAAATTTAGAAATTTTCAACATTTTTTTCTGTTATTTTTTAAAATAATTATTTATTTCAAAATGTTATTTTCATAAAAGTATTTAAAATATACTAATCCTTTTTTTAAATGGGTCAAATGCGAATTACAAATTAATATAAAATAATGTTACAATATCTCAAAAATTATATATATATATATACACAAATTTGTTCTAACTATTTGTGGGTATATATTTTATAAATTAAATTAAATACGCATGCATTTGATGACTTACATACGATGTAACATATATAATATAATGATTTCACAGTTATTATATCAAATATTTTAAAAGAAGGCATAATATTTTGTTAATACAATTATTAAATAATTTTATATTTATGTATTAATATGAATATAGGAGTACATATATGGATATTTGGGGATATAAAGTGATATTTATATATATTTTAAAATAAAAAATATGGTACAAATATCACAATCACTATAAAACAAACTGATTACAAATATATCTATACATGTTCACACCACAGACTATGCACATTTTATCATGTTCTATATATTTGTTGATGTACAAAGAACAAGACTATATTTTGAATAATGATTTATGATCATAATTGTATTTTCACGTTAAGTTTAAGTGAATGTTACCTCATTGTCCCTCTTCTATAAAGGGTTAATAAACTCGTCCATTTTCAAAACGTGTAAATCTATATTCAATTGAAAGTTTCAATGTCGCCCATCTAGTTGAAGAATTATATAAAATTAAACATATAATTGTGTTACTTATCCCTTATGCAAGATTTCAAAGAAAACGATTCTATTTTTGGATGATGATGATTTAGGATCCCGTATCCCTTCTATACAAAGATTCATATACAGTGGTCATTTCAAAATATCTCCACTTTGAAACAGTAAGAAGTTTATCTTCATGGTAATTTAAATGTATGATTATATTAATAAAATTTTAAGGTGATTTTTAAATATTCTTTTTTTACAGTAACAACTAATTATTTTCCATGATTTTTTATGCTTACGGTAAGAATATAGATATATATTTTTTCAATAAATCTTGTATTGAGTGATCTTAAATATCTGACTGCGTTTTGTATATTCTCCAACGCAAAACACATGTGTGACATCAGTGTTGAGTAAGCATTATCCTACCTTAATGTTGGAATTACAGTCTCGCTTATGTGTTAAATATTTTATGTGTGTATATGCATCGCATATAAATAATTCAATAAATTAATTAGTCGTGTTAATATTGATATAAGTTATGTGGGTTGTGGAAGGAACAAAAGTTTGGGTTTATACAATTACATTAAATTACCAAGTAATATAGCAAAAAAATTTAAACCACAGTCAAGAGTATCCCTTCCAGTTGTCATCTTGCTTTCTCCCAAGCTCTGAAGACAACTTTACACCAAGTTATCGCAGGGCTGGGATCCATATCCATTTGAGTGAGATTGTTACTTCTTCCTCATTGCACACTACATATTTTCAAGCCTATGAATAGGCGGGATAGAAGATCTAGCAACAGAAAGTCTTTGCAACAACGATATTCTGAGCTCACTGACTACATGGGGCAGTGCAGATGATTTCACCAAACTAGTGGATGATATTTTGAAGGGTGGTACACCAGGGACGTCTGGCCTTAATCAGAACAATTCCTTGGAAGAGAATCAATACTCCAACATTAGGCAATGCCTTCGTAAAGTGTCAGATGGACATTTTTCAGCAACCTTAAGGGTTTTATGCTCTTCAGGAGTGGCTCCTTATAATGAAGATATCATAAAAGATTTAGAGGCTAAACATCCGTATAAGCTGCTTCCTTCCTTGCCAGGTATCTTGGTTTCAGAGACTCCTCTTACATCTGATACATATGTTATCTTACATTCTATCAAATCCTTTCCTAAAGGGACATCATGTGGCAGAGATGGTTTGAGAGCTCAACACCTTCTAGACGTCCTTTGTGGGAAGGGGTCTGCCATAGCCACTGATCTTTTACGAGCGATCGCCATGGTGGTTAACTTATGGCTATGCGGGAGATGTCCTTTGAGTTTGGTTGAGTTTGTAGCCTCTGCACCTCTTACTCCACTACTCAAACCTGACAATGGCATATGCCCTATTGTAGTGGGCACTATCTAGAGACGTTTAGTATCCAAGGTTTCTATGAAAGGGGTAGGCAAAGAGATGTCTACGTATCTCAATGATTTCAATTTGGATTTGGTGTATCTAGAGGAGCAGAAGCCGTTTTACACAACATCAATCGACTTTTGAGCAAGCTTCATGGTGATGGATCTATGTCTATGCTTACTGTAGATTTTTCTAATGCTTTCAACATGATTGATAGATCTTCGATGCCCTGTGAAGTTTGAAGGCGATGTCCATCTATTTCTTCATGGGTGGAGTTTCTGTATGCTCAGGCTTCCAGACTATATATTGGAGACAATCATATTTGGTCGACCACCGGAGTGCAGCAAGATGATCCCCTCGATCCACTTTCTATTTTCTCTTGCATTACACCCACTTATTCATGAGATCGGAGACAATTCTAAACTCCTTCTCCATGCTTGGTATCTTGATGATGAGACTATCATCGGAGACACATTTGAGGTGGCCAAGGTGCTTGACATTATACAACGCAGAGGCCCTGAGTTGGGACTTGTTCTGAATATAAAAAAACTGAGCTTTTTAGGCCTTCATGTGATGGACAGAAGGTCCACAAAGGACTATTTACTACTGATATTGGAAGACCCGTGCTAGGAGTGAAACAGCTTGGAGGTGCAGTGAGCATGGACAAATGATTTGTTGAAGACTTGGCTACGAGGAGAGCCACCAAAGCTGTTGAATTAATGAAATTACTTCCCCAGTTGGATGACCCACAGAGTGAACTTCTTTTACTACGATCTTGTATGGGTTCAGCCAAGCTCATGTTTGGCTTAAGGACATGTCAACCCGCATGCATGGAGCAAGCTGCTGCTTTTTTTGATAGACGACTACGTGAAGCTATTGAGGACATTGTGGTTTGTGGAGGTCCTTTCTTTGGCGACCTTCAATGATGGGTGACATCCCTACCAATCAAGCTCGGTGGTTTAAGACTGCACTCCGCTATTGAGGCTTCTTCGTATGCTTTTCTGGCCTCTAGAGCTCAATCTTGGGTGCTTCAAGACCACATTTTACGAGACAGTGGCGTATGTGATATTGATTCTGATTTTTTAGATGCCTTGGAGGGTCTACATGTCAAACTCCCATCTTTAGATCTTATATGCTTTGCTAACAAGGATACCATCCCCCCTAAAGCCCAGAATGCTTAGGCGAGTTCCCTTTTTAGCAAAATTGTCAAAGAAATTGAGGTTGAATTTGACATGTCGGCTAGACAAAAGGCAATTTTTCGATGCTTGCAATCTGACCATGCTCAAGATTTTCTTCTAGCTATTCCTATTGATGGTCTTGGAATGCATCTGTCACCTATTGAGTATCGTACTATTCTCAGATATCACCTTATGATTCCTCTATTTCCAGCAGATGAGGCATGCCCAGTATGCCACAAATCTTGCCTAGACCCCTTTGGGGACCAAGTCGTTCATTGTCGTGACCTCCCAAGTTTTAAATATAGACATGATCTTGTCAGTGATGTCCTCTATGATGTTCTCAAAAATTCTATGGTTGCATCAAAGAAAGAAGCACATGTGAATTTTTTGTCTGATCCACGCGAGGGGAGATCCATACTCAGACCAGCGGATGTTTTAATTTTTAGTTGGGCTGGAGGAAAACATCCATGTGTTGATTTAACTGGAGTGTCTCTGTTAGTTGGTCTGATAGAAGTGTTTTTACTGTGAGATACGCTGCACAGAAAGCTGCCTCAGCCAAAGTTGCTAAACCTGAGAAGGCTTGTATTGACAATCAACATGTCTTCATCCCTTTCGGGTGTGATACCTTTGGGTTCTTGACGTCTGAAGATGTAGAACTCCTTAAGAGGGTCCAAAAAATTATGCATAGTAATGTTATGGTTCTCATGTCTATGGATGTTGTGTTCCGAAGAATTGGATTTGTCATCCAAAAGGGATTGGCGGCACAGCTTGTTGCCCGTATCCCAACAGTTTCTTTGTAATATGTCCTGATTTTATGAACAAATATACTACATGACATTTATATCAACAATTACATAAACTTCCATCATATATTATGTGGGTGGGTTTACATATTCAAGAAGAAAATAGTTCTTAAAAATATAATCATTTGTAAAACAAGATCATCGCCTTCACTTCAGAAGCAATGCAGTGATGTTTGCACAAAATCATAGAATATCCTTAAATTCAAATTATAACTCCAATCCGCGATGCAAAAGTTCCGTGTACTTCTACACTATAGACGATAGATAAGTCGTCTTTTCAAAGAATGTCTTTGACATATTCAATGCCTCATTTTCCATGTCTTCATCCTTATTATGATAAAAAGTATCATGACACATGATCCATCTGAAATTATAACATGAAGAGAACAACTTGTAGTCATATTTACAATTTAAATAAAACTTGTTATTATCGATGATAAACTAATAAAGACGAAAAGTATTGTGGATTGTTGGGAAGTTGAGACCGAAATTAAATGTATTATATACCAAAGGCATCATCAATGTGGTAGATAGAGGAGTTATAAAAAATATTTGATGATGTATAACATCATCAATATGGCTAAAAATAAAAAAGAAAGAAGTTAACGCAAAAAATTATGGGAACGAAAAATCGACCTAGCAAAACAGGTGGATACATTTAGAAAGTATCAAATTAAACTTAGGAAGAAAACAAGTGATATTTGGATAATTAAATCTGAATCTAAAGGCTGATGCCGCATGCTTATTAGTTTTTTAATATGCTTCGGGCTCATTGGAAAAGACACACACGTGAGTGCGCATGCATACATGCACGAGTGTCTAATGTGGTCGTGGCGGGTTGCTAATCTCGAGAACAAACTAGCGGACCTAATGGCCGGCAATTAGCAATGACAGAGGAGATGGAGGAACAAGGAAGAAAAAGAACGGAAGGAGGAAGAAGGTCATGGAAAGGACGGTGTTGATTAGGGACAACACATGAGCAACATCCAATGAGGTGTTGCCACATTGAGGTAAAGACAGAGGTTCGCTAAATATAAAAATATCAGCTAACATATATAAACAATAAATACCTAAACATTAATATTAAATAAGCTTAAATTAAAAATAATTAAAACAAAAGAATTTTTACCCAGCAGACTCTATAAACTTTATCAATTACCTCTACAACTTTTGAAACAACATAATTCCTTCTTCGACCCTGTAAACTTGATAACCATTATTCTACATACCTTGTGGTTAACCTCCATCCATTTATCCGTTAAAACTAATCGAATTCCGTTATTTTCTTTTATATTATATCTATTTTCTTTATCAAATTTACAATGAGTACCACTCCCTCTCACCTCCTCCTCATCTCCCTCTCCCACCCACCACTTCCTCAACCTCCGTCACCCTCGCCCTCCTCCTTCCCGACCTCTGCCCTCGCCCTCCTCCCTAACCTCCCCCCCCCCCCCATCCGCCCGCCCTTGCCTCAATCGTCGTGAGGATGCCAGAGACAAACGCATCGGGAAGGTCCGGATCCGCCTCTCCACTCTCGAGGCCGATCATATCTACACCCATTTCTACCCGCTTCTCGCCCTTCATCCCTCTGGATTGAAGAAGATCAGTGAGCCCCACCTCACCGTGCGCTCCACACGCACTGCATGGGTCAACATGGTCAGCCTCTACACAAAGCCGCTGCTGCCCAAGATGCACTACATGCAGTCGATCCCTGTTGTGTAGGTGGACTTCCTTCGTCACCAGGCAATGCAGATCGTTGCGATCCATCTTGCCCGTGCGGAGCCCCCGCTGCTGCCCGAGGTTGTCGAGTTCATGCTTGATGTTGATTCTCACATGTGGAGTCTCAAGAGGAGCAAGGTCAATTTCCACCGGGTAACCTCGCTTCTATCGGGCGTCATGTTCGTCACCAACTGGTACGAAGGAATTAGCGATGGGAGGAATCCAGTGACCACCATACCGGTTCAAGAGTTGTTCTTGATACTCTTATGCTACCCGGAGCTGATACTACGCACGATATTTATTTATCTGTTTGCTATCCGGATTTGGAATTACCGGTGGCGGCCCCAACACCCACCACACATGGATACCAAGCTCTCACATGCGGACTTTGTGCACCCAGATGAGCTCGATCAGACAGGAGATCGTGAGAATGAGATACGACTGGCTGCGCAGCATTGCTGGAAGGGTCCAGACAATAGTTGGGGACTTTGCGACGCAAGGTGAGCGGACATACGCGCTGCTAAGCTGGAGAGACCCAAGAGCAACCTCCATCTTTATAATCATTTCGCTGGTGTTGGCTGTGGTGCTGTATATAACGCCCTTCCAGGTGATCGCGGTGATTGTGTGACTATTCTCGCGGCGACATCCCAAGTTCAGGTCGAGGATGACGTCCATGCCGTTCAATGTCTACGGGAGGCTTGCCGCCAAGTCCGATATGCTGCTATGAGATTTGGGTACATGTTGGTATTGTGTTAGCAATACAGAGTAGAACTCGAGACGGAGTAATGGTGTATGCAATTGGTGTAAAGGTCTTTGTCGTCTGGGTGTTGTAGCAATATAATAAGTTATAAGTTGTAGATTTTTATATATGTAAAATTGTAAATACGTGAGATAAGTTATAATAATCATGCTCAAAATAGAGGATGATCTTTGCAGATGCAAGCCGCAGATGCAAACATAGAAGGAGAGAGAGTGAAAAAACATACCTTTGAATTTACTAGAGTTTGATTAACTCAACTTAAACCCAAACTAGTTAACTCAAGCCATGTCAAATTAACGTCAGGGGTCTGTGGGGTAAGACGGAGTAAGTTTATGAGGTCAAGAGGAGAATTAGATTGTTTCAAAGATCGTAGAGGTAATTGGCAAAGTTTATAGGGTCTGTACTTCAAAAATCATCCGGAATGTAGCGCTAATAATGCCTTTTGTAATAGCGATTCATGTATTAATATTCCTACAGAAAGCTCCAAACAGAGGAAAACGCCTGAAATAAATATCCGTATTAGGATTGCTTTCATATTCACCTTAATCACTTTGTCTCTACACTAACACTCACGGAGCATCTCTCTAAACTTGCCTCTTAACTTTGATTTTGGAGCTTGATCAAGTAAAACAAATATGCCCGTTATACATTATTGCACACAGGAGCGGAACTAGTATATGTCATAGAGGGACCATGTCACTTCCTTGATTATTATATGTCACTTCTGCAATGTATTAATTTTTTAACATGACCCCTCCTTAATTGTATAATAAACAGTATTGTTAGAGAAAATTGTAAAGCCATTTAATGTTTAAGTGGTAGAGTAACGTCATTATTATTTTGAAGATCATGGTTCGAATTTTACCTCTCCCAAATTTATTTCTTTTATGTAGTTTATCCATTCACTTTCAAAGTATTAAACTTTAAGTTTGATTTGATATAAAATTATATCCGAGTTCATGTACCTCTCCCATTACTTCTATCACTCTTGTAAATTAAAATTTTTATTGTTTCCTTTTAACCAATGAATATTTTTGTTTTAAAATTTTACTTGATAATTTAATCTTTTTGCGATGGAATGTTGAAAATAATAATCTATTAGAAAATTTAACCTTGATAATATATTTAAATGGTAAGTTTATCAAAATTGAAAGGGGTTCTTTCTAAAAGTATTAACTAACTCTATTTAAAAATATCATTTGAAAATACAATAATTTTTCTATTTGAGCTACATAATAGTTGTATACTTGGCCATTCCTTAATAAAATTTCGAGTTCCGTACTTGAACATTTCTTTTATTTTGATTTTCTTTCTTGTACTGCATTGGCTTGTTAAGCGTGTGTTCTTAACAAATTTA
This sequence comes from Ottelia alismoides, assembly GCA_037367405.1. Classification (NCBI taxonomy): domain Eukaryota; kingdom Viridiplantae; phylum Streptophyta; class Magnoliopsida; order Alismatales; family Hydrocharitaceae; genus Ottelia; species Ottelia alismoides. Next base: position 534,189 of record JAZKJV010004916.1, on the reverse strand, counting down.
GGAAATCGGCTATGAGACGTTAATCAATAAGGAGAACGACTTCATTAGTTTAGAGTTCAAGATCACAATCTTATACATATAAGTGCAAGATCACTAGTGGGCGAGCACTTGAGATTAGGTCCTTGGTTCGTTAACAGAGAAAATTGACCCTGATAACTTGTTGGGTATGGGTCCGATTGGACTTGTTGACAATCACCCAAAATGCTTAAGTCCAAGTTTTTAAGTAGTTTTTTTTCCACCACCTATAACCAACACCTACACTTCGCAAGTTTCAGATGTGAGACTATGCTTGGCATTGTTATACATGTGACCTTCCTTTCCACTTCGATCCCACTACTTGATCCTTCTTTGATGCTCAAGGCACTCATCACTAATATTGATGGAGGCTAAAGAGAGCTACGAGCTCGATTGAAAAATGGAGAATTGAAAGAAGCATCAAATGTTATTGATGTAGAGAATGAAGAGGGGATAGTCAGAACTATGTTTGGCATTTATAGATTGGGTATGTTATCATGTGAAATTGGTTAGATACGTGGAAGATCAAAGACCTCAAAGTAGGCACTCCAACAAGTTGATGTGGGTTGAAAAGGGTGGAGCCTTGGGGAAGAAGAAGATCCCCATGGTGTTATCTCACGGTTGAAGTGCATCAAGTGTAGAACTAATGTGAATGCATGATCTTTGGGCATGAAGTTGAAAGTGAAATATACCTCCAATCATAAAGTCTTAGAAGGAGTAACTGAAGATCAGAGAATAATCTATCGGATAAAACTGGAATTACAAAAATTCATTAAGAAATGAGGGAGAAGAACTAAGGCCTCCTAAGACTAGATAATAAATTATGGAAATAGATGGTGAAATTAGCAAAATTAAGACAAATGGTAAGAAACAAAAGTGAAGAAGAAGAAGATAAGGACAATTTTGTGTAAGACTTGGTCTTCCCAAAACCGAATATTTTGGAAGTTACTAAATTTAAAGATTCAATTCTTATATATATAGGTAAAATTTATTTATTATTTAGCATATGTATTTTAATTATTTTGTTATATATTTACACATTTTAAGTATTTTATAAATAGAGATATAGTTACATAAATATTATAAAATTTAAACTAATAAAACATAATGTAAGAGTAAATAGAAATAAATAATGAAAGATTGAATCATGGTTATTCACCTATAAATGAAGAATATATAAGAAATCTATTTTTTGCATTTTCAATATTTTTGATTTTTATTATACTTCGGTTAACTGTCTAATTAGTATAATAAGAAGTTGGATATTAAAATGAGTGAAAAAGGATATGAACAAAAATGGATAAGTAATTTTGAGTTTCAAGTTTGTTTATGTAAAATATACACAATTAGGGTGCAGTACTCAACTTCTCATTCTTAGTTCTTGGTAAATTTTTAGTATTGTTTTTATTTGAAATTCGATTTTTAAATCTTAAAAGTGAATTTGGGTTATCTGAATCTACACATAAGTAAATATGGATTATATAATTTTGATAAATAATAAACTAGGGTTTTACTTTATATGACATTTATATCATACACAAAATTTTTTTATCCCCATTGGTTATCACATATTTTATTTTAGAAGATAAAAAAACTATTTCAATTGGAGTTAAATAGAAAGTATAGAGGTATATGTTTTTTCTTGTTAAAACTATCCATTGTACAAATGGGTTAAAAACCATTTTTTGATTTTCAAGCTTTAATTTATTTAGTATTTTCTATGTTAGATATATTATTCAAAGAAATTTAAATGATTATAGGTGAAATTGAGTATTTTGTAATTAGTTATATGTGTGTCAAGTCAAAAAATAGCAATTAAGATTTCGTTTTTTATTTCAAGTGTTTTTTAGGAATCTTCTCATATCTTTCCTTTACTCTTTGTTTTTCTTTAGAGATTAAAAAATAAAATTAATTTGATTTGCAATGAAAGGATAGAAAAGTTTTACTATTTTATTTACAAATGTATGAATGGTTTGAGGTGCACCTTTATTTATATTATTTTTACTTTTGGTTTTATTTTTTTATTTTTTACACAAGTTATTCTAACTTTTATTTTTATGTGATAGAATATAATTTATATAAATTCTTATTTTTATCTAGGGCATCAATTGTTTATATTTGTACTATATCTTTTACAAAATTTCCTTTATCTCTTTTGTTCTTTTATAGTACATTTGAATGTAAATATGTTTATTATATTTTTATATTTCTTAGTATTCTATTTTATCTACTTTTTACTGGTGTTTTTGCTGGATATTATCGTAATATGAATGTGGTAGTATGATGATATGTATACTTATCAGGGCTCAAGGGAAACCTCCCTGGAAATAACTGATGAATAACCATTCATCACTCTTTATTCTTATATTTTAGCTACAAAAACCTATGCAAATGCATGTAGATATGTGTAAATAGGAATAATTAACAAAAGCATGCATCTTGTAAAAATATGTAATTAGCATGTTTTTGTGCAAAAATAAAAGAATAAAGAGTAAAAAGAAAAAGAGGGAAATATTTAGAATAAATATTGAGCAATCTAACCCAAGGGAGGGCTCAGCATGGGCCTGACCGCATAAAAAGCCAAGTAGAGGGAGATAGGTGCTCATGTGTAAATACCTATGTAAATAAATAAATTATATTTTCCTCAACCAAAAATATGTTGTAAATATTTGTACATATTTATATACTATTAAAAACTAAATAAAAATTTAAAATACAGAAAAACTCAAAAACACCTTTCACCATGTACATAAACCACCCCCCTTATCTATTTAACCTTGTAAATAAAGTTATTTATTTTCAAAACTTTTTGTAAATATTCTATGGTATATATATTGTAAATAAATAAAATAACAAGAATCAAAACAAAAATCAAATAAAAATAACAAAATTAAAAATACAAAAATACATTGTATATATACCATGTATATAAATGTATATAACTATTTATTCCACCCATGTATATAAGTGATAAAAATAAAATAAAAATACCCTTTTATTCCTTATTTTATTCTATAAATAAATAAAATATAAAATGAGGATAAAATTGTACAAAAATAATAATTAAAAATTAAAAACCCAAAACCTATATATTGTACATATACCTATGTATAGACCTATTATGTAAATACCTTATTTTTATTTCCAAAAATCAATTAAAAATCACAAAAAATAGAAAAAAATTAAAACAAAAATATTTCATGTTTTAAGTTTTTGAAAATTCGGCCATTTAAAGGCCCAAAAAAATCAAATAAGAATTTCTGACATGGCCGATTTCTATTGGTCCACGGGGATTGTTGACCGCCCGGTCAACTCCCCCCTGTGGACCATCTTTCACGGGTCTGGTTCGCGGACCCAACTTTCCCCATTTATTTCTACCGGACCCGATCCTCATTTCGCCTAATCTAAGGTCCTAATTACTCTCCAGGTATCCGGGAATCTCGCCCGACATCGATCCTAGGGATCCGTGCTCAATCGAGCCGGACCCGAGCTCTTCTTCCCGGACCTGCACCCACATAAAAACCGAGCTCCGCCGCATTCATTCGCCATCTTTTGGATCGTCACTCTCATTCCCGTGACCTCCAGAGCAATCACCGAGGTGACAGCTCGCGTTTGCCCCTGTTGCAGTGAGGAGAGGGTGCCCCGACCATCGATCCGGCAGCTTCGCGCCGCCGTGCTCCGTCGCTTGCAGGAGCTCGAGCCTCAGGCAGTGACACCCTTCGAGGCGACGACCAGGAGCTAGCCAAGCTCCAGCACAGTCTCCCGCATCATCCAGGTAGCCGATTAGCCCTTCCATCTAGCTTAATTTTTCATTTCGCCCAAATCGCATCTCCGACGAGTTCCCCTGATTTCGGCCATATCGCGCACTTTATCGATCATCGGAACCCACACACACCTTCGCCATCCTCCGGCGCACGTTCTTCGCTCTTTCATTCAACCCAGCTCGCCCCGGAGCTGGGAGTCGAGCTCCACCATCCTCCGCTCGCCGGAGCTCATCCGCCCCGACCCACAGTCCACGTTCACTTCGCTTCTTCGGGTCGAGGCACTTTGCCCTCGACCCGCGAAGCTTCTGGTGCCTTTTGCAGGTCAAAAGGAGGGCATCTGAGCCCCCCTTACATCCAGGCCAGAAGCTCGTCGCCGCCGACCTCGCCGGAGCCCCTCCAGGGCTCGGCCGGGTCATCTGAGGCCTTCACCAGCTGCGGGACGTCACCGCGGATCTGTTCCGATACTTAGCAGCAACTGAGGAGAACTACTGCAGGCGCACGAGGCCGGCGAAGCTCGCCGGCGGAGTGTTCTTCCTGCATCCTCCTTCACCGTCCGATCAACCCCGCCGCTCCAGTCTCGATCCTGATCGTCCATCCACTGAGGAGCAGCAGCCGTTGATTATCTCGAGGGGCTGATCCGAACCGTCAGCACAGAGGAGAGAGGCCCCCAGCGCCTGAGCCGACCGATCACTCACGTGGCCACCTCTGCACCGTCGATCTGGCCCAAGAGCTGAAGAAGAAGAGCGCCGCCCATCCAAAGCCGTCGGATCCTCCACGTGGCGCCTATCGAGCCGTCGACATAATAAGGGGTAAATTACTTAGGCCCCCTCGTAGTTTGAGTCTTTTATTTCTAGTCCTGTACATATTTTAGTTATTTTATTTACGTAGGGTAAATTGCACTCTGGACCTCGCGTTTGTTTGTATTAGGAGTTATGCCCCTGTGTATGTGAGCCCACGTGCTTCGTCACGTGTACTTTTGGGCTATTTGCGTCCTTTATCCTGTAGTTCTGTTGGGTTATGGAATGAATATAAACTTTCTAGTATTTGCTTTTATACCCCTGTGAGCGTTTTATTTGAGCATGTGCGTGTATTAGTGGGTTAATTGCGATCGAGCCCTTGGACTTTTTGGTACCAGTTACCACAAGGTCCAAGGACTTAGTTTTTCTTACCAGAAGGCCCCTGAGTGCCCCAGGCACGCGCCACGCACGTGTTTAGCTGGGATTTTTGCACCTTGACCCCCAGACTTTCGGGTATTTGCACATTGGTCCTTGTGCACAGTGCCCCCTTTTGGATTTTGAATAAAATATCAAATCACCTCCAAATCCAACGAAAATTTGACACATGGCTCCTGCCATGGTGTAGGATTTTTGTAGATTTTTGAGGACATTTTTGATCTAGTTTGCTATTTTAAAAAATTCAAAAACATCTATTTTTGGCATTGTTTCACTTGAAAAATCACAAAAAAATATAAAAACACCCCCAAAAATTCTACAAAAATTAGTTACTGTTCTTTGTGTGTTGTTTGATTTTCTAGCCAATTTTGGCTATTTTTCATTGAGTAAAAACCCTAAAAATCTAAAAACACGTAAAAACTCATAAAAATCATATTAAATAATCTAAAAATCCAAAAACAATAATTTTGGTGCCCAAATTTTCCTTATTTTCTATAGAACACAGGAAAATTACCTTCAGGGCCATCTGAGATCCTTAGATATTTTATCTTTGGGTTTTGGGCCCTGCTGGACAGTACCCTATCTTTTTCTTACTGTTTGATTTTTAGAAAATAAAATACACATTGGAAAAATCTCAAAAATTAACCCAAAACACTTAAAAACTTAAAAAACATAAAAACAATTTTTCTCGAATTTTTGCTCACTTCTGGATACATTAAATAATTAGTTGGAGCTTGCTTGTTTTTGTGCTTCTTTCATTTCCTTCACATTTAAAAATCCAAAAAAATATAAAAACCATTAAAAACCACTAAAAATGCTTTTTCTTCTTCTCTGATTTGTTGACTACTTCGTAGGCTATTTAGCCAATCCGTGCTCCTTGTGTTCGACCCTGGGAGCTATACCAGGTTAATCCCATAGCTAGGACCGCACTTCGTGTCTGATCTTTGATTTATTTCGCGGTTCGATTTTTTTTCTTGATATACTTAGCCAGAGTGATTGAGGTCGCGACGACCTTTATTTCTGTACCCTTACCTTAGTCGTTCGGGCGGTTATCAATAGCATATAGCTTTCAGTTCATGTCTGTTTGAGATTTGTGGATCGGTTTGCTCAGAAGGATGTGTGTGTGTGTGTGTGTGTGTGTAAGAAAGGTGTTATATATACTCCCTTAAGGTTTGGGTCATGTTTATCATATGCATTATCATTTAGCCATCATATTGGACAGACATCCATCGTCACTACTGAGGACATACCATGTTAAAGGTGAACCTCGTAAATCACATGCCATGATTGATTTGTGCTTGCTTATCTATATGCTTAATATACATTTTACTTCAGCTATGTGTAACACAACTTTTGAGATTGTACACACACACACAGAGAGAGAGAGAGAGAGACGGAGAGAGGAGTGATACTATGAGAGTCAAAACCTATGAGAGCATGAGAGCAATGATTCTAAACCACTAGATTCAACTAGGAGAGATATGAACATGAGAGAGAAGACATAATCTAGTAGTTCAGAATCATTGTTTTCATGCTCTCACATTTTTTTGCTCTCACAGGATCACTCCTATATATAGGGACCTTTCAAATAGAACTTGGTCCTTCCATCCTTGGAGAAGGCCAACGGTCTTAGCTGTTAGATTCAAATCTAACGGCATCATCAATTTATTTATCCAAAAAGGGTATTTTGGTCATCAACTTTTGCATCCAATTAAAATTCTGAAATACTAAATTTAGCTATTTTTATTTTTGGTAATTTTCGCAATGCCATATTTAAGAAAATGTCCCAGTTTTGTGCTGGCCGACATTACATCGGGTAATGTTTGTATCCTAATGTGTTTTTTTGTAGAATCTGCAGTTCTTTTTTAACGATTGTATGCTTTTTGTATTTACTGTGGTTCTTTCAAAATTAATCAGCCAATTGTAAATTATGTATGGTTCTTTGTAGAATACAATTCATATTAGCAATTAATGCATGGCTATTTGTAATGATTGTATGGTTCTTTGGTGAATAGAATTTTTATAGTTCTTTTTAAAAATACAGTATTCATTCATGCTCAATCGATGAGTAAAATAAAACTGAAATATGTATAATACACATTCAAAATGTATAACACACATCTAAAACATGCAATACACATCAAATATACAAGATATATAAAAAAATATATTTTTCATTCGTACCAAATTGTTACGTAAAATACATATCAAATATGTACAATACACATCAATTTGTATTATAGACATTAATGTTGTATAATACAAAATGAAAAATGTATTTCTACATAACAATTTTGTGTCGTTCACTTCCGCATTGTCGATGACGACACGAATAACATCATGAGCTGCTCCATGTCGATGTTGAAGATGAAGATCAAGGGGCGAAGAACTTCATGTCGGCCACACGTAGTTGTCCACGTGAAGACGGAGATAACACCGAGAATCACTTCATGTCGACATTGAAAATGTAGATGAAGGGGGCGAAGAACCTCATGTTGGCCATGTCGACGGTGAAGATGGAGACGACGGAGATGACGCCTGTGATATATGCATGATGGAGACAAGCGACGACGGAGACGAGCGACGACATAGATGGTGATGGATACGAGCGACGTCCTCCTCTTCCTCCCATTTTTTGTGCATCCGAGATTATGAAATGAATGGAAAGATGAGAGAGTTAATGAGATATTTTAGATGTGCAAGTGAAATTTTTGAAAAGATTGGGAGAGAGATTAATGAGGAGATACATTATGTTGTTATATACTATATTTAGATAATGAACAATGACCAACATGGGTTTTTGGTTAATCAAATAATAATTATAATATGCCTTTAATAACAGCCGATGGATTGAATATGGATGAGTGAGATCATTGGCCTTCCTTAGGGATAGAAGGTTCATGTCTCATTTGAAAGATATCCTATATATATTGAATTTAGAGATTTTACTCCATCTACATTTTTGCACTTGCGCATGAAGACATGCTCTCTACTACTCTTAATTAAGTAGAACTAACATCGGTTGTAGCATGTGGCAGAGAACACGTGATAAAAAATGATCACATCAAAAATTGATACAAAAATTAATCTTTAATGCCGTCAATTATTTATTTTACTTGGACAAATCCCAAGGTCGAACTCAATAAGGTAATATGAGAGTCTATAGTCAATTTTCAAGCAACTCAGAATATTAAGGTCTCAAAAGATGGATTTTTATGGTTTTGATTTTTTTTGTATTTTTATGAATTTTTAATTTAAAAGAGACGCAATTAAACAAAGTAAATATGATGCATGAGATTATGCAAGGAAACAATGATATGCAACGTGAGAGAATAAATAATGCACTTTTTAGATTTTTAAATGATGAATGGATGATGATCAATGCAAAAACAAGCAGGCCAAGCAAGCACTTCCATTTAATCAAGGAGCCTTCCCATTTTTGGATGATGAATGAATGATGATCAATGCAGGATGATTTGCAGAGCGTGGACGTGTTGTATTGTATATCACTATTGTCTCTTCACTATTCCTTTTAAATTTTTAATGCATGCAAATGTGACGGATCATCAAAAATTAATATTTTTGTGCCGGCCAACTCTTTTATAAATACGATAGTCGTCAGTTGTCTACCCAAAATGGCAGCTACAAGTTAATTCCAGTCATGTTTTAAGACAATGCGATCAATTTGAAGGTATTACCAACGTCATGATGTATAAATCAAAGGAACTTCCTCCTTTCCTGGTCAAATCAAAATTTGCCAACTGCTTATTTTAGTTATGCTGCCTGAACCGTATAGCATTAATTGCACTTTCGCACAAGGGTTTTCTATTTAATGGATACTTCACGGGAGATTACGTGTAATTGTCTTAGAGGACCAACTAACTGGGTTATACAGTACCATAATAAGGATGGATTGACTTAAAAGGGTTAGGTTGGACCATATGGAAACTCGTACGGTCAGTGAGAGAGAGAGAGGGGGGGGGCGGGTGGGGGTTTAGTCCTCCCCCCTCACTCCCAACCAAAGTTCATATATATATATATATATATATATATATATATATATAGGGACCCTTTCAAATGAGGTGGGGTCTCATAGAGATTATAGAGAGCCAATCATAATTACGGTTGGATTATGAACGGATGGATGGGATAAAAACCACTAAGATTATATGGAATGGTTTTGACGGAAAAAAATTCTAAATTTGGAGAATACGAACGTGCGATTTTCAGGGGATATTAGAGAAAAACACGGGTCTACAAATTAGGCATGACTAATTTCTTTAAAACATACTTCAGGACGGCTAATTTATATAGTAAATACAAATTATTTCAAAAAAGGTTGCTTTTTAGGGATAGTTTATTGAATAATAATTTAACGAATTACTATTGTAAGATACTTTTTTGAAATATAGCTATTAAATTTACAAAAATTTGTTCATATTTTGTTGGTTTAAATAACAACAGATATACTATATTTGTGTCTATCCATATGATAACGAGGTTTCATTACGACCAATTTCATTTATTGAACAATGTAAATATATTTTAGATTGTAAAAAATGTATTTTAAAAAAATATTCATGAACATTTAATTAACAGATTTCACAATGAATTTTTACATCGAAAATTTGAATATATTGAAACAAATTTGAAATTTGAACGTATTAACAGATTTCACAATGAATTTTTACATCGAAAATTTGAATACATTGAAACAAATTTGAAATTTGAACGTATAATAATACAAACATTTGATTAGTATTCGAAATAGCATACACTTGTACAATGGTTCCGACTTTACAATTAAAAATTAACATTGACATATAAATGGAAAAAATTAATTGAGTAATCATGAGGATGTATCGATGGGTGCTTATGATAATAATAAAAGAAGGAAAGTATTAATTTACTTCCGTAAAGGGGAGCTCGCGGTCCATAAAATTAATTGGATGGTTCCGTAAAAGAAGGAAAGTATTAATACTCGGAATTATGGTAATAGGTTAAGAATTTCCATAAAATGGGATAGAGGGCGGATTTGATGGTGGTTTTCTATTGCGAATCCGGTTTTAATCATGTCCATCGATCCGAATCCAACGGCTAAATATTGCGGCTCATCATAATCACAATGAGACCCCGTCTCATTTGAAGTTTCTCCATATATATATATATATATATATATATATATATATATATATATATATAGGGCTTATCCAGAGAGCACAGGGCCCATTTGAGTTTTGGTGAGCACCAAACGTGGGCGCGCCACGTGTATTTCTATTTGAATGGTTGCCTATTTCGAAGGAGCACGGTTTTGGAAGGATATTAATATTTGGTGAGCACCAAACGTGGGCGCGCCACGTGTATTTCTATTTGAATGGTTGCCTATTTCGAAGGAGCACGGTTTTGGAAGGATATTAATATGTTTGAGCATTTATATTTCCAATTATACCGAGTCCTTAAAAAAAGGACGACTGTTTTAGAAAGATAAATTCAAATTATTAATTTCGTACCGAAGAAATAGTCATTGTATATTTGATTAGTAATGTATATATTGTACTCAAGTAATTATGTGTTACGAGATCAGTAATACTGAAACATTTGTCAGTATTTTATATCTGTAATATTACATTGTACAGAGATCAGTAATTGATTCATGTTACTCAAGTAACATATTCAGTTCTCAAGTAATTATTGTTGTCAGATCAGTAATGAAGTAGGAAAACTACTAATGTCCATACAATGATTACTGATTACAAATGTTCATTTTACTGAACTCATTTTGATTGTTACTAATGTTATATTTACTAAATCCTTTGAGTGTTACTGACGCACCTCTTATTTGGGCAATTTTACTAATGTTACTGAACATTCTGAATATAATTGATTCAATAAGAATGATAGGAGAACAAGTAACACTTAACAAAAGGCATGTAACATGGGCAAATGGCATAAGTAACTTGGTATAAATGAAAATACATGTATGCAAGTAACTTTCACGTTTGTCTCAGTAACTTTCAGGTTTGTCTCAGTAACTTTCACATTTGTCTCAGTAAAAATATACATATGTCTCATGATTCAAATCCAATTTCAGGTCATTCATCGTTGTTTCTTCTGATATGATGCTCTCACGATCCAATGTTTCATTTTTTATTTTTTTATCCACGAATGATGTTGTGAGATGTAAAACATCAGAAGTATTCCAGCATCTGACATACCTGAAATAAAAATGAATTAGTAAACCAATAGTTGAAGTTGTAAGAACTAAAGAGGGAGCAGTAACAATTATGTAGGTAATAGTAAATTAAAATATCATCTCAGTAAACAATGTAATAACATTAGTAACTCAGTACATTTTCAAAGTAAAGGCATGAAAAGTAACAATTGTGTTAACGATGGTAAGATAAAATATCTTATAAGTAAACTAATAAAATACATTAGTAATTCAGTATAAAAGATTTAGTAAGAATGACAAACTAACAAGTAATACGCAGTAGATACACAAGTAACTAGTGATTGATAATGAACCAGTAAGAATAATATATAGAAAAGTAATTCATGCCATGTTGTCAGTAACTTTGACGAATGCATTAAGTAACTTAATAAAATTGAACATGGTCCTTCTGAAGAAGAGTTTTCATGATACAAATCCAATTGTAAATCATCCATCGTCGATCCTTCTCATATGATATTCTGACGATCAAAATCCAATAAAGAATCATTGTTTACCATTGCTTCTGAGATATCATGATTCAAATACAATCGCAAATAATCCATCACGTTAAAAACTAACAACTGTATTTACTGTAACTTTTTATTATATGAAATCAAAATACCTTCGATAAAAAATCAATTAGGAATACAAATAGTGTATCAAAATGAATAAAAATCGATATTATGAATACAACTTTCTCATATTTCAATCATACTTCTCGAATAAAAATTGCATACGATCAAAAATATGCAGTATTCATAAAAAAAAATTACTGAATTCATCATCTCGTAGTTTTGATCCCAAAACAAACATTGCTAAAATAAAAATATCATTAAAACAATGAAAGTATGATAGAAATAAGCGATTAAATCGTGAAATCGAATCACATACCTCCCATCTTCCGTTGGAACGAAACAAATGGCTTGCGTTGGAATGAAACGATAGATTTTAGCAAACATATGCACGCGCCTTCTACTTTCCATAAACGTAAAGCTATTTTTAGCAATGTTTTAATTTCCGGTTTTATTTTATTCCCATACGAAAATCGGTTCCTATTTTTTTTGGGATCGAATCTTGTGGATGGACGGCTAGGATTGGGTGCTCATCCCAACTCAAATGGGCTTAGAGCTCATTGGATAAATTCCCTATATATATATATATATATATATATATATATATATATATATGGGTAAAATGGGGCTGCCCCCAGGGAGTAGCCAACTTGGCTACTCCCACCCCTATTTTTCCCTCATTTTTTTATTTTTTTGGAAAATAAAAATTTGTATATTCATCATTATATCCCTCTCACATTCTATTAAAATTTCGTCAGAAACAGAGACTCCTAAGCCCTCCATCCAGACATCAATTTTTTAACGGTCGCAGGATTTTTTAAATCGACCATGTTTGGATGGAGGCTGTAGGAGTCTCTGTTTCTGATGAAATTTTAATAGAATATGAGAGGGATATAATGATGAATATACAAATTTTTATTTTCCAAAAAAATAAAAAAATGAGGGAAAAATAGGGGTGGGAGTAGCCAAGTTGGCTACTCCCTGGGGGCAGCCCCCCATTTACCCCTATATATATGTTTAATATATAGTATTATATATAATCTAAATACACTATTTAATAATTAAAATTTACGTTATGTATAATAGTCTCCTCATATCTAAACAAAAAAATCAATATATATATATATGATCTAATTACAATAATTAATTGTTAACATTATATGATGTGTCCATCATCGTACCCGTTTATAAACCGTCACAGATAATTTTATTTTAGCATATATGATATAGATAACGAATTTTATTTTATATTTCTTTGCATATACTGAAATAGACATTAAAAAATTGAGCTATAGTGACGAGTTTTCAGAACCAGACACTAAATTAACCATTGTTAAATATGTAACGATGATATTATTCATTGGAAAATGATTTTTCGTATTCAAAATTAACAACAAATATTAAATATATCATTATATAATTAGCAATAGTCCACATAACGACGCTTATTCATTGCTATTTTTCAAACTTCTAATTAATCGCCGCTAAATTTTGAACTAAAAAAATAATGATGATTAATTGATATTTTGAAAAATAGCAATGGATAAGCATCGCTTTGTGGACCGTTGCTAATGTTATAATGACATATATGATATTCGGTACTAATTTTGAGTACGAAAATCATTTCGCAACGAATAATATAGTCATTATATATTTAATAATGGCTAATTTAGTGATGGATTTTGAAAAAAGCGTCACTATAGCTCAATTTTATTGTAGTGGGATTTGGATATCTCGTTCATTTTTTAGGATCTTATAAAGGATATAGTTACATATTTTTCTAGTGTATACATAAATGGATACAAATACATATTTGCATCCGCTTGTTTGCAACCCTATTTTTATCTGTGTCGATTTTAAATTAGTATGCGTATAAACAAATATGATAAAGGATTGGTACACATATCTATATAGTGTTACTTGTTTGAACATATTAAAGAGCAGCATCCTTTGTCTCAGGCTCAGAGCAAAGCTAAGTTGTTGATTGACTTGAAGAGGAAGGTATGAGCCGTAGAGAAGCGAGGATGAAAGCGGTTCTTGACTTTCGAGCTCCGAGTCCTATGCGGGTAATATAATGGCATTACTTAATATCACATTGATAAATGTTTATTTCAGTGGTATGAAGAGTTTTGTAGGGATCTTTTTGTCAATATGATAGATATTATTTATATTCGATTATAACTTTATATGGATTTTTTTTAAAGAAATACCACCAACAGTTTCAATCAATTATCGAATTTTTGGAAGCTCCCATTATAGATTGAACTCGTTTCCACATATCCACTTCATAAATTGAAACTTCCATTAATGTTCTATATGTCCTCCAAATTCGCTCAAATATAATATCATTTCCTTTTTTATCTTAGTGGTTAACAATTCAATCAATATTTAAGCAACTTAAATCCATTTAAAAGAGAATCAAAATTTTTGTCAATGATATAAATAGCAAATGATCTTGAATTTGAGTGAAATTTGGAGGATGCACAACATTATTCGAAGATTCTATCTATTAGGTTGAATTTTAATAAACAAATTTGAAAAGGGATTTTTACCCGGCAGACCCTGTAATCTTTGCAATTACCGCTACGACCTCTGAAACATCCTAATCCTCTCTCGACCCTGTAAACTTGCTCCGTCTTACCCCACGAACCCTATCGTTAAATTGACATATCTAAAGTTAACTTTCTTGGGTTAGAAACGAGTTAATCTAACCAATCCATGATCGGGCGGCTAGAATTAACCAATAAAAAAATAATTCTCCCTCCTCTCTTAGCTTCCTCTCCCACTACAACACCCATAGGAGGCTCGACTGGAGGAGGTTGGCGGTGTACCGGACCACCTGTGATTGGCGGGGTCGAGGGAGATGGCCTGCGCTAGAGAACGGCTCGAGCAGGGGAAGGCAAAGGGCAGTGCGTGCGTGTTGTTGCGGGGGTGGGGGGGGAGGCTTCCCAGGTGGAGGCGCGGAAGCCTTCGAGCGGGGGTGGGCTTCGACAGCTGGGGTCGGGGGGGGGGGGGGGGGGGGGGGGGGGGGGCGGGCTGCTTCGCAGGTGGATGCGGGGGAGCAAGGGAGGTCGGGGGACGGCGGGTGGAGCTCAGAGGCATCGGGGGTCTTTGCATGTGGAGGCTTCCAGCGGGGGAGGAGCTTCGGGAGCGGGCCTCCGAGGTGGGGGGTGCTGGGGAGCAGGGAGGTCGGGGGGCGGCGGTGGGGCTCAGAGGCAGCGGGGGAGGGGCTTCGAGAGGGGGCCTCCGAGGCAGAGGTGGGGCTACGACCGGCGGCAGCTGAGCAGGGGAAGGTCCGTGTGTGTGGGGCTGGGGGGGCTTCGCAGGTGGTTGGGGGGTGCGACTTTGAGCAGGAGGCAGCGGGGGGTGGCCCACGAGGGGTGCGGGAGGAGCTTCGACCGACGGCCGGGGAGGTCCGACCTGGAGGGGGGGCGGGGGGGCTTCAGGTCGGAATTGTTCAGCTGGAGGTGGAGGGTGGAGGAATGGCACTTGCCTAAATTTGATAAATAAAATGGGTATCATGTAAAGAAGATAACAGAATCTGGTCACTTTTAACGGGGAAAATGGATGGGAGTTAACCACAGGGTCTGTGGGATAAGGGTTAGCAAGTTTACAGGGTCGAGAGAGGAATTAGGATGTTTCAGAGGTCGTAGCGGTAATTGCAAAAGATTACAGGGTCTGCCGCGTAAAAATCCCTTTGAAAAAATAGTTACAACACCAACCTTGTAACTCAAATTACAACAGAAGAATACCTCCCAAATATTAACAACTAAAATGACAAGATAAATGGTGATCCTGATGTTGACTAGAATTATTAAGAGATTCGGTACTAGTTCCCGATATCCATAGGAAACAGAGGAAATCACATTTTTTTTCTCCACGACTGGGATTGAGACTGCAATGAAATAGTGTGTAGAATCATTTGCCTTGACCCATGTCCTACACCATCATGAACCTTCACTGATGGATGCATTTGGGTGGTTATGCGGACGATGTTCACATGAGTAGTGGTTTGTTCTACTTACCTAACTTAGCCATGTGAGAGGATGTGTATATTGCAGGTAATGCAGGGTTAGTGAAAATGTCCATGTGTCAGAGTTGTCCCAATGAGACAAATGTAACTAATAAATGACAGTATGGACGTTTGCTGGTATGTGTTATGCTTAGATGAGTTAGCTTACCCGAGAGTATGACACAACTCTCATGGTCCTTGTAGGTCCTAGATGGATGCTAGTTCTAGCATGTGTGTATGCCGGTGTGCTGCAATCATGTCGGTTGAGCATAGTGCTACATATAATGTCTATGAGTCCATGTCCCTAATACAACACTCGTGGAAGATTTGTACTTCATCATAAAGATGTATCCGCTACGATCTCGTTGCTCGTTGTGTACTCGTTCCATGTATTCCCCTAGTGGCGGGTAAGCTGGAAAAAATGGTTTGACATGTTGAACTTTGGTTTGCAAGAGTTGGTTTCTCCTTTCCACGATATGTAATTGTGGATGTCGTGTATATGGATTGAAAGTTAGATATTCTGAATGATTGTTGTCATGTATGGTACTCTTACATGTATTTATACAAGTGTATTGGTAATCTCCTAGGAAACACACAGATAATCATAAATGGAAAGGAGTTAACAATGTGATTAATTACGGGGGAGACACATGTAGAGTACAAGTGAGAAAGTGTTACAAATCATGGAAACGAATCATTGTAAATGGTTGGCTCTAATGAGTTTTATTGTGAAGGAATGATGTATTAGTAAGTGGTAGTCGACGATAAAGAGAACAAGTGAGAGCAATCTTTTCTCTTGTTCTTCTGTTGAATGTGACTTAATTAAAGATGATTGTGGACTACAATCAATAGCTAGGTTTTTTGGATCTTGTACCAATTTCAACTAATACCAAGGGTCATGGAGCTTAGGTTTGTTTTGGGGAGTAGCTCTCTACACTGAGGAATTAATGCACATGGTTTCCGTCTATGAGTGTTATAGTTTGGTGTGAGTTGGGGTGCACCTGGTGAGAACGTTTCGCCATTGTGAGAAGTTTACCTCTAACACTTCTTGGTACTCTTTACCATTTTTACCTTACATTGTTTGATTGTTTAGTACCTTACTAGGAAACTTTGCTCATAACATACCTATTTGCATGGATCCGACATACGCTGTTGTGTTGCTATATTTGTGAGCGGCTTTGGGGACTAAACTTCACATTGTGGTTGTTGCATTGTTCGAAGTACGTACTTAGTTACTGGTAGAGTTGTTCAGTATTACGCTTGTAAACACTTTATAGCTTTTGCATTTCAAAGTTTCAGTCATGTAAATTCATTAAGTTGAGGACTCTCTACTATCATTGATGATGTACAAACGGTCGAGAATCATTAATAAGATTGTTGTTGGAGCATTTTGTTTCAATTGTTTCTTTCATGCTTCGTACGTCGAATGCTAATTATGATGTATGGATGTGGTTATTGCTGAGTATCTATATCCTTGGAAGACGAGGGCGTCACACTTTCACGCATCCTTCCCCCTTCCATTACCACCGCAACATGTCATGTGCTTCGAGGTAGTTTTTAAATATGAACTTTGAATATTAATGATAGTGCATGCATGTACACCACATATAACAGCAGAGCCTTGTCAATTATTCGACCATGTGCTCCTGACTGGTTGATCAGAACAGATGCTATATATTAATATGTTCTTGTTTATTATCGTGTATGTATGGTTGCATGATTAAGTAATCAATTAATCTGGCATCTTGATTTCTTCACTGGATTCTAAATCAAGGGGCATTTGCACTATTAAAAAAAGACATCGTGGCAGGACATCCATATTAATAAAGATACGTGTATATCCATATTCATCCACCGTTGTATTCGTCTCTAATATTAAGCAGATATGGATATGTATTTTTTATTTTGATATATATAGTACGAATAATTGACGATACATGTTTTTTGCAGATATGTATATATATGGTACATATGTCATTTCCATTTCATTGAGGATATGAATATAAATATGATTAGATATAATTTGACGGATACGGATATAGATATTCGTATTACTGAATCCGTATGTGTGTATTGTATAAATATATCGGTGTGTAGACATATACCTAAATATATTACACAGTTACACATAATAAAATGTGTTTTTGAGTTATTTTCTAATGCTAGAAGGATATATATACACACATTCATGTCAATTAATTATTTATTATACAAGAATTTTGAATTAACATTTTTTAAAATTGATGTATTTTTAGTTTATGTGATTTTGATTAATCAATTATTACTTTAAATTTGTAAAAAAAACATTTGTTATGAAAGGTAATTACGATAATATCTTTTATGAAGTTATAAAATTTGGATTCTATTATCATTATAATAAAATACATTAAGTACTAAACAAATTTCAGATATTTTTAGATAAGTAGATATATAACGAGAGGATTACATTGTAGATGAAGAGAAGAAAGGTAAAATAACATCATTACATGTAACATAATTTCTTAATATTGTCGTGCCTTTTAACAATTCGTCACAATTCGTCTGACTGACTGGTCTGATATGATTTTTTAAATCATGGTAAACAAATTGTCAACTAATTTCCTTTTATTGAATGGAGGACGTTGTACACAAGAGGATTATGAAACTAACGGCATGTGTGATTGGATGGGATGTGCATGAATTATATAATGTCACCATCTCGGAAAAAAGCCCCAAATATACTGAAGTTTTAATTGATTTCTTTATGATTTCTTTACATGCTTTAACACAATTTTACATAAGCATCTCCTTTGTACTTTAGCACAAAAATGTAAATTAATTTTTAATTTGTAAAGTAATTTTATGCGACTATGGGATGTATCTTCGTTAATATAGAACTTGGTGATAATTTTAGATAATATTCCGCGTCTTTACATTTTATGATCTAAATGTGACGTCTCGATTAATTTGAAACTTTGTATGTGTTCTCAATTTAGCACTTCAATTCTCATGGATTTATCAAACAATTGCATACTACTATGTATTTCAACACTTACCATTTCAATAGTATCACCTTTCAACATCATTACTATTTTAGCATTAGTCATAGTTTCTCATCTCTTCTTTTTTTTCTAATCCACATTGTTGTCCTCTCCAAAATTTGTCATTTTGATTCTACTACTCCTACTCTACTTTACTCGAAGCCTGGTACCATGGTCTTGAGTGTCGACCATGTGATCCAATCGCGCTACTGTAGGCAGTGTCATGAGCTTGCTCGTGAAGGAGACACAGTGCTAATAACATATGCAGAGAGAAGTTGTTATGATTTCCAGGTCTATGGATGTTGTGTTTCAAAGAATTGGAATTGTCATCCAAAAGGGATTGACAACGTAACTTGCTGCCCGTCTCCTATCAACCTCTATGTAATATTAAAATTTGAGTTGCATGACAGATGCTTGAGAAGTAGCTATATGTCAATGCAGGAGAGTTATGCCTCTCATGGCTAATGCAAGCGAAGCCAGATGGTTCTGTCCTATGGCATATTTTGAAAGAAAGATGGTTTTTTAAGATTTGAAAACATCGCTCTCATGTTTTTCTTTTAAGAAATCCACACACACATATGCACTTGACGATCCGTCTTTTATTCTACTTGTGTTTTTCCCCTTATATGGTCGCCCTTAGTCTTGAGCTTTCTCTTCAATAGATTGGGTTAATGGTATGCACACATATGTCATTCTTTTGCCAAAAGAAAGAAAGAAATAAAGAGAGTGGTTGCTAGTTCACTTTCATGTAAGATATACATAAAGTACAAGTACTTGATTTTGATATTTACTTCCCCCAGATTTTGATATTTACTTCCCCCAACCGATTTTCATATTTTACACGTGTGGTTCTATTCTTTTGCACGTGTGGCTCCTACCAGAGATCCTACCAAAGAGATATTGGCGGAGAAACGTATATTTTACACTTACACCCTATGAAACATAGCAATTTTACACCATGATCGCTATTAACCTTCAGCAAGGTTGGGTTGGGTTGGGCTACTCCTGTGAATAGTAAACTATGAGGAGGATTGGGAGGGTTGGAAGGAGGGGTACCTCGGGGTACCCCAATCCAATCCTGTCCAACCCTGCAACCAAACGAAGCCTCAGGGATATATATCACTACATCTATTAATCTTCAAACATTTGCAAATTTTCATATGTTATAGACATGTTGTAACAGAATGGTCTCGTGGATTGATGGAAACATGTAATAATAGATCACATAGTCGAATTGTTATCGAATCTTGCATGGTAATTAATGAGCAGAGAAAATATATTATTTAAACTAAAGTCCAATCAACTTAATAGTTCTCTTAATACAACTCCGTCATGGATAACATTGCAAAAAGAAACTAACAATTAAAGCAGCATAATAAATGTTCCCGTGGGCATAATAACAAATGGAAACTTATATTGTTTTCATAAACAATATAAGTGTATAAATGTTAGGTGTAATTGTGAATGTGATGATTGAATCATTTGGTGTGCTAAATGTATAGATTAAAGTATGTGAATTTGTCTAAGAATGTGATAACATGTGGAGAAGTATAAATGTTAGATGTGAATGCATATGTATATAGATTTAAATTTAAGGCATGTGTATAGATTTAAATTTAAAAGTTATGTTGTGATAAATTTTATATCACATTAAATTCCAGTTAATGTGTCCAAGTGTGTCACATTAACTAATAGTTAGGTAGATAATAAGGTTAAAATACTAAATCATTATTAAATCGCACAAATATTCACACATAGTGTGACACACCGTCCCTTCGGCTACCGAAACGGACGGGACGAGAGCGTCAGACCTACGGTCCAAATACACCCACGATCTATGATACCCGGCAAACTATCTTGTGCACATTAGATCAACACTTGAAATATATATAATGACCGGAGAATAATAAAAAAAAGAAAATAAAATGCAGCATTCATTCTCATTGATAATAATCATCAAGTCCATGTCCATACAATGAGATACATCATATAATCTTAAGTTTTGTAGAAAAAACTCTCCACATATCTCACTATAATGCCTCTCAATAATAACATAAAATAATGTGGAAGTAAATAAGTTACTCTAAGTAGAGCGCACCATGTTTGGTGCAAGTATGACATAGAAGGTCTCATCTCCTCAAAAAACCGCTACTGTGGTGGTTGCTGCTCAGGTACATCTGTTGGGTTCACACGAGGGTAACGTTATGAGCAATTGCCCAGTAACGAGACAAACACCATAATGACAAATGTCAGGGTAAGAAAAGAATATATACTCAACTTTATTTAATGGTATATGCATGTATTGTAAAAATTTAGAAAGAACACCAAGTCATTCTAATTCACTTTCAATCACATTGATTTTATAAAAATAATCATTTATGTACTACCACAATGATCTTGATATTTCAACAAGTTGGTTAGAGTCCAAACGGTATAAAATTTCTGACATCCGGTCATTTATCATTTCTAGTATTATTTTGGCACACGTAAGTACGCGACTCGTAGGCCTCTGCTACGCGGGAACTTATTTGTCATCTTGGATAAACCTCCAAGTATCTCGATCCAAGTAGAACAGGAAAAGGTCTAAACCTAAAATTCTCCAACTTCAAACCATATCCCGGGACACCTCTCACAATACTAATACTCGAAGTAAAATTTGACGCGGCCACATCAAATTTTAATTCGAGTCTTAATATCGTATATAAGTGTGAAACCAAGAACGCCAACCGCTACACCTGCCAAGTCCATCGAGTGACTCCGGATGCTATCGGGCTAGTAGGTGCAACGCATCAACCAACTCGTCCGTTGGGTCGCGACCTTCAAAGCATCTACTCGGGACCTAAGGGTGCATGCCCCATCCCTTGAGTTACTTATCTCCTTCTATTCGAATAAAATAGAGTAATACACTTGCCATTCATACATATACGGTTAATTTCCACATCCTCCAATTGTATAATATACATTATCCTCCAATGGTATATACCTCGCAACTAATCGTATATCATGCTTGTATATTACCTGAGGTATTTAGTTCTACTGCATGAATCATAGATGCAATTTTAATCTAGACGATTACTTGAAATGAGGACTTATATCCATATAGCAATGTTTGTATGGGAGGAGATTAAGTGATTTAATCTAAATCGACTTGGTTCTTGAATATATATTTTGAGACAAACTAAAATAGGAGGTGGTACGTAACTATCATTATAATTATTGTATTAGTGTTTGTAATCCATGTAACACTTAATTAAGCAACCCACGGGTGGTGTATTAATAAAGAGGAATCCTAACAATATAAATCAAATATATTAACTGCTAATATTGATTGGAAAATAAATATAGCAGAGCATGATATTCTTATTTGGTGGGAAGAAATATCAATCGATTGTCTTTAACGTCAAGTATAAAATGAAAATTAGACAATTTGATAATCGATACTTTAGCAAATGCAAATGTACATCACATCTTTACTATATCTCATTTGCATATGCTTTACTTACTAACCAAACAAATTATCTTACGTACTCCAATAGATTCAAATCGAGAAGTATTAAATCGTTATTTTTTTATATTACTCAGGATAACATGCATCACATTTAATGTTATCAAAATGCAAAAGATACCATAAAGTTTCTGAATACAACACCAAATGTAACTGGCATGATGATAATTTCTCTTTTAATACTAAAGCTAATCAATAAAACCCCGTGTAACGGCACAGTTGAAGTCACTTTTTAATTTCCTAACATCTTTACAACCAACTTTCATTAATTAAGGAATAAGAGTTCACATAATGGTTAACATAGTCGTGAAGACGTTTGGAATATGAAGGTCCTTTTCATAAAGTTCGTAATCGTATCTTGATAGAAGTTGCCTTGCGAGAATTATCTTAAATACTACATCCAGGTATACATCTAATGATATGGTCCTTATTTCCTAACTTCAACGATTTCTATGAAGTTGAATGTTACAGTAGATAGTTGAATGTTACAGTAGATAGAGATGTGTATCTAAGATTTCCCCCGTTTTTTTTGACATGTGCCGGAAAATATACGGATGATTTAACCCTCAAATCAATATAAAGATAAAACAAAAAAGAATCCTAGACAATACGAATAAATCTTATGGACCACGATTCAAAGATCAAGACAAATCTTTCGATAAGATGTTCTTCGAATGATATGACCTAAATAAATATCTTCAAATCGTATCGTATTAACACATAGGTCTTGTTCGAGAATACGAGACTATCAATTATGTGGAACCCAACAATAAGAGGTAGGTA
This sequence comes from Ottelia alismoides, assembly GCA_037367405.1. Classification (NCBI taxonomy): domain Eukaryota; kingdom Viridiplantae; phylum Streptophyta; class Magnoliopsida; order Alismatales; family Hydrocharitaceae; genus Ottelia; species Ottelia alismoides. Next base: position 511,135 of record JAZKJV010004916.1, on the reverse strand, counting down.
TTTAACATTACAATTTAAGATCTATATATAAAGATAAGGCTCTAACAATGTTCAAGATATGGGATCAAAAATCGTATGAAACCTACCACAAGAGAAAGGTATAACATCGTTACCTTCGAGGATGTTCCCTCGGGATCTCCTCTCACACGGAAATGATATTTCCGTCTCTTGATTGTAGCGTGAATGCGTGTACGAAGGGGATCTCGAGCTTTCCTACGTGATGGTGGTCGTGGATCTTCGATCGGAGCTACTTCTCCGACGTCGACGACGGCCCTCCAATGACTAAACTAGCCAAGGTGATGGTGCTCTAATGAGAGGGGAGGATGGTGATGGCTAGGGCTTTTGAGAGGGCATCCTATCATGTTCTATTTATAGAAGAAGAGGTGAAAATGGGTGCAATTTCGGATCTGATTCGGATCCATATATGGGTCCCAACTATTATACTTAAAATATCGATAACTTGAGCTAGGAATGTCGTAATTGGGTGTTCTTGGGCTCGTTGGAAAGATCTCGACGAGATCTACATAATGGCATGATTATTTGAATTTTTTTATTGTCAAAAATACTCCAGATTTTAGGAAAAAATATGGTGTTTCACACAGTGCATCCCTCCACACCAGGTGGTGTGTGGCCCTGCACACCGGGAGGCATGCAGAACACATCATCACATCTAATTGCATTATATTTTTTAAATTTTGCATAGTACTATTGGATTCACTTTAGGATGAGATATATGTTGGACATGCGAGCCCACGACGAGCTATTATGCAATAACTGTTATTGCAAATATCATTCCCTAATCTGAAATGAAGAATAACTAATTTACATAATAGGTCCCTTAGCACAATTAGAGTTATGTACTGATTTAACCGAAATCAGGTGGTCTTAAGTTCAACACAAAGCGTGAACTCAGTCGAAGTGTCAACCACACAAATCTCGATTAAAGTCAACAATTAACCCACACTAAAGATCAATAAATTAGAAATAATGTGGAGTTAAAATTTATTTTTAACTCTGCACAAATGGTGTATAGTGACAAGTATGCAGAGAGTTCGAACACAGGGAGCAAACAGGGTAATTCAAACAATTGTGCTCAAGTGAGTGTGTGTGATGTGTCTACACTAAGCAAGCTAACAATGAAATTTTTGTGGGTTTTTAATTTTAAATTTTTGTTATTTTAATTTATAATTTTGTATTTTGATTTTTAATTTTCTGATTTTTATAATTTTATGTTTTATATTTTTTTATTTCTTTTTTTTCAATATTGGAATATAAAGGCAAAGTGATAAAAGACAAGATAAAATATTTATAAAAATGTGCAAAAATATCCAAAAATTCAGAAATAAAGTCTTTTTGGTATTTTTGTGGTTTTCTACTGTTTGTGTTATTTTTGGGGATTTTTCAAGGTGTTTTTGATATTTTTAAATAGCAAAACAAGGCAAAACAGTGAAATATGTGCTGGCTGTGAGTAAAATGAGAAATAAAATTATCAAACAGCACCCAAAATTTTTCACACTATTTTTAAAATAAAGAGAACAAAATAAAGAACAAACAGGAACAGAGTTTGTGATTTTTGGATCTTTCTTTGATTTTATATATTTTTTGAAGTTTTTGAGTGTTTTTAAATTTTTAGAGTTTTTCTTTTGAGATTTTTAGTGATTTTTGGACTGACACTAAAATAGGATATAATAGACACTAGGTAATTTTTTTGGGATTTTTAGAGGTATTTTACTTTTTTTTGCATTTTCTAAGCTAGACAGTGCACAAAAAGCAAGTTTTTGATTTTTAATTAATATAAAAATAAAATAAAATCAAAAACTAAAGTGATAGCGTCAAAGTACAGGTGTCCAGGAGCTTAACCCTATTTTTGTGGAATTGTTGGGTTTAAAATGATAATTCAAATAATTACAACAAGCATCCAATCAATAAACAGGCCTGGCAGGGGTATTTATGCAAATAGTCAGGAATCCAGGGGGTTTTAAGCAATTTTTCACAAAATTTTTAAACTAAACGTTCAATTTCTAGGGTCAGACAACAATTACAAAACCCGGAGGGGCCTCAGTACAAAATCCCCAAGCCTAACACGTGCGCAACACGCGCCTGGCAGGGGTATGAGTGCAATACTTAAAACTGTCAGGGGGGGACGATGCAAAATAGCCCAAAGTTTTACACTATGATACAATATTTTTGGACTGAAATGAAATACCCAAACCTCAAGGAGTGTCCTTGCAAAATGCCCACCCAATCACGCGTACATGCACGTGAGGAGACGTGGCGAAGGATCTAAGTGCGAATCAAATAAAGGAAAGGGTTCACATGCAAATATTACAAAATTTTAACACTTCAGACGAAAGTTTAAATATTGAAACTTAAATACAAAAAGGCACGAGGGGTGAGTTGCAAAATACCCTCTTGTGCGCGATCCAACGGCGGATGATGGGTCACTTAGACACGTGGCGCGTTGTGGACGGCCGATGGTGTTTCGCGGATGAGCGGCGACGATCAGATCTCCAGCGATGATCGACGATCGAAGCTGGTGGAGATCCAACGGTAGCTGCTCGATCTGGGACTCCTCCTCGATCCAACGACTGAGAGGTTGGTTGCAAGAACAGGGAAGAGCGCCGGCGAAGGCGAGCTTCTCCGTCCTCGATCTCCTTCCTCCGACGACGATAGGTCCTCAAAATAGACAAGGAGCGTCCCGGGGTTGTCTTCTATCTCCTGGGGGCATCAAAAAGCCACGGGGATGCCCGTGGTACTCTCGGGCAGCGGGCGGAGCTGGGGGGCTGCGTCTGCTCCGGCGAGCTCTCAAAATTCGCCTCCAGGCACTTTCACGTTTGGCTTTGACCTGCAAAAACGGTCAAAGGGTCCAGGGCAAACTGCCTGGACCCTTGGATGGTCGGGGAGAGGTGCGAATCGAACTAGGGGTGCACGGCCGGAGGTGCGCTCCAGCCAACGTGCTTGATTGGACGAGGAACTTGATGGAACTTAGATTTTTTTGTAGGTTTTCGATCCCTAGACGAACAGGAATAAAATGATGAAAATAAATGCAAGGGGGAATGGTCCTCGATGGCTGAAGCCAGAGGAAGAAGATACCTCGACCGGCGACTTTGCGGGAGGTGGTGGAAGCGCCTCCGACTTCCTCTGCCCTGGCTGAACGCACGGCGTGAGAGCTGTCACCTCCACGAGTGCTTGGAGCACAAGAAGAGAAAGGAAGGGTGGACCGAAGGTGTTCAAAAATCAAATTCAAAGTGGGGGGTCGTTATATCTGGTTTGACCCCTGACCAAGGTGCTCCAAAGATCAAGGCACCTCGGGCGCTACACTGATCCATTCCTCGAGATAATCATAGGGCGAGCAAGCTTGATAATTGAGGAGAAAAAGTTGTCAAGATTCCATCATGGAATGGTGCAAGATGCGACCAGGAAAAATCGACCAAAACGAGGTCAAACGCACTCTGACAGACGCACATGGGTGGAGGGCAGGCAGTTGACCCGAGTCAACTAAGACCGCCCCCTGGTTGGTCCACGTGGACCAACCAGGAAAAACCCAGCAAAAAATACATATAAAATCATTTAAAAATCGAAGATGAATTTATTAATTTTAGGGTATAAAATAAAAAATGTTTCTTATTTTCTAAATTATTTTATAGTGATTTTTAATTATTTTTATGAAGTATATTTTTACAAGTTTACTTTTTAGCCCTATATAGGTATAATACCTATGTATTTAAGTATTTAATTTTTATTTGTGTATTTTACTTTCATTATTTTTATTTATTATTTTCTAAAATTATAAAATACTTTTATATACACAAATATATTTTTAATTTATTTTTCTGGTATGTTTTGTATCTTTAATAAATTATAAGTATAGAAAGTATAAGTATACATACAAGTATAATACCTATATATCAAATATGTTTGTATTTTATTTTGAGTTTTATTTACATTTTTATTCTGATTTTAATATTCATAATTATTATAAGTAATATTTGCAAAATTATAAAAATATAAAAATGAATAAATAATGAATAAAGAATAAATTGAATATTTTATTCAGTACAGATATACAATAGGGGTCCAAAATTCAACTTTCAAACCGCAGCTTTGCCAACTGTGAAACCACCACCATTGGATAGATTATTTTATTCTATATACAATTGAAGGTGAGTACACTGTATTTGGAGTTGTCAGTTGTGAGATACGGGTCTGGGAAGTTGGGATTCTGGATTTTTATTCAGACCATAACTTTTTATCTGTACATTATTTTTCTGTGAAATCAATTTTGTATTTTTCTTTATTTAATTATCTACAACTTTCATGTACAAAGTTTCTTTATTTGGTGTTTAAAAAGTGAAACTAAAATTAGGTCCCAAAATGAATAAAGAATGAATAGAATGTATAGGTATTTGATCTGTATTTTGACCTTATCTCCCCCTACTTTATTCCTTATCGACCTATTCATCAAGATGCCTAGGTCTCAGGGTTTCGGGTCATAAAATATTTACAATATTTTATTCTTTTTCTTTTCTTTTATTTATTCTATAATTTTGGCCTTAATTACAGTGATTTATGCACTAGATAGATGCATATGCATGAAGGATAAGATGATGATTTTAATGCTATTTTCAAGCATTTGCTAGGGTTTTTGGTGCCAAAATGATAGAATAAAGATGATGAAATGTGGATTCATCATCCCCCTATACTTTACCTTTGCTAGTCCCTAACAAACACTTATGCAATAAGTGCAAAAAAGAAAAGAAAGAAAAGAAAAAGAAGAACTTGGATTTAATTTGATTATTAAACTTGTCTTCACAAAATCAAAGTTTGGAGCTTAAGTCGGACCTTTGGAATTTTAGTGCGGTCGGAACCTTAATGAGAACCAAATTTGAAATCCAACATTCCTTAAGAATCCCAAAACTCTGTCCAAGTTTCCTCAATAGCCAGGTCAGAAATACTTCAACTCATATGCAAACTCTTACGACTATGAATCTGACTCGTACAGTGTAAGTGATATGTAGCTCCCCACCTCAGAAGTAACAAAGAAACAACCTCCCCCAACCTGGTAACTCTAATGCCTCGGTCTAGCAACTCTTTCCTCGAGAAGCGGGGTATTCCCTTCTAAGTTCAAGTGCAACCGGCTCAAGAAGAGGGGGAATAAGAGGTATAGACTTTTGGGAGCTCAACCAGTGTAGCTAAGTCTCCCGCTGCAAGCTTCATGAGATGTAACATGGATACCATAAGCTTTTGATTTATTGTACTATATACACTCCGGTGGGGTTATTAAATTTTCAATCCGACCCACCACTCTTTTGGAGTTCTCTTTTTTTTCTCATTTTTCATTTTTTATTAATTGCCTCTGTACAACATATCTACATGGTGCAGCATATATACAAGAAATTTTCCTCTTGAGCCAGTAGACTATCCCTCTTTTGAAGCTTTATTGCAACCCACGGCTTCTGTCTTTAGCCTTCATCACCACTAGACCAAGTTGAGGTGCACTTCCTTCACTAGAAGAAGAAGAGAGGTTCCGCCTAGAAGTACTACCCTCATATGCTACCCCAAGCCAAAGGAAACTGCCTCCTCACCACCTCATCCGTGGAGAGCTATGTGAAAGGTGCAAGTGTCCAAGTTAGGTCATTATCAACAAGAGTCGTGTGTGTGCTCCGAAATACTCTACTTAGGCAGTCAAGAATCCATTGAACCAAGTCCCGTGATCCTCAAAGAATTAAGTCAACTAGACCTGAAGTACCTCAAACCCAGTTCCTATAAGGTTCCTGTTATTAGGTAGATTATAAGGTCCAATCAAGCTCCAATCTCCGGATTTTATTTGGACTTGTTCAACTATCAAACTCAATCCGAAAAATGTTCATGCTATGCTATGCAAGAAATATTTTTGTGATGCAATTTTCCAAGATTTTGAACTTTTTATGGATTTTTGAAAAGATGATGATGATGCATGCAGATGCATTTTTTTGTATTTTTCAAAAAGATTTTTCAAATGTTTTTGGATTTTAATTTTTGCAAATGTTTTTGGGATTTTTGAAAACAAAAAGGTTTTGGCTGAAAACTAGGTTAAAATATGTACACGGGAGTGCTTCTTATATATACAAGAAGTGGATTTTAAGGGTTCACAAGGGTAAGTGATCAATTTTATACATATATAGTGGATTTTGGTGAGATGTATGTATTCCTCAAACTTATTTGACACAAGCCTTTCACATAATTTTTGAAAACTATAGTCCAAAATAATTTTTACAAACATTTTTGCAAACATGTACACACATTTGAAAATCATTTTGCAAAGGCTTTCAAAACAGTATATATAGGTTTTTCAAAATATTTTTGCAACCATTTTCAAGCCATTTGCAACTCATTTTTTTTCAAACATTTTATTTTACACAAAGAAAATAATTTTTTTACAAAACACACATTTTTACACAGGTTGAAAACATGTAACAAAATATTTTCAAAATAGTTTTTCAATAAATGTTCACAAAGATTTTCAAACTATTTTTCAAACATTTTGCAAAAAACATTTTCACCTGATTTATTAATCAGTAATTACAAAAAGAATTTGAGGAACGAAAACACCTTTTTATTAGGGATTTTTAATGAATTTTAAAGAATTTTTAGCCCTATTATTAAGAAAATATGAAAGTACGAGTTATGGCTAAAGTATATACGTAGTATATACGACCCCCCTATACTTAGCTTGAGTTATATCCTCATAGATCGGAGAGAAAAGAGAAGACATAACTCGTACTCAGTATAGGCAAATCTAAAGAATAAAGGAATAATGAATGAATCAACGAATGAGAAGTTGACCGTCCCCCCTATACTTAGGATCAGATAATCCTAAGTACAGCAGACTGTACACAACGCAGGGAGGGTCAAGGGTGGGAATGAACAGATCGTACTCAGATTGTCTCCCCCTATACTTAGGGTAAAATATCCTTAAGTATAGACAAGAAGAGGAGACAATGGAGAGGATCGAAATGAAAATAACAGAACTCGGGGTGCACACCCCCCTTATACTTAGGACACAGTACATCCTAAGTATGGAAAACTGTCTACAAAGGCGGCACCTTTTTGATAGATAAAGAAGATAGAAATGGAAAAGAAGAAAAGAAGAAAAGAAGAAAATAAATTAACAGATGAAAGTGATATGAACAGATGGATCTGTGCAGCGGAAGATGGACTTGATTACCATGTATGAGATGCAGATGATGAGAGTCAAAGGACACATCTCATACCAGAAGAATGGGGGCAACGTCAATGGTCGGCGGATCATGATCAAGATATAGTTTCAGGCGTTGACCATTGACGCGGAAGGTAGAGGAAGATGACGGTTCGGATATGTCGATGCTACCATTGTCATGTACCTTCCTGACCACATAAGGACCTTTCCACTTGCTCTGCAACTTCCCTGGGAATAATTTCAGCCTGGAATCAAACAACCATACTCTCTGATCTGGCTCAAACTGTTTATGGCTGATATGCGAATTGTGCCATGTGTTCACTTTCTCTTTATACTGTAGGCTATTCGAAAAGGCTGTGTCTCTCAGTTCTTTCAGGGCTGCCAATTCTGCTCTTCTCTGGTCTCCTATACTCTCCGGGTCTAAAAGTAACTCAGTGACTGCCCAAAAAGATTTGTGCTTGATCTCCACTGGCAAATGGCACGGCTTGCCATAGACGAGACGAAAGGGAGATGTCCCCAATGGATTTTTGAAAGAAGTCCGATAGGCCCACAAGACCGAGTCCAAAAGCTGTGACCAATCCTTTCGGTCTGGGCGGACAACTTTCTGCAAGATAGTCTTTATCTCCCGATTCGATACTTCGGCAAGACCATTAGTCTGAGGGTGATAAGGAGTGGCAACCCGATGGTCAATGCCGAACTCGTCTGCAAGGGCCCTGACTTTGTCATTGATGAAGTGAGACCCCCCGTCTGAAATCAAGACTCTAGGTACCCCGAACCGTGAAATGATGTTTTTTCCTCAAGAACTTGCAAACGGTTTTAGCATCTGCGGCTCGGGCGGGGATGGCCTCAACCCATCGGCTGACATAATCAACAGCGAGCAGGATATGCCCGAATCCCTGACTCTTAGGAAATGGGCCCATGAAATCAATCCCCCATGCATCAAAAACTTCACAAAAGTGAATGGGTTGCATGGGCATCATGTCTCTCTGTCCGCAGGTTCCCATTTTCTGATAGTCAGTACATCTCTTCACGAACTCATCAGAATCCTTGAAGAGAGTAGGCCACCATAGGCCGGATTGAAGCACCTTCTGTGTTGTTCTTTTTCCAGAATGATGTCCTCCTGCCTCAAGCTTGTGGCAGTATGTGAGGACGCTATGATGCTCTTCTTGAGGAATGCACCTCCTCCAGATACTGTCCCCTCCTTCATGATAAAGGACGGGATCTTCCCAATGATAAAACTTGGCCTTCGCCAGGAAGGTCTCGAGTTTCTGCCTGGGCCAACCTTGTGGAACCGTCTTGGCTACAAGATAGTTCACAATGTCAGCATACCACGGGAGCGAGGTGATAGCCAGGATCGCCTCATCTGGAAATGTCTCTGTGATAGGTGCACTGGGCTCAGATTCCTCAAGATTCTCCAATCTGGAGAGATGATTCGCCACCACATTCTTGACTCCAGGCTTGTCCTTAATCTCAATATCAAATTCCTGGAGTAGAAGGATCCATCTGGTGAGACGTGCTTTGGCATCCTTCTTAGACATTAGGTACAGGATGGCAGTGTGATCAGTGTAGATGGTTACTCTAGATCCAAGAATGTAAGATCGATACTTATCAAGAGCGAAGACTACGGCCAGCATCTCTTTCTCAGTCACAGTATAATTCCGCTGAGCGGCATCCAAGGTCCGGCTGGCGTAGTGAATGGCAAAAGGTAAACCATCCCTCCTCTGTCCTAGCACAGCCCCAACGGCAAAATATGAAGCATCCGTCATGATCTCGAATGGGAGAGACCAATCGGGTGGCTGAAGGACGGGAGCTGAAACAACCATATTTTTGAGAGTTTCAAATGATTCAAGACACTTGTCATTGACAGTAAACTCGGTGTCTTTTGTCAGCAAGTCAATGAGCGATCGGGCAATTCGACTGAAGTCCTGAATGAACCGTCGGTAGAAACCGACATGCCCCAGAAAAGACCGTAACTGACGCAAGTTGGACGGTGGATTGAGTTTTCTGATGATATCCACCTTAGCCGGATCGACCTCCATGCCCCTGTTGGAGACGATATGACCAAGGACCATCCCCTGAGTCATCATGAAATGACTCTTCTCCCAGGATAAAACAAGGTTGACCTCAATGCAGCGCTTGAGCACACGGTTTAGGCAGTCAAGACAAGCGTCGAACCCGTCGCCATAGACCGAGAAGTCATCCATGAAGACCTCTAAACAGTCACCCACCATGTCCGAGAAGATGGACAACATGCACCTTTGGAATGTCGCCGGAGCGTTACATAGACCAAAGGGCATCCGTCTGAAAGCATACGTCCCAAACGGACAGGTGAATGTCGTTTTCTCCTAGTCTTCGGGCGCAATGGCCACTTGATTGTATCCAGAGTACCCGTCAAGGAAACAATAATGACTCTTCCCAGCTAACCGCTCGATAATCTGATCAATGAATGGTAGCGGGAAGTGATCCTTCTTGGTGGCCTCATTCAATCGTCTGTAGTCCACACAGACCCTCCAAGAAGTGGGCACTCTGGTAGCGATCTCCTCTCCAGACTCATTGACAACTGTAGTGATACCCGTCTTCTTCGGTACCACATGTAGCGGACTTACCCATTTGGAGTCGGAGATGGGATAAATGAAATCGGCGCTCCACCACCTTGAAATTTCTTTCATGACTACGTCTCGAAGATTTGGGTTCAGCCGTCGTTGGAACTCACGCGGCGGCTTAGCGTTATCCTCAAGATAGATGTGGTGAGAGCAAAGATTTGGGCTCAGTCCCTGGAGATCAGCTATACTCCAACCGATTGCCTTGCGGTTTCTTTCAAGAACCTCCATCAAATGAGATTCTTGTTCTCCAGTCAAATCTGCTGAGATAATGACTGGGTACATTTCTGGCTCACCCGCAAGGAATCTGTATGTCATCGACTGCGGCAGAGGTTTCCGTTCTGGACAACTGGGAGGTGGCAGATCTGGCTTCTGATATGTCTGTGTAAATGCCACCAGGTCTGCATGGGAGAACTCTCGCTCTGCATGAATTTCTGACGAAAGGCGGCCTGCTGAATCATCAATAAACTGCACTGGCTCGCACTCTGTCATGGCTGTTGGCTCAGAAGGAATCAGACAAGACAAATAATCATCAAAGTTATCCCAGTCAATGTCTGAATCCGAGGGATCTGAAGAAGATGAACATGATTGAAATTCCTCAGCACCACTCATCACAACACTGTCAGCTTCAGATATATCCTCATCCAGGGATGTGCTCTCCCGGCTCTCGACTGCCATGAGCTTGAGATATAGTGAATCTGTAGGCAAGGCGAGAGTCGGTGCTACGGGATCTTTCCAGTTGGATTCATCATCAGTCATCTCAAAGTCACAAACCTGGTGGATGTCTAGCTCTTCCTCTGTCATCTGTGCTTCTTCACTGGACTGCTCAGAGTGCTCTAACTCTCGAGCTCTGGTCTCCTCGATCGTCTCTATTTGTATGGTTTCGCCCTCGATGCGAAAACATACCTTCCTGCTATCATGGTCGGTCACTGCCTTGGCTGTGGCCAAAAATGGACGTCCGAGAATGATGGGGGCATCGGTTACCGACTCAGGGATCTCCATGTCCAACACAACGAAGTCCACGGGGAATTTCAGGCCCTGAATAGTAACGACCACGTCTTTCAATAACCCCTTCGGCCTCTTAGTTGACCTATCAGCAAACTGAAGGACTGTCCTGCTCCTAAGAGGAGGACCAAACTCGAATCGGTCGAGTAGGGCTGCCGGAAGAAGGTTAATTGAAGAGTCGCTGTCTAATAGAGTACGATCAAACTGTTGCTCCTGAATCTCGCATCTGACATAGGGAGCTCCTGCGTCTGGTCGCTTGGCTGGCAGCTTGTTCTGTATGGTGCAGCAAGTGGAATGAGTGAGCACATGGATCTGATCTCTGTGATTCCTCCTCTTCCTACAGATAGTGGTTTTCTCTTTCAGGTTCTTCTTGAAGAGGGGGATGTGCTCAAGTGCCTCTTGTAGAGTCAGCTGAATGTGGAATCTGTCTATCATCTGATTGTTGAACTCTACCTGCTGGTCTTTTTTTGGATTTTCTTTTTTATTCCCCTTCGCTCGGCGGAGTGCCTCGGGGAAGGGGATGGTAGGGGCCTCCTCAGATGGAGGACTAGGAATCGGTTCCTGTGCCTGTGAAGAAGGAGAATCCATACAATAATCATCATTCACCACATATGGATCCGCAATTTGAACAGAAGCCTTTCCTTTATTCATATTTTTGTTTTTCTTTTTGTTCCCACAGTCCTTGGGTACAAAATGTGGCAACATCACAGATGGTGGTTCAACAAAAGTGGATGTGGTGTCCTCAGCACCACCACTAGCACCGGTCTTCGCAGCATCAGCACCGCGCTCTGGTTCATCATCCAAAATGGTGGCATCAGCACCACCGTCTGCAACTGGTATTACGACGGCATCAGCACCGTCGTCCTGGACTTCATCATGGGTGGCATCAGCACCACCGTTAACATCATCATGAGCGGTATCAGCACCGCTCCTCTGCTCCTCTAGCGCTCCTGATCCTACATCTGGTTGTCGCTCAGAAGAGGCACCGCCGGCTGGCATCCTACCGCTCCTAGTAGTAACAAAATCAGCATCATGATAGGAATAAGACATGTCACTCAAATAATCACTAGGAGAGGTATCCTCTGTAAACTCTACCTGCTCAGACTTTCTTTTCAGATTGTTCGGGTTAGGTTCAATCTGAGCGGGTATGGCGGCTTTCCCTTTTATAATCTCCCTCATCTCCTGCCGGAATTCATCCATTTCTTGCCTGAAGGATGCTCGCTGTTCGGAGAGCAAGCGGGCAAGATCATCGAGAGCTGGGTTCTCAAAAACGGGAACCTGAGAACCGGATGGTTGTCCCTGCTGGAAATGGGGCTGCTGCTGCTGTTGTGGCTGATACTGGGGGGAAGGATGGTGATAGGAGTGCTGAGGCTGCTGTCGCTGCCTCCACTACTGTCCCTTATAGGAGGGATGAGGACCACTCTGGTATTGCTGTTGATTGGCATACTGGGGCTGCTGGTGTTGCTGCTGTGGCTGGTTGTTCTACTGTCCTTGGGCAGGGTTCTGCTGCTGGGAAGAAGATCCACCATTGCCCCAACGGAATCCGGGGTGATCACGACGAATCCCGGGCTGAGGGTACTGGTCGTACCAAATCCCATTGACTTCCATCAATGGTTCCTGCTCAAAGGAGGGTGGAGGAAGAACGACCAGTGGCTGCTCCGGCCGATAGACCACCATCTGCGTATCTGTAGATGGCGGTTGAGATGGATAGTACTGCAGCAAGGGAACCGGCTCTGCTTGAATGTGATTCACCTGGCGGTATGAGGTAGATGCCTGATTGGAATTGCTGCTGCTCAAATTAGCACGTGATCTGGGAGGCTGTTGTGACTGGGTTTGTGCCTCCTGAATGCACAAGATCTGCGTCTTCAGATCACTCATGGTCTTGGCAATCTGGTCCATCTGGGTCATGCCTTGCATCTGTTTCTTCTCGAGGATCTCGAGGCGGTCCAGCTTCTCACTAATGATGCCCATGTCGGCTGCGGCTGATTCAGCTTGGGCTGCGGCAACTGACACTGTGTTGGGACCGGCTTCGATGCGGGCGATCCTCTGAAATGATCCTGCTCCTTGCGGGGGCTTCTGCTGAGTGTAGACTCGGGCTTGGGCCATCACAGTAGAGTTTTCTGCCATGCCTTCGTAGATGGCCCAGACGTCGTCTTCCCCCTTGGAGAAATAAGACCCACCGCAAGAGGCGTTCACTAGCCCCTGCAGCTCCGGTGTCAGCCCACAGAAGAAACTTTGCACGAGATTGGGCTTGGAGATGTCATGATGTGGACACCGGTCGATGAGCTCTCTGAATCGATCCCAGGCCTCATGGAACTGTTCATTTGGGATCATGACAAAGTTACTGATCGTGGCTCGAGCTGCGTTGGTCCAGCCGAGAGGGTAATACTTCTTCAAGTACGCAGTTCGGAGATCTGCCCATGTGTCGACGAATCGCCCAAGGTGTTTGAGCCAATATGCGGCTCTATCAACCAAAGAGAATGGAAAGGCAATCATCTTGATGGTGTCCTCGGTCATCAACCGATCATGGATAGTACTGCAAATCATCTCTAATTCCTGGAGGTGGAGGTGCGGCTCTTCGGTCGGCAACCCATGGAACTTGGGTAGAAGCTAGATAGTGTGGGGCCGAAGCTCGAAATCTCCGTGAATTGGCGGGAGTCTGATCCAACGGTGAGTAAGGGATGCAGATGGGTTGTGCAACTCCCACATGATGGTTTGTGGCGGTCGCTCAGCGTCTGGATTGCCTCCTCCTGCATCTGGTCCTCCTCCTCCTCCACCGCCACCGCCCCCAGGTCGGTTCTCTCTCATCTGTGCTATTTCTCTCATCAGATCACCCATGAATGTTCCCTGGTCACGGATCTGTCTCTGCATGGTCTCCAGGGACGCTAACAAGGAGTTGTTGATGGCCACCTGATCAATTATGAATGGAGGGTGATCATGGTCATCTGGGTGCTCGCCTCTGTCTGCCATTACTGAATTTTCTGAAAAAGCAAAAGAGGCCATCTCAGGTGCTGTTGAATGAGCCGAACTCTGTGATGTACTGTATTCTGAAACAATTGGACTGAGAGAAGGAGAATGGGAAGGGTGGTCGAGGGGGAACAGGGTGGATGTGAACTCAGGCTCGGAGAGCGGACTCTCCGAGGTATTCCTAGATGAATGAGGAGGAGTGCTGGATAGCAGTGCCGACAAAGTCGGCCTAAGAGATCTCCATCCCATCATCTTGATTATTCGGGAAGAGCAGGGAAAATGCAAGAAGAAGAAGGAAGAAATGAGAAGCAAAATTGCGCACAATTGTGTTGTGTTTTTGATCTTGACCTAAACAAATCTAGCAATCAAACACAAATCGGGGATAAGTTCACCAACTCAACATGTGAAGCTGTGAAGGTTCGGCTTTTATCTTGTCAATTTTATCTTGATTCAGGAAGTTATCTTTTCACGAGTCCTTAGAACGCTACGCCTAAAGGAGAGAGAGTACTGCCGGAAGAGTATCCCGTACTTGTCCTCCTCCTGTGTAACCTGTAGCTTGCACTTTTTGAGGTCCTTGTAACCCTTCCTGGATCCCTACTCAGCCAAAGAATAAGAGAGGAAGCCAATAGGCGAAACCGATACTTCGGAACTCGCTCGCAACGGAATCACCCGTGAGCGTGCAAGAACCTACTCGGACGCGAGACGATGAGACAGACACCCCCGTGAAGGCGTGGCCTAGGCTCGATACTTCGAACAAGGTCGATGCTCTTCACAATAGAGAGTCACCAATGTTGACCAAGCCCTACTCGTCCACGTACGATAGAAGCGCCAATGCTTCGGTAATCCAGGCGATACACAAGGCAGCCACAAGCTGGGATTTTGGCTCTAATCCTTACGAAGCGCTCACCTCACTTGGAAGGAGACCTTCCCATGCAACCTGAAAACAAGTGAGGGTGTTACTCTCCCCAATCAATGAATCCAATTACCAATTTTATTTTTGGTCAAGGTTTTCTTAGCAGTCCCTTTTTTAAAAAATTTTTGGTGTTATCGCTTCTTTTGAGTAGATTCAAACAAGCGCCTAACGATTTTTGTGTTTTCTTGATCCTACTTTGTCCAAAAACAGAGGGAGAATAGAGTCGGAAAAGCCGTGCAAGTCGACACAAAGATGGAAATCTCACCTTTGTGCCTAAATGATGGATGCAAAGTAAGAAGACTTACAGCGAATCCCAGCTCTCTCCATGCGGGATGCAAAGCAGAATTTTATAAACCTAGTCTATATGCCGATATGCAATGCAGAAATCGTCCTAAGATAGGCAACTGCTAGCGTGAAGAACCACAAGTCAACCACCTATCGTCGATCCTAAGAGTCCGGTCTAGACCCTCCCCTCCTCTTCTCGACACATCGAGTTCAGGAGTAGCGCTTGATGGAGAGGGCTCGCGGCGCAGCGGATCTAAGAAAGGGGGCTAACTGTTTAATTTTTAACTAAGTCCAAATACGAGCTATAGGTACATGCAAAGGTTGTTAGTGTGTTTGGACCTAATTTAATCGATCAAGCAGGCCTAAATCTAAGAGCTCAATCCACAAAAGAAAGTGAAAATGAAATCAAAACCGGCAAATGACAGCGGCAAAACACGATAAAAACCGCGGTGAGCACCCGGGTGAACAAACACCCGGAAATTAGGCCCGGTAGTGTCCAAGAGTCCAAGTGTACCTGTATTATTACAAATTAATAAGTCACTCTCTCACAGAAATAAAGTGCAAGCTAAACTAATCACTCTCTCACTCCTCCTGCTCTCTCCTGCCGGCTTGGCTAAAGAATAGCCCGATCCGATTCCCAAGGATGCTCCAGGTCACCTAAGCGATCCGCCTCGCTCCGCGGTCCCTCGCAAGAAGATAAGAAAGGATGGTCAGAATAGCTCAATCAATAAATGTATCAAAAGTGCAAGAGAGATAAGCTATGGTAGACAACAATCACAAGCAAACAAAAAGTGAACTACTAGCTGTTGTTCCCCGGCAACGGCGCCATTTGATTTAACTGAAATCAGGTGGTCTTAAGTTCAACACAAAGCGTGAACTCAGTCGAAGTGTCAACCACACAAATCTCGATTAAAGTCAACAATTAACCCACACTAAAGATCAATAAATTAGAAATAATGTGGAGTTAAAATTTATTTTTAACTCTACACAAATGTTGTATAGTGACAAGTATGCAGAGAGTTCGAACACAGGGAGCAAACAGGGTAATTCAAACAATTGTGCTCAAGTGAGTGTGTGTGATGTGTCTACACTAAGCAAGCTAACAATGAAATTTTTGTGGGTTTTTAATTTTTAATTTTTGTTTTTTTAATTTTGTATTTTGATTTTTAATTTTCTGATTTTTATAATTTTATGTTTTATATTTTTTTATTTCTTTTTTTTCAATATTGGAATATAAAGGCAAAGTGATAAAAGACAAGATAAATATTTATAAAAATGTGCAAAAATATCCAAAAATTCAGAAATAAAGTCTTTTTTGGTATTTTTGTGGTTTTCTACTGTTTTTGTTATTTTTGGGGATTTTTCAAGGTGTTTTTGATATTTTTAAATAGCAAAACAAGGCAAAACAATGAAATCTGTGCTGGCTGTGAGTAAAATGAGAATTAAAATTATCAAACAGCACCCAAAATTTTTCACACTATTTTTGAAATAAAGAGAACAAAATAAAGAACAAACAGGAACAGAGTTTGTGATTTTTGGATTTTCCTTTGATTTTATATATTTTTTTGAAGTTTTTGAGTGTTTTAAATTTTTAGTGTTTTTCTTTTGAGATTTTTAGTGATTTTTAGACTGACACTAAAATAGGATATAATAGACACTAGGTAATTTTTTTGGGATTTTTAGAGGTATTTTACTTTTTTTGGCATTTTCTAAGCTAGACAGTGCACAAAAAGCAAGTTTTTGATTTTTAATAAATATAAAAATAAAATAAAATCAAAAACTAAAGTGATAGCATCAAAGTACAGGTGTCCAGGAGCTTAACCCTATTTTTGTGGAATTTTTGGGCTTAAAATGATAATTCAAATAATTACAACAAGCATCCAATCAATAAACAGGCCTGGCAGGGGTATTTATGCAAATAGTCAGGAATCCAGGGGGTTTTAAGCAATTTTTCACAAAATTTTTAAACTAAACATTCAATTTCTAAGGTGAGACAGCAATTACAAAACCCGGAGGGGCCTCAGTACAAAATCCCCAAGCCTAGCACGTGCGCAACACGCGCCTGGCAGGGGTATGAGTGCAACACTTAAAACTGTCAGGGGGGGACGATGCAAAATAGCCCAAAGTTTTACACTGTGATACAATATTTTTGGACTGAAATGAAATACCCAAACCTCAAGGAGTGTCCTTGCAAAATGCCCACCCCCTCACGCGCACAGGCACGTGAGGTGACGTGGCGAAGGATCTAAGTGCGAATCAAATAAAGGAAAGGGTTCACATGCAAATATTACAAAATTTTAACACTTCAGACGAAAGTTTAAATATTGAAACTTAAATACAAAAGGCACGAGGGGTGAGTTGCAAAATACCCTCTTGTGCGTGATCCAACGGCGGATGATGGGTCACTTAGACACGTGGCGCGTTGTGGACGGCCGATGGTGCTTCGCGGATGAGCGGCGACGATCAGATCTCCAGCGATGATCGACGGTCGAAGCTGGTGGAGATCCAACGGTAGCTGCTCGATCTGGGACTCCTCCTCGATCCAACGGCTGAGAGGTTGGTTGCAAGAACAGGGAAGAGCGTCGGCGAAGGCGAGCTTCTCCGTCCTCGATCTCCTTCCTCCGACGACGATAGGTCCTCAAAATAGACAAGGAGCGTCCCGGGGTCGTCTACTATCTCCTGGGGGCGTCAAAAAGCCACGGGGATGCCCGTGGTACTCTCGGGCAGCGGGCGGAGCTGGGGGGCTGCGTCTGCTCCGGCGAGCTCTCAAAATTCGCCTCCAGGCACTTTCACGTTTGGCTTTGACCTGCAAAAACGGCCAAAGGGTCCAGGGCAAACTGCCTGGACCCTTGGATGGTCGGGGAGAGGTGCAAATCGAACTAGGGGTGCACGGCCGGAGGTGCGCTCCGGCCAACGTGCTTGATTGGACGAGGAACTTGATGGAACTTAGATTTTTTGTAGGTTTTCGATCCCTAGACGAACAGGAATAAAATGATGAAAAGAAATGCAAGGGGGAATGGTCCTCGATGGCCGGAGTCAGAGGAAGAAGATACCTCGACCAGCGACTTTGCGGGTGGTGGTGGAAGCGCCTCCGACTTCCTCTGCCCTGGCTGAACGCACGGCGTGAGAGCTGTCACCTCCACGAGTGCTTGGAGCACAAGAAGAGCAAGGAAGGGTGGACCGAAGGTGTTCAAAAATCAAATTCAAAGTGGGGGGTCGTTATATCTGGTTTGACCCCTGACCAAGGTGCTCCAAAGATCAAGGCACCTCGGGCGCTACACTGATCCATTCCTCGAGATAATCATAGGGCGAGCAAGCTTGATAATCGAGGAGAAAAAGTTGTCAAGATTCCATCATGGAATGGTGCAAGATGCGACCAGGAAAAATCAACCAAAACGAGGTCAAACGCACTCTGACAGACGCACATGGGTGGAGGGCAGGCAGTTGACCCGAGTCAACTGAGACCGCCCCCTGGTTGGTCCACGTGGACCAACCAGGAAAAACCCAGCAAAAATTACATATAAAATCATTTAAAAATCGAAGATGAATTTATTAATTTTAGGGTATAAAATAAAAAATGTTTCTTATTTTCTAAATTATTTTATAGTGATTTTTAATTATTTTTATGAAGTATATTTTTACAAGTTTACTTTTGAGCCCTATATAGGTATAATACCTATGTATTTAAGTATTTAATTTTTATTTGTGTATTTTACTTTCATTATTTTTATTTATTATTTTCTAAAATTATAAAATACTTTTATATACACAAATATATTTTCAATTTATTTTTCTGGTATGTTTTGTATCTTTAATAAATTATAAGTATAGAAAGTATAAGTATACATACAAGTATAATACCTATATATCAAATATATTTGTATTTTATTTTGAGTTTTATTTACATTTTTATTCTGATTTTAATATTCACAATTATTATAAGTAATATTTGCAAAATTATAAAAATATAAAAATGAATAAATAATGAATAAAGAATAAATTGAATATTTTATTCAATGTAGATATAGAATAGGGGTCCAAAACTCAACTTTCAAACCGCAGCTTTGCCAACTGCGAAACCACCACCATTGGATAGATTATTTTATTCTATATACAATTGAATGTGAGTACACTGTATTTGGAGTTGTCAGTTCTGAGATACGGGTCTGGGAAGTTGAGATTCTGGATTTTTATTCAGACCATAACTTTTTATCTGTACATTATTTTTCTGTGAAATCAATTTTGTATTTTTCTTTATTTAACTATATACAACTTTCATGTACAAAGTTTCTTTATTTGGTGTTTAAAAAGTGAAACTAAAATTAGGTCCCAAAATGTATAAAGAATGAATAGAATGTATAGGTATTTGATCTGTATTTTGACCTTATCTCCCCCTACTTTATTCCTTGTCGACCTATTCATCAAGAAGCCTAGGTCTCGGGGTTTCGGGTCATAAAATATTTACAATATTTTATTCTTTTTCTTTTCTTTTATTTATTCTATAATTTTGGCCTTAATTACAGTGATTTATGCACTAGATAGATGCATATGCATGAAGGATAAGATGATGATTTTAATGCTATTTTCAAGCATTTGCTAGGGTTTTTGGTGCCAAAATGATAGAATAAAGATGATGAAATGTGGATTCATCATGTACTGATGAATACTCATTCATCACTCTTTATTATTATATTTTAGCTACAAAAACCTTTGCAAATACATGTATATCTCTGTAAATACAAATAATTATCAAATTGCATGCATTGTATAAAAGTAAATAATTAGCATGTTTTTGTGCATAAATAAAAGAACAAAGAGACAAAAGAAAAAGAGGGAGATATTTAGAATAAATATTGAGTAACCTAATCCCAAGGGAGGGCTCAGCATGGGCCTGACCGCATAAAAGCCCAAGTAGAGAGAGATAAGGAAGCTCACCCTTATATATATATACATGTAAATAGAATAAAAATATTTTCCTCTAAAAATAAAAATAAAAATGAGTATGTATATATCTGTATATATTGGTAAATACAAAATCAAAATAAAAAGAATAAAAATAAAAATAAAAATAAAATAAAAACATCCTTCCTTGTGTGTATTCACCATGCACATAAGATCATGTATCTATTTATTTATCCTTATAAATAAATCAATTAAAATCCCATAAAAATTGTTTATATTCTATACTTCAGAATGTAAATAAATAAAATAAAAATCACAAAAAAATAAAAATCAAAATAAATAAAAATCAAAATCAAAAGCCACATTGTATATATACCATACATGTATATAAATAAAAGTATGTATTTAACCCTTGTAAATAATTAATAAAAACAAAATAAAAATACCATATTATTCGAAATTTTATCTTATAAATAAATAAAATATAAAATTGGAATAATTTGTATAAAAATAAATACTTAAAAATTAAAAATACATAGTGTATATACCAATATATATAATAATACTACATTATAAATACCTTATTTTTATTTCAAAAAAAAATAAAAGTCACTAAAAAATATTTAAAAATAAAGAAACATTTTTCATATTTTAAGTTTTTCGAAAATAAGTCATTTGATATTTTAAGATAAATTCCCAAATAAAGATGACGTGGCTGCATCTGGTTGGTCCACGGGGGAATGTTGACCCCCGGTCAACTCTACCCCCAGGACCACCAGAGCCGGATCCTGCGTTTCAAACCCTACTTCACTTATTTTTCTCCGCATAATCTGAGCCCTATTCACCTAAACCCCGGGCTCCGATTGAAGATCCCACATCCGTGATTCATGCCCGGGGTGGTTTTTGGGGATCCAAGCTCCGAGATGCTCGCCCGACCTTCACCTTCTCGGACCCCTAGCCGTATAAAGAATCAGCGCCGCCCTCACTTGCAGGCATCTTTGGATCAGCTCTTTCCACCCTAGGACCTCTATAGCCCTCGCCTGAGTGACAGCTTGCGTTCGGCCGTGTTGTAGCGAGGAGGGAGCAGCTGGACCATCGATCCGGCGACTTTGCACCGTCGTGCGCCGCCCAAACGTGGTGCTCGAGCCTCGGGCATCGACGGCCCTCGAGGCTAGGACCTAGAGCTTCACCAGCTCATTCCCAGTCGATCTCATCCATCAGGTATCCCTAGTTCTTCCTTTCCTTAGCTAATTTTGATTTTCGCCCAAATCGACCCATCGCCGACGACCTTCGATTCTGACCACCCTAGTCCCTGTCTCGATCATCGGAGTCATCCATCACCTTCGCCCTTCCCCCGCGCACCTTCTCCCCCTTTCGTTCAACCCAGTTCGTAACGGAACTGGGATTGGGGCCCCACCGCCGTCGCTTCGCCGGAGCCCCCTCATCTCGACGCACCGACCACCTACACCATCGCTAATCGGGTCGAGGCACTTTGACCTCGACCCAGGAGTCTGTTACAGTGCTTTGCAGGTCAAGCCAAGCCCATCTGAGGGCTCGGACAGTCAGGAGCAGCAGCTCCAGCTCCGCCGTGGTCGCTGGACCACCTCCGACTCCACCAGCTTCATCGGAGGCTATCTTCAGACGCGGGAGGCCCAGGCGCATCTTCTCCAATTTCCAGAAGCCTCCGAGGAGCTCTCCTGCACGCACACGAGCCCGGCGAAACTCGTCGGCGTCGAGTTCTTAGAGCATCCTCCAGAGCCGTCCGATCTTCCTCCTGCTCCAGACGCGATCTTAGCCGTCCATCTGAGGAGCCCTCAACCATCCGATCTTTGGGAGGACTGATCTGGACCCTCCATCCATGAGGGTTAGCCACGACGTACCACAGCCGTCGATCATCCACATGGCTAGCTCTCCCCCGTCAGATCAGAGCAGAAGACCCTTCGTGCAGCCAAAGCGATTCCCATCCGTCAGATCTTCCACGTGGGGGGTCCTCAGCCGTCTGATCCAGGCGGGGGTCCCTTTGTTGAGCGTCGCGCCCCCCTCCACCGTCCAATCCGCTACGTGGCGCACATCCAGCCCTTGGCATATAATAAGGGGTAATTGCTCTAAGGCCCCTTTAGTTTTTGCATTTAATATGTAGTCCTGTAAATACGTTTAGTAGTTGTTTTTATTCTGGACTTTTTGCATAGTGGACCTCGTCATTTATTTTATTTGCACTTATACCCCTGTACGTTGTGGTACACATGCTTTGACACGTGATTTAGTGGGATATTTGCATGTATGGGCCTGATGTTCTAGGGTGTTCATGAATGAAAATATGTTTTTAGTATTTGCATAAATGCCCCCTGTGAGTGTTTTAATTGTGCATGTGCCAATTTTCAGGGGCTTTTTATACTTTTGCCCCTGGACTTGTAGTACGGGTTACTATTTAGTCCAGGGACTTAAGTTTTATTGCAAAATGGTCCCTGAGTGCACAGATCACGAGCGTCGCACGTGATAACTTGGAGAATTTGCATCGGACCCCCCTGGATTCCTGCGCTTGTTATTTCTAGGCCCCTTGAGTATATTTTTATGACAAATAGGTCCCTGTGACTGTGGGCTTGTATTTGTTGTAAATAAAATACCAAATATCATCCAAATTGCGTGAAAATTTGATACGTGGCTCCTACCACAGTGTAGAATTTTCACTGAATTTTGGAAATTTTTGGAGCCCATTTATTATTTTTAAAAATTCAAAAATACGCATTTTTCTTACTGTCCAGTTCTAAAAATCACAAAAAATATTAAAACAACTTTAAAAATTACAAAAAAATAGATATTGTTTGTCTTGCTGTGCTTGATTTTCTGACCAAGTTTGGTCATTTTTGGACTTATAAAAACTATAAAAATTACAAAACCCTTAAAACCCCATAAAAATTCTAATAATTAAAAGAAAAATAAAAAATTAATAAATCCAGTTCCTAATTTTTCCTTGTATTTTACACTTTACAGGAAAATTACCTTCAGACTTTGATAGGACCATTATCTATTTTATTTTGGTCCTCCAAGTCCGACTGGACAGTGTCCTTGATTTTCAGCCTTGTTTTATTTTTATAAAATTCCATAAAAATCAGAAAAATCCCAAAAATTAACCAAAAATATAGAAAAATATAAAAAACATAAAAACATTGTTGTTTGATTTTTTTGAGCTTATTTGAGTGGTTAAATAATTGTGTGAAGTTGCTTGTTTCTTTGACTTTCTTATTTTCCTTATTATTAACAAATCCAAAAAAAATATAAAAATATTAAAACCCACCAAAAAAATTTTTCTCTTGTTTATTTTCACTTTCGACTACTTCGTAGGCCGCAAGGCCATCACATGCTCCCTGAGTCCGACCCTGGTTGCTATACCAGGCTAATCCAATAGCCAGGGCCACTACTGATTTTATTTGATTTTTATCTTGTTTTGGTGGTCTGATCCATAATTTTCTTGATTGACTGATTGATTTCCGAGACTCGGGTCGCAACAACCTTAGCTCTATTTCCTTTATCTGAGTCTTGGTTATTTTTGTGGTCATCAGAATGGCATCGTTGCCGGGGAGCACGGCTTAGTAGTCGCTTTTTGATTTTTCCCGCGGTTTTCTTTTCCACAACTTTTGTGCATATTTTGTATATATATCATTTATTTGTGTAATTATTCAAATAACCTTGTCTGATACACTCTGCTTGTTTTCTTGCGAGGGTCTGAGGATCGAGGCGGCTTTCTTCGAAAGCTGAAGCAACCGTAGGAGTCGGAAACGGCTCTCTTCTCTACAAAGCCGTAGGAGGACGCGAGTCGCGAGCAGGAGTGCGGGAGCCGCGGAATAGCCGTGAGATTAGTTTAGTTTAGATTAGATTTACTTTTCAGCACTTATTTGAACTATTGTAATAATGCAGGTACAGTCAGAGACACTTAGACTCTCGGGGTCTGTTTCGCCGAGCATCGGTGTGCTCGAGGGACCCCTCGGTTTTACGCGGGTTTTTCGCGGGTTTTTGCTTTCTTTACTGCCTTTTACGATTTCTCGCGGTTTTTCGAACCTCTAGCTTTAGGATTTTCTTCTTGATTGTGACGTAATTCATAGGATCCAAATACCGTAATACATTTGCCTGTTCCTATAGTTCTGTAATTGGACCTATAATAAAAAATTAATAAAATAGTTGATTCACTACCTTCGAGCCTACGCGCCGCGATCCCACCCCATCAAGCGCTACTCCTGAACTCGACCTGTCGAGAAGAGGAGGGGTGGGTCTGGACCGGACTCTCTGGATTGGAGGCTGGTGGTCAGCTAGTTGTTCTTTCGAGCAGCACTGTTGTTTAGGGACTCGGTTTTCCGCCTACACCATTTAGGTAGTTTATTTTCTGTCCTTCAATTCTGCGCAGATCATTTTGCATGTAGACTGCTAGAGTCAGGTACACATTTCTTACTATGCATGCATCATTGATTTCATCGCGCATCGGCTTTTTCGTCTTCTTCCCCCTGTTTTGGACTTAATAATCAGGAAAACCGAAAAATTCGTTAGGCGATTTGTTTGATTATTGAAAAATATCTAAAAAGAAAAACAATAAAATTTGGGACTGCTAACACTATCGACCCTAAAAGACACCTCACTTAAAAATTTGTCTTGGGGAGAGCAACCCCCTCATTGTCTGATTTGCTTGCGCGAGAGAGTGACCCCGCACACTAGGTAAAGCCCTCCGATATTCTTCTCAACTGATTACTGGCTATTTCTGTACGGGACAGTGGGTTGAGAAAATATCGAGTAACCCAACAGGTCATGTAATCGCTCTGCTATCCTGACTGATCACCAAAATAAAATTGACAAGATAATTGACCGAGCCTTTACGGTCTTCAGCTCGCGTTGCGTTGGTAAATTGGGAGTTTGCTTGTAATCATATTTGTTGCCAGATCCCATCCGCATTACTCGCCAGATCACGATGATGGGCAGGAGGTCTCTTAGGCGGCCTCTGGCTGCATGCTTTTTAGCACTCCAGCCCACTCATCTAGGTCGGTTCGTGGGAGCTCAAACCCTCTCTCCGAACCTGAGTACGATTCCGCCCTGTTCTCCCTCGACCCCCCTTCTTCTGAGACCGAGATACCAGTGCCAGAGGAGAGACAGGCAGATGATTTATCGGCACCTGAGTTTGGATGTTTTGATTTTTCAGAGACTATGGCCGGCAGCAGTGATGACCGCACTGGAGGTCCCCGAGAAGATCAGACATTCGTCTTGGACCAGGGTGCGATCAACTCCACCCTAATCGCCTCCCTAGACTCAGTTCAACAGCAGTTGAGGGATCATGGAGCTTTTATGATAGAGATGAGGCACGAGATGGAGTAGATGAGAGCCGACCGCGAGCAGCGCAGCCTAGGGGGAGGACCCGACGATGCGGCAGCAGCCGCAACAGCAGCAGCCGCAGCAGCCGCCGCCGCAGCAGGAGCAGCAGGACCTCCGAGACCGATGCGGGAGTTACACAACCCCGGATCGACTTTGACGCACCGCTGGGTAGTGCTTTCAGCTATCGTGGGGGACTTCAAGTTCCCCCCGAACACACTTCAGCTTCTACCCCGGTTTCATGGGCTGGCTACTGAGGAGCCCCATCTCCACCTTCAGGAGTTCGAGATGATATGCAACACTGTCTACGATCGTCAGGTGGACCAGGATACCATACGGATGATTGCCTTCCCCTTCTCCTTAGCAGACAGAGCAGCCATCTGGCTGAAGCACTTGGGGAAGTTCGTCTACACCTGGGAGCAGCTCCGCGCCGAGTACTTGCATAAGTACTATCCACTCAGGCGGACGAACGCTGCTAGAGCCCTGATCAGCAACTTCTCCATGCTCCCCAACGAGCAGTTCCACGAGGCATGGGAGAGGTTCAGAGAGCTGACCGACAGATGCCCGCACCATGACATTTCCAAGCCGAACCTTGTTCAGAGCTTTTTCAGCGGGCTGACACCAGAGCTTCAGGGCTTGGTGAACGCTTCTTGTGGCGGGTCTTACTTCGCCAAGGATCACGATCAGGTCCGGGCCATCTACGAGGAGATGGCCGAGAACTATATGGTGATGTCCCAGACCTGATTGTACACACAGGGCATACCCCAGCAGCCACAGACCGTGCAGTACCAGAGGATAGCACGGGTCGACGCCGGTCCATCCAGTTCGTCAGCGGTAGCAGTAGCACAGGCCGAGTCCACAGCCGCAGACATGGGGATCATCAGCGAGAAGCTGGACCGGATGGAGATCATAGAGAAGAAGCAGTGCCAGGGCATCACGCGGATGGAGCAGATGGCACAGACTCTTAGTGACCTGAAGACACAGCTCATGTTTCTCCAGGAGGCACAGATGGCTTCACAGCCTCGTCTTCAGGCACAAGGCGATCCGAGCAGCAGCAGCAGCTCGTCCCAGCACTCCAGCTCCCACCAGCATCCTAGACAGGTCCATCGTGTACAGGAGGAGCCGTACCAGCAGCCGTAGCTTGATGAATACCTATTCATCACTCTTTATTCTTATATTTTAGCTACAAAAACCTCTGCAAATACATGTAGGTAGGTGTAAATACAAATAATTACCAAAGTGCATGCATTGTATAAAGTTTAATAATTAGCATGTTTTTGTGCAAAAATAAAATAATAAAGAGACAAAAGAAAAAGTGGGAGATATTTAGAATAAATATTGAGCAACCTAATCCCAAGGGAGGGCTCAGCATGGGCCTGACCGCATAAAAGCCAAAGTAGAGGGAGATAGGGGCTCATGTGTGTAAATATACCTGTAAATATAATAAAAATATTTTCCTCCAAAAATAGAATAAAATGAGCTTGTATATATTTGTAAATATAAAATCCAAATAAAAATAGAAAAATTGAAAAGAAAACTAAAAATACTCTTCCTTGTACATATTCACCTTATATATATATATATATCCACACTTATATTTATTTAGCCTTGTAAATAAATAAATTAAAATCCCTAAAAATTTGTATATACTCCATCTTTTATGTTGTAAATAAATAAAATAAAAACCATAAAAACAAAAATAAAATAAAAAGAACAAAATTAAAAATTAAAAAGATCATTGTACACATACCTTGTATATAGATGTACATATCTATTTATTTCACCCTTCTATATAAATAATAAAAATAAAATAAAAATATATTTTTATTCCTAATTTTATGCTATAAATAAATAAAATATAAAAATGGGAATAAAAATGTACAAAAATAACTAATTAAAAATCAAAAATTAAAAAAACTATATTGCATATATACATATATAGCACTAGAATGTAAATACCCTATTTTTATTTCAAAAAATTAATTAAAAAACACAAAAAAATAGAAAAAATTAAAACAAACGTTTTCATGTTTTAAGTTTTTAATAACTCGGCCATCCTCTATTTTTAAATGAATTTTCAAATCTTTTCCAGGTGGTCATCCCTGATTGGTCCACGATGGACGTTGACCCCCCGGTCAACTCCCCCCCTTGGTCCACTTCCCACGGGTCCATGACGCCCGACCCGATTTCTCAAAATTTTCGCGTCATGACCCGATCACCATACCCGCAAACCCCGGGCTCGTCTTCTTCCCCGTGCATCCGAGACCCTCGCCACCATATCCGCGTGGGGATCCGCGCTTCGTGGAACCCTGCCCGATCCATTCTTCTCGGACCTGCACCCATATTTAATCCGAGCTCCGCCTCCTTGTTCTTCATCTTTGGCTCATCCATTCTCCACCCAGTGACCTCCATCATCTCAGCGAGAGTGACAGCTCGCCCCAGGTGGTGTTGCAGCGAGGAGGGAGCAAGGAGACCATCGATCCGGCGACATTGCGCCGTCGTGCGCCGCCTGGAGGTGACGCCAGAGCCTCGGACACCGACGGTCCTCGAGGCAAGGATCTGGAGCAAGCCCTGCTCCTCCACAGTCGACAGCAGCCAGTAGGTAGTCCCCGTTCTTTCTCTATTTCCTTAATTTCGCATTTCCCCCAAAATCACTCTGTCACCTTCGAGCTTCGATTTCGACCATCCTCCCCTTCGTCCCGACCATCGGAGTCGCCCATCACGATCGCCTTCTCCCCGCGCACCTTCTCCACCCCTTCATCCAACCCAGCTCGCACAGGAGTTGGGAGTCGAGTTCCTTCGCTGTCACCTCGCCGGAGCTCGCACGCCCCGCCGCACCATCCACCTTCACCACCGCTTACTGGGTCG
This sequence comes from Ottelia alismoides, assembly GCA_037367405.1. Lineage (NCBI taxonomy): Eukaryota > Viridiplantae > Streptophyta > Magnoliopsida > Alismatales > Hydrocharitaceae > Ottelia > Ottelia alismoides. The sequence continues at coordinate 483,048 of JAZKJV010004916.1, read as the reverse complement.
AGGCACTTTGCCCTCGACCCGTGAGTCTGTTCCCGTGCTTTTCAGGTACATCCGAGCCCATCTGAGGGTCTCGACCGTTTGGAGCAGCCGCTTCTCCTCCGCCGGCGTGGCCTGAGCTCTCCGGAGCTCTGCTGCGTCATCGGAGGGTGCCATTAGACGCGGAAGGCCCCCACGCATCTTCTCTGATCATCAGTCGCCTCCGAGGAGGTCTCCAGCGCCAGCACGAACCCGGCGAACCTCGCCGGAGCCCAGTTCTTCGAGGACCCTCCGTAGCCGTCCGATCCAGCCCCAGCTCCAGGTCTTCATCGAGCCGTTCGTTCGTGGAGTAGCAGTGACCGTCAGATCCTTAGAGGGTTAATCAGGACCGTCCGATCATCGAGGGCTTCCGACGTCAGACCCCAGCCGCCCGATACTCCACGTGGCGAGGCCCCAGCCGTCGATCAGGGCCGAGGACCCCAGTGTTTAGCCGTGCCGCACCCCGACCATCCGATCTCCACGTGGCGAGCATACGGGCCTCAGCTTAATAAAGGGTAATTTCACTTTAGGCCCTTAGCTTTATAGTAGTTTGTTTTTAGTCCTGTAAATAGTTTTAGACTTTTATTTGCGTTGGGTAAATTGCATAGTGGACCCTGTCTTATTTGTTATTTACGTGTATGCCCCTGTGTGTAGTGGAACATGTGCTTCGACACGTGCATGTTGGGTTATTTGCATGTATGGCCTCTTTGTTTCAAAGTGTTAAGAAATGAATTAAAGTTTTTATTAATTGCATAAATACTCCTGTGAATGGTTTTAATGTGCATGTGCGTTTATTAGTAGGTAATTACACTTACGCCCCTGGACTTTTAGTATGTGTTACTAATTAGTCTAGGGACCTAAGTTTTCTTGCAATTAGGTCCCTATGTGCCCAGGTCACGCGCCTCACGTGTGCAACCTTGGAGAAATTGCACCGGACCCCCTGTACTTTTCACTATTTGCGTACAGGTCCCTATGCATTGTACCTTAGTTTTTATTTTTAATAAAATAGCAAACCAACTCCAAATGTGATGAAAATTGGGCGTGGCTCCTGCCATAGTGTAAACTTTTCTCCTATTTTTGGAGACGTTTTTTATTTAATATGATATTTTAAAAATTCAAAAACACATTTTTTTGTTACTGTCTAACTTTAAAATTCAGAAAAAATATTAAAACACCTCTAAAAATTACAAAAAAATTATACAGTAGTTGTTTTGCCTTGTTTGATTTTCTGACCAAGTTTGGTCATTTTTGGATATATAAAACTTATAAAAATTGAAAAACACTAAAACCCTATAAAAATTCTAATAATTAATTGAAAAATCCAAAAGCAATAATTCTGATGCCTAAATTTTCCTTGTGTTTTCTACTATACAGGAAAATTACCTTAAGACTTGATAAGACCATTATTCATTTTATTTTGGTCCTCCAAGTCTGACTGGACAATACCTCTCTTTTCTTGCCTTGTTTGATTTTTATAAAATTCAATAAAAGTAAGAAAATTACCAAAAATTAACCAAAAACAGTAAAAAATATACAAAACAAAAACATTTTTGTTTGAATTTTTGGATGCTTTTTGAGTAGATAAATAATTATTTGTAGTTGCTTGATTCATTCTTTTCTATTTTCTTAATTACATTAAAAATCCAAAAAAATATAAAAAGACCAAAAATCCACCTAAAACCATTTTCTTTTATTTTATTCCATTTGAGACTACTTCGTAGGCCGCAAGGCCATTACGTGCTCCATGTGTTCGACCCTGGTCGCTATACCAGGTTAATCTAATAGCGAGACCGCTACTTGAGCTTGTTTGATTTTTATTCGATTTTGGTGGTCTATTTTACTCGATTGATCGCCCGAGTGACTGAGGTCGCAACGACCGCATGAGATATACCTGATTTACCTCGCTCGCTCGGTTTTTGTGGTCATCACAGCTCACCTAGCAGGCACCACCATCCGCTGACACTCAGATGGTGGTATAACAGCTGGATCAGCCTCTGGTAGTACTCCCGCCAGACCTTTACGATTGAGAGCTGTTGATGGATGTCAACGGGATTTGGTATGACCGCCCCCAGCCCGATATCCGACGAGAACATCCTGGATTCCGTTGGGCGGCCGGAGGTGCCCAGCCCCAGCAGCAGCCATCAGGACAGGGTGGCCAGTACAACCATCAGAGGGATCACCAGCAGCAGCAGCCCCCAGCACATATCCAGCCACAGCTACAGCAGTCACAACAGTATGGTCCTCGTCCCCATTAGCAGGGACAGTCTTAGAGGCGTGATCAGCCTCATCAGCAGCAGCAACATCCACAGTCTTACCCCTCTCACCTACAACAGCACCAACAGCAGCAGCCTCATTACCAGAGAAACTACCCATCAGGTTCTCATGAGCCATCCTATGAGAACCCTGCCTTGCATGACATAGCGCGCATCCTCACAGATCAGCAGGCTACCTTTCGACGGGAGATGGATGAGTTCCGCCAGGAGATGCAGGACATTGTGAGAGGGAAGGCCGCCATCCCTGCCCAGATAGAGCCCAATCCGAACAACCTCAAGAGGAAGTCTGAGCAGGTAGTTTGTACTGAGTATGCCACTCCGAGTGACACTTTTGGTGATATGTCTGCATATCTTTTTGATACTGACTTTGTTACACTTAGGAGTGGTAGGATGCCAGCAGGCGGCGACTCGTCTGAGCGACACCCTGAGGATACATCCAGAGCACCAGGCGAGGAGGAGAGCGATACTGAGGCCGCTAGAGATGATGACGGTGGTACTGATGCCACCACGGATGCAGATCTGATGAACCACAGTTTCATCATCTTTATTTCCTATAATTAACCCCCTTGCTTAAAAGTTTGTCAATAATTCCCTGTTAATGTCCTATAATTAATAGAGTCCTAAATAAATTAAAAACCACAAAAAATGACAAAGCAAAAATTCGTGGTATTTTTTAGACTTAAAAAAAATAACCTCAAAAATATTTCGGGCCCTTGTTGATCTCTTTTCCAGTTTTGGTCAACATGAAACTTGTAGATCTCATCAAGATCTACAACTTTCATGTTTTGAGTTTTCTCAAATTCGGCCATTATATGCCTCAAAAATCAAAAATACCAACGGAGCAATCTGGTTGGGCCACGTGGCCCGTTCTGGGTGCGCCACGTGGCCCTGGCGTCTTTGTCCTTTCCGCCTCTCCAACTGGTCGTTGGATCGGCCTCTTGATCCAACGGTCAGGTACCTTCCACGCTCTTCCCTTCTCTTCGACCGTTTGATCATCTCCCACTCTTCATCATCACCGTCCGCCGGCGCGCACACCTTAGCTTGACACGTGGCGCTTCCATCCGCCTTCGATTCGCATAGCCCTGATTAATCCACGCCGCTCTTAAGCGCTCAAGTGACAACCGTTGGATCTCTAGATCCAACGGTCAGGCCCCGTCGTCTACCTCCAGACCCTCTTCTCTCTCCCACGATCCACCTCACGCAACCCGCTTCCCTTTCCATTTTTTTAATCTTCACCTTCCACCATCTCCACTTGCCAATTGCCCCACGCCCTTCCTCCATCACCCACGACCCTCGCGCACTCCTCCATTAACCACCAACCTCTCTCCACGCTCCCCATTTCCTCCTCGAAAACCACGTCTCCACCACAGCTACCGCCGACTCGTCGCCTTCAAATACGCCTCCACCACGCCCTTTCGCCGGTGTCCACCTTTACGCGAGGGCTCGCCCAGCCCTCCTCCGTCTCCCTGTGACAGGGGGAGGCAGAGGATCGAGCGACGACGACGCAGTCCCTCCGGTGAGACCCTCCGCCTTCGACGGCGGAGCTGCGGCGCCCTATCGCCGCCCGAGCTCGCTGGGAAGGCCGCCCAGCACGTTGCGAAGACCCCGAGCTCCTCTCGGAGCTCAAGCCCAGGCCATACCTTCCGCCCTACGCCGGTAAGCTTCTTCTTCTTCCTCTGCATTTTTCTTTAAATTCATTTAATTTTCTGGGCTACTTGACTAGTCCTCGCCTTCTAACGATCATCGCCAAAGCTCCACAGTCAAACCCCCTTTCTCGCGCCACTTTCCGCTCACCGTCTCCTTCCTCCAAACCCTCAGTCACCTCCGACCCACCTCCTCCGCCCTCACGGCGGAGGAGCTTCGAGCTTTCTTCGCCCGCAGGAGCTCCTCACATCGCCTCACGCACGCACCTATATGCTTCGGCTACGCTACTAACCTTACAGGGCTCTGTTTGCTCAATAATCGGAGATCGGCCGGAGCCGATTTCATCGAGATAGCCGTCATCAGCCAAGCATCGACGAGCGACACCAAAAGCTTCTGGACCGTCCCCGAGTCACCTGCTTCTCCGACGATCCTTCTTTGAGCTCGGGGGAGGTCTACTGTGATCGAGAGTGAGCGGCGGAGGAGGAGCTCCTTCGCCGGAGCTCCAAAGTCGCTGCTAGCTGAAGCCCGAGGACGAAGCACAGTGGCCGTTGGATGGCCCAACCCCAGCGACCATCCAACGGCCATGATAGAGCCACGTCGACGTCTTCCTTCAGCTGTTGGATCTGTTCGATCCAACGGACCGCGATGGAGCTACGTGGCATCACCAGAACGCGCCCGATCCTTCGTCTCCGTGCCTCCAGGTTCGGTTGCTCCGAGCCTCCACGAGCCTGCATCGATCCTCGGACCACCCAAGCCTAGCCGAAGCGCCTCCGAACCTCTGCTGAGCCCGAGCCTTCATCCGAGCCTGGAGAGCACGTGCGGGGCACGTGTGAATCTGGGCATTTTGTAGAGACGCCCTTGAACTTCTCCAAATTTGCAAAAAGGTCCCCGCGCTTATGGTTAATTTACAGGGAAGGCCTCAGAACTTATTTTATTTTCTTTTTAGTCCTTCCCAGGGACCTTTTTGTAGTTATCATTTCATGTTTTCTTGCACTTATGCCCTTGTCTTTCTTTATGCATATCTTGAGCTACATAGTTCCAATCGAGTTGATTTCAGTTTCATTTTGAAGCTCTTCTCGTCCTCTTCATTATGGCATGCTTCAATTCTAGATTTGACACTAAGTTCCGTAATGTATTAATTTATTCTCTAAGTGACCAGATATATGTGTTTGTCATGCCTACTTGCTTCGTAATTACAGAGTGCTTATTTAGTTCAACTCGATTTGACTCGCAATTTTCTTATAGCTCATGTGATTATTATTTTGGGCATATCGTTCGCTTTGCATGTTCATTTACTTGCATGATAAAAAAATGTTTAAAAAAATGCATGTTTATTTTTAATGCATTGTCATGTTGTGTCTTTGCATGATTTTGACCTATATGCTTTAACTCAACACTTAATTAAATAGACTTAAATCCGATTAATATGAGAGAGGCTCGTGTTCCTGAGTTCGACCTTGATTTCTTGCCAAGTAAAATAAATAACGATCATCTCATTTTGATTTATTATCGCATATCTTCAAATGAGTTGATCTTTTGATGACCAAAATCGGCCCGACTGCATCGACATGTCGAGGTGCTAAGAACGCACCCTTAAAGGGCCGATTTTGCGAGTTATCAAATGGCGTCGTTGCCGGTGACACGACTCATTTCTTTTATTTTTGGAATTTTGTTTATTTAATTTCGTGTTCCTTTTTATAGGTCAAATAATCACATATTTTGCATATAAAATTTTTTCTTCCTTATTTGATATCTAACTATTGTTTCTGTGGCAGGGCCCTTGATGGATCAAGGAGGCGAGGAGCAGGACGTCCCCCGCTGCAAGGAGCCGTAGGAGCATTCTTGGAGCAAATAAGGAAGACACAAAAAAAATGTCTCGCACTTTTGTGTTGCATTTTATTTTTATAATAACTCGTCTTTTACAGCGGTCTTCGATCGAAGACTCGCGATTGTAATCGAACGATCATGACTGTGTGGGGATCGTCCCCACTTGAGTGTCGACCTAGGATAGGCACGCGGCTCTACGAGCTCAATTTATTTTTGATGTGCTTGATCGTAGGTAGGACACACTAAATGATAGACGCACATAATCTCGCATCACGTAGCTAAAAATTAATGAAGATTAATCACCGCTAATAGATGCATGATTAGGTGCGGCTTTTTTTCGACTTGCATACATGTTGGATTTGGTTTTCAAAACAGCCCCAGTTTTTCACGTGTGTTTGTCAAATCACTGCATGATTTCTCGCTTAGCCTAGATCGCGGTTTTTATCGGATACATGTTTTTCTCGGTTTCGTTTTCCTAGCTTGATCATTTAGGTTAAATGGAAAAAGGGAATGAACGGTAGACGATGACTTCTTGACTTTGTGCTATCCATAATCAGTGATAACCTAAAATAAAATTGGGACTGTTAATTGCAAGTCAACCAAAAATGGAGTAAAATTCGCTTTTGGGAGAGCAACACCCGTGCATACGCCTTGATTTTCATTTCATATTTTCTTCACGTGAATATCGAATGCTTTATCACCAATAAAACTGACAAGATAATAAACCAACTTCGGTTGGTTTTCATGTGTGAGTTGGTGAAACTAAGGGTTTTTGCTTGCTTGATTGAGCCTTGTATGATGCGACAAATACCCCAAAACCGAAGACACTCCATTTCATCTCCGAAGATTCAACCGCTCACTTGTGCATCCATCCTTCTTCTTCGTTCACCTTGGGTCTTTTCCAACATCAATTTCCATCTTTATACTTAGGCTAATCTCAGCCTAAGTATAGGGGGGACCCAAGTCCCTGTGATTTCTCTACTCATCTTTTCTTGCCTTTATACTTAGGTTATTTCTAACCTAAGTATAGGGGGAGCCCCTCTTAGCTCCCGTATATTTCTCTGTACTTAAATGGACCTATGGACTCGTATCATTTAGTGCTATGAGGACATAGCAAAGTTTAAGGATAGGGGGGTATACCGTATATACAATTTACTTACTTTAGCTAATATCTGAAAATTTTGAAAAAATTTAAAACTTTTTGGCTAAAGTAAACTTCTTTGGACTAAGAGAACTCAAAAGATTTCACGGCTTTTCTAACTATGTTACACTATTTTGATAAAAATATTTTCGAAAATGATTTGAAAAAAATGAGTTTTTCTTGTTTTGAAAAATCTTTTTGAAAAATGTTTTGAAAATCTTTTATTTATGTGACATGGTTTTGAAAATCTTTTATCAAGGAAAGTTGAGTCTAACCTGTATTTTAACTTAAAAAAAATCCATAAAAATTGCAAAATTTGAAAAAAAATGTTTTTTGAATGAAGAAGTTGGATTAAACCTCTACTCTTACACTTTCACTCAGGATCTGAATTGTTCAAGGAAGCTTGATTTATGAGGTCTTTGAGATTTGTGGTTAACCAGCCTTAACCATCAGGGTCTTAGACTTAATCATCCACATTCCCCTAGGTCTCTAGATTTGCATGCTATATTCCATGCTTAGTCTCAGACAAAGAGAATATGATCAGCACATCACATGCACGACTGCGATTTTGATTGAGATGAGTTGATTTTTCACCTGAGGGATTGGGATGAGGAAGTCAAGTTTGGATTTGATCTAATGATGCTCGAGGATGGGATAAAATCTTTGGAGGCTTCATGAAACCTGAGTGTCAGCATCTTTAGCCAGTATGAGACCATGGTTCTTATACTATCTCTTGACATTTACCTAAGTGCCTAGGTGTGATATAAATAAAAAAATTGTTGATCAGTGTGCGCCAACTCTTGGTAAAAGCAGTGGAGCTAGCCAAAAATACTACAAATCAATGAAATGTCAAAGAAAAAGCTCTCATTCCATACAAAGTCAAATATCAAAGAGCTTCCACCAAAGGCGAACGCTCCCAACCATTTCAAAGTGTCCACTTGGACCACCGCTATTAGGACCAGGAGTCGGGCTTGCACCAAAAAAGGGTTCTGCATCGTAAATGCTACAAGTTTGGGTGTCGAAGGTACGATAGGTACTCAAAAGAGACACACCCCGGTGTACTCCCAGGAAAACAAGTACAAACGGCTCCAACTTCTCTTGACGGACGCACTGATCAACACCAAAAAAAAATGTGTTGCGTAAAAGGCACTAGAGAGAATCCTTGTTCCAATGAGAGGGAGAGAAGAATTGACACAATCCCATACCCTCCATTTCTGGCCTACCATCCACATTTTCTAAGTCTGACAACTAAAGAGACGGTGGACTAAATGCAAGATTTGATTTATTCCCTAGTGCTGAGGATTGGGTCCTTAGGAGATTTTCTCGGACCAAGATTTTGGGTGAAGACTTGACTCTACTCTCGAAATTGCAGTCAACACTAAACTTCATATCCTTTAGTTTATATGTACATCAGAGAGAGTCTAGAGAAGTAGAGGAATTGGAAGCCTCTTGATTAAGGCTGGGTTGAACTCTAAAATTTTGGATCTCTGAAGCTGAGTCGACTTGATCAGATTGGATCCTGTATTCACATGCACAAGGGGGTTAATCCAACTTAGTCATTCTTTTTGATGCTCGAGGACGAGCATAGTTTAAGTATAGGGGGGTGATGAACCTCAGTTTCATCATCTTTATTTTCTATAATTAACCCCCTTGCTTAAAAGTTTATCAATAATTCCCCGTTAATGTCCTATAATTAACAGAGTCCTAAATAAATTAAAAACCACAAAAAATGACAAAGCAAAAATTCGTGGTATTTTTTAGACTTAAAAAAAATACCCTCAAAAATATTTCGGGCCCTTGTTTGATCTCTTTTCCAGTTTTGGTCAACATGAAACTTGTAGATCTCATCAAGATCTACAACTTTCATGTTTTGAGTTTTCTCAAATTCGACCATTATATGCCTCAAAAATCAAAAATACCAACGGAGCAATCTGGTTGGGCCATGTGGCCCGTTCTGGGTGCGCCACGTGGCCCTGGCGTCTTTGTCCTTTCCGCCTCTCCAACTGGCTGTTGGATCGGCCTTTTGATCCAACGGTCAGGTACCTTCCACGCTCTTCCCTTCTCTTCGACCGTTTGATCATCTCCCGCTCTTCATCATCACCGTCCGCCGGCGCGCACACCTTAGCTTGACACGTGGCGCTTCCATCCGCCTTCGATTCGCATCGCCCTGATTAATCCACGCCGCTCTTAAGCGCTCAAGTGACAACCGTTGGATCTCCAGATCCAACGGTCAGGCCCCGTCGTCTACCTCCAGACCCTCTTCTCTCTCCCACGATCCACCTCGCGCAACCCGCTTCCCTTTCCATTTTTTTCATCTTCACCTTCCACCATCTCCACTCGCCAATTGCCCCACGCCCTTCCTCCATCACCCACGATCCTCGCGCACTCCTCCATTAACCACCAACCTCTCTCCACGCTCCCCATTTCCTCCTCGAAAACCACGTCTCCACCACAGCTACCGCCGACTCGTCGCCTTCAAATACGCCTCCACCACGCCCTTTCGCCGGTGTCCACCTTTATGCGAGGGCTCGCCCAGCCCTCCTCCGTCTCCCTGTGACAGGGGGAGGCGGAGGATCGAGCGACGACGATGCAGTCCCTCCGGTGAGATCCTCCGCCTTCGACGGCGGAGCTGCGGCGCCCTATCGCCGCCCGAGCTCGCTGGGAAGGCCGCCCGAGCTCGCTGGGAAGGCCGCCCAGCACGTTGCGAAGACCCCGAGCTCCTCTCGGAGCTCAAGCCCAGGCCATACCTTCCGCCCTACGCCGGTAAGCTTCTTCTTCTTCCTCTGCATTTTTCTTTAAATTCATTTAATTTTCTGGGCTACTTGACTAGTCCTCGCCTTCTGACGATCATCGCCAAAGCTCCACCGTCAAACCCCCTTTCTCGCGCCACTTTCCGCTCACCGTCTCCTTCCTCCAAACCCTCAGTCACCTCCGACCCACCTCCTCCGCCCTCACGGCGGAGGAGCTTCGAGCTTTCTTCGCCCGCAGGAGCTCCTCACATCGCCTCACGCACGCACCTATATGCTTCGGCTACGCTACTAACCTTACAGGGCTCTGTTCGCTCAATAATCGGAGATCGGCCGGAGCCGATTTCATCGAGATAGCCGTCATCAGCCAAGCATCGACGAGCGACACCAAAAGCTTCTGGACCGTCCCCGAGTCACCTGCTTCTCCGACGATCCTTCTTTGAGCTCGGGGGAGGTCTACTGTGATCGAGAGTGAGCGGCGGAGGAGGAGCTCCTTCGCCGGAGCTCCAAAGTCGCCGCCAGCTGAAGCCCGAGGATGAAGCACAGTGGCCGTTGGATGGCCCAACCCCAGCGACCATCCAACGGCCATGATAGAGCCACGTCGACGTCTTCCTTCAGCTGTTGGATCTGTTCGATCCAACGGACCACGATGGAGCCACGTGGCATCACCAGAACGCGCCCGATCCTTTGTCTCCGTGCCTCCAGGTTTGGTTGCTCCGAGCCTCCACGAGCCTGCATCGAGCCTCGGACCACCCGAGCCTAGCCGAAGCGCCTCCGAACCTCTGCTGAGCCCGAGCCTTCATCCGAGCCTGGAGAGCACGTGCGGGGCACGTGTGAATCTGGGCATTTTGCAGAGACGCCCTTGAACTTCTCCAAATTTGCAAAAAGGTCCCCGCGCTTATGGTTAATTTACAGGGAAGGCCTCAGAACTTATTTTATTTTCTTTTTAGTCCTTCCCAGGGACCTTTTTGTAGTTATCATTTCATGTTTTCTTGCACTTATGCCCTTGTCTTTCTTTATGCATATCTTGAGCTACATAGTTCCAATCGAGTTGATTTCAGTTTCATTTTGAAGCTCTTCTCGTCCTCTTCATTATGGCATGCTTCAATTCTAGATTTGACACTAAGTTCCGTAATGTATTAATTTATTCTCTAAGTGACCAGATATATGTGTTTGTCATGCCTACTTGCTTCATAATTACAGAGTGCTTATTTAGTTCAACTCGATTTGACTTGCAATTTTCTTATAGCTCATGTGATTATTATTTTGGGCATATCGTTCGCTTTGCATGTTCATTTACTTGCATGATAAAAAAATGTTTAAAAAAAATGCATGTTTATTTTTAATGCATTGTCATGTTGTGTCTTTGCATGATTTTGACCTATATGCTTTAACTCAACACTTAATTAAATAGACTTAAATCCGATTAATATAAGAGAGGCTCGTGTCCCTGAGTTCGACCTTAGTTTCTTACCAAGTAAAATAAATAACGATCATCTCATTTTGATTTATTATCGCATATCTTCAAATGAGTTGATCTTTTGATGACCAAAATCGGCCCGACTGCATCGACATGTCGAGGTGCTAAGAACGCACCCTTAAAGGGCCGATTTTGCGAGTTATCAAGATCCCACTGGCGGTACTGATGCCGTCGTTTCACCAGTTCGAGGAGGTGGTACTGAGGCCACCCATTTTTCCGAGCCAGAGCGTGGTACTGAGGCTGCCCGTCTACCAGCCGATGGTGGTGCTGATGCCACCAGTTCTTTTGAGATTCCTGTTGTTTTTCCTGTTACTTATGTATCTCGGAACACTTCTGTGAATAAAGGAAAGGGTTTACGTTCTTCTGGTCCCACTGTGGTGCTTGATGTATGTGTGGATCCGACCGTCGAGCTGTCTAGACCCTCTCCTAGTCCTTCATCTGAGAAGGCTCCTGTGATCCCCTTCCCTAGAGCCCTTCAGATGGGAAAGGGGAAGAAAAATGAAAATCCAAAAAAGAGGCAGCAGGAAGAGTTCAGCCAGTAGATGATAGATCGGTTTCACATTCAGCTGACTCTTCATGAGGCTTTGTAGCACATCCCTCTACTCCTGCGTTCACTTAGAGACAGGACCACAGTCAGGAGGAAGAGGAGGAACCACCATTCAAAGATTCATGTGCTGACGAGAGCCACTTGTTTCGCAATCCAGAACCGTCTGCTGGCCAAGAGGCCAGATTCAGGAGCCCCATATGTCAGATGCCATATCAGTGAGCAGAGGTTCGACCGTACTCTATTAGACAGCGGATTGTCGATCAACCTACTTTCGGCAGCCCTTCTCGACCACTTCGAGTTGGGCACTCTACGACAGAGCAGGACAGTCCTTCAGTTTGCTGATCGATCTGTCAAGAGGCCGAAGGGGTTGCTTAGAGACGTTGTCGTCACGATTCAGAGCTTGCAATTCCCCGTGGACTTCGTAGTGTTGGACATGGAGATCCCTGAGTCAGTGACCGATACCCCCATCATTCTAGGTTGCCCGTTCTTGGCCACAGCCAAGGCAGTGACCGACCATGATAGCGGGAAGGTATACTTTCGCATCGAGGGCGAGAGTGTACAAATAGAGACGGTCGAGGATAGCAGAGCCAGAGACATGTCATGCTCAGAGACTACTTCAGATATAGAGCAGATGACAGATGCCGGGCCAGACATCCACCAGGACTGCGACTTTGTGATTACAGATGATGAGGCAGTATGGGCAGATCCAAATGCACAGGCCATCCTCTCACCTTCAGAGTCCGCTGATGCAGAGATTCCAGCAGAGGAGAGCTTGGAGAGCACATTCCTGGTCCAGGATACTTTTGAGGCAAGAGAGCCGGTTCTCGACCGCGAGACTGATTTTTGTGATGATGGTGGTACTGAGGCCACCTTGGATGATACAAATCCCTCGGAGTCAGGTTTTGACTGGGCAGAGTTTGTTGATTACATACCAGATCTGACTTCCACTGAGCCTGCAGCTAGGGAGGAGGTAGATGCCGAGCAGAGCAGAGACAGTCCAGTTGGGCAGCCTTCTCCAGACCCAGTTTGCGAGAGAGAGAGAGAGCTCTCATTTTCCCGAGCAGATTTGGCTGCATACACTCGGATTCTTCAGAAGCTAGATTTGCCAGCACCAGTTTGTCCAGAGCTGAAGCCACTACCTGCGTCGTTGAAGTATAGGTTCCTTGTGGGTGAGCATGAGATGTACCCAGTCATTATCTCCACCGATTTGACTGGAGAGCAAGAATCTCGTCTGATGGGGGTTCTTGAAAAGAACTGTAAGGTGATAGGATGGAGCGTAGAGGATCTCGAGGGGATCAGTCCGGCTTTGTGCTCTCACCACATCTATCTCGAAGATGAGGCAAAGCCGTCGCGTGAGTTCCAGCGGCGGCTAAACCCGAATCTAAGAGAGGTTGTCATGAAGGAAAATTTGAAGTGGTGGAGCGCCGATTTTATCTACCCCATCTTCGACTCCAAGTGGGTCAGTCCGTTGCATGTGGTGCCCAAGAAGACGGGCATCACTACAGTGGTTACGGAGTCCAGAGAGGAGATCGCTACACGAGTACCCACTTCTTGGAGGGTCTGCGTAGATTACAGACGACTCAATCAGGCCACCGAGAAGGATCATTTCCCCCTACCCTTTATTGATCAGATCATTGAGAGACTGGCAGGGAAGAGCCACTACTATTTTCTGGATGGGTACTCGGGCTACAACCAGGTGGCCATCGCTCACGAGGACCAGGACAAGACGACCTTTACCTGTCCCTTCGGCACATACGCCTTCCGACGCATGCCATTTGGGCTATGCAATGCCCCTGCGACTTTTTAAAGATGCATGCTGTCGATCTTTTCGGACATGGTAGGGGAGTGCTTGGAGGTCTTCATGGATGATTTCTTGGTTTACGGCGACGAATTTGACTCATGTCTTGGCTGCCTAGACCGAGTACTTCATCAATGTATAGAGGTTTGCCTGGTATTATCTTGGGAGAAGAGTCACTTCATGGTGACTCAAGGGATGGTGCTTGGCCACATCATCTCCAACAGGGGCATGGAGGTTGATCCGACCAAGGTGGATGTCATTAGCAAACTCGCACCACCGTCCAACTTGCGGCAGTTACGGTCTTTTCTGGGACACGTTGGTTTCTACCGACGGTTCATTCGTGATTTCAGTAGGGTTGCCCGACCGTTGACTGATCTGCTGATGAAAGACACCGAGTTCCTTGTCGATGACAAGTGTCTTTCGTCGTTTGAGACTCTCAAGAGATGTGTGATAGAGGCTCCTGTCCTTCAGCCACCTGATTGGACTCTCCCATTCGAGATCATGACGGACGCCTCAGATTTTGCCGTGGGGGCCGTGCTGGGACAGAGGAGGGATGGAGTCCCATTTTCTATCCACTACGCTAGCCGCATATTGGATTCCGCGCAGCAGAATTATACAGTCACAGAGAAGGAGATGCTAGCCTTAGTCTTCGCCCTAGATAAGTTCAGATCGTACATTATTGGATCTAGAGTGACCCTGTACACAGATCATACCGCCATCAGGTACCTCATGGAAAAGAAGTATGCCAAGGCCAGACTTACTAGATGGATCCTTCTACTTCAGGAGTTTGACATAGAGATTAAGGATAAGCCTGGAGTCAAGAATGTGGTGGCGGATCATCTCTCCCGATTAGAACATCTTGAGGATTCTGACTTGATTGACCCTATTTGTGAGACCTTCCCAAATGAGGCGATCCTTGCTATCGCCTCTCTCCCATGGTATGCTGATATTGTGAACTTTCTTGTTGCTAAGAAAGTTCCACGAGATTGGCCCAGACAGAGGCTTGAGACCTTCCTCGCGAAGGCCAAGTCCTACCACTGGAAGGATCCCATCCTTTACCACGAAGGAGGGGATAGCATCTGGCGTAGGTGCATTCCTCAGGAGGAGCACCATAGCGTCCTCACTTACTGCCACAAGCTTGAGGCAGGAGGACATCACTCAGGAAGGAGAACGGCACAGAAAGTGCTCCAATCCGGCCTATGGCGGCCTACTCTCTTCAAGGACTCTGATGAGTTCGTGAAGAGGTGTACTGACTGTCAGAGGATGGGCACTTGTGGACAGCGTGATATGATGCCGATGCAGCCCATTCACTTCTGTGAGGTTTTTGATGCATGGGGCATCGATTTCATGGGTCCATTCCCTAAGAGTCAGGGATTTGAGTACATTCTGTTGGCCGTGGATTATGAGAGTCGTTGGGTTGAGGCCATCCCCGCCCGAACCACTGATGCCAGGACAGTCTGCAGATTTTTGAGGAAGCACATCATTACACGGTTCGGGGTACCTCTAGTATTGATTTCAGATGGGGGGTCTCATTTCATCAACGACCATGTGAAGGCCCTTGCTAGCGAGTTCGGCATAGACCATCGAGTTGCCACTCCATACCATCACAGACGAATGGTCTAGCCGAGGTGTCGAACAGGGAGATCAAGACTATATTGCAGAAAGTCGTCCGCCCTGACCGAAAGGATTGGTCACAGCTTTTGGACTCGGTCTTGTGGGCATATAGGACGTCTTTCAAGACACCGTTGGGCACATCTCCCTTTCACCTCGTATATGGCAAGCCGTGCCATTTACCTTTTGAGTTGAGGCACAGGTCACTTTGGGTAGTTACAGATATTATTTTGGATCCAGATAGTGTAGGAGACCAGAGGAGGCAGAGTTAGCAGCCTTGGAGGAGCTTAGTGATACCGCCTTCTCAAACAGCCTACAGTACAATGAGAGAGTGAAGGAGTGGCATGATTCTCATATCAGCCACAAGCATTTTGAGCCTAGACAGAGAGTATGGTTGTTTGATGCTAGGCTTCGTCTATTTCCAGGGAAGCTACAGAGCAAATGGAAGGGGCCTTATCTTGTGAGAAAGGTACACGACAATGGGAGCATTGATATAGCTGAGTTGTCTTCTGAGAGTACCTTTCGAGTGAACGGCCAGCGGCTCAAGCCATTTATAGATCACGAGCCGCGGGTCGTTGATGTTGCCCCTATTCACTTTGCGTGAGATGTGGTCTCTTGACTCACATCTATTGCATCTCACACCTGATTATCACTGTTCTTCCGACCTGTATAGATCCAGTCGTCCATATCACTCTATTCTTTAGTCCCGCATCCCTTTTCTCATCTTATGATTATGCTATACTTAGGGTGTACTTTACCCTAAGTATAGGGGGGATGTAGGACTTTCGGGTATTCTTTTGATTCTTTCTACCCCTGTTTTGCTTCCTATACTTAGGGATATTTCACCCTAAGTATAGGGGGGTAGACTCTGTACATCCTTCACTCGGATTTCCCTTCATGTACAGCTTGCTATACTTAGGATTACTTGATCCTAAGTATAGGGGGAAAACACCGAGTTCTCCTCATTCTATTATTTCATTCATCTCTGTATCCAGCCATTCCTTTTCACTTCCCTATACAAAGCACGATTTATGTCTTTTTCATCGCTCTTGATCACTCTGAGGACATCGTTCGAGCTAAGTATAGGGGGATGTGTATATATTTCATATATACTTTAGCCATAACTCGTACTTTGTGTGAGTGTGTGAATAAATAAAAATGGCTAAAAACTCATAAAAATTAAAAAAAATTCCTTGTATATAAAATTCATCTTGTACATACCTATTTATTTATACAAATTATTTTTGTACAAACGGTTGTAAAATGATTTGTGTAAAGGATTTGTAAATATTTTCATATCAAAATTATGTATATAGTACAAAATTTTTCCAAAATGTTTTGAAAACAAAAAGTTTGCAAAAACCTTGTAAATGTTTGTAAATATTTTGCAAAACTCGCATTCATGCATACATCCATGTTTTCAAACATTTTTCAAAAAATTTTACACGGTTGTAAATATTTGTAAAATGCATATTTGTAAATAGCATCTTTGTAAATATTTGTATAGTTTTTCCTGGATTATAGTTGACATTTAAACTAGGCTGGAATTAAATTGGGAAATGGAGCTTGATTAAGATCTTAATCCACCTAATTCTAAGAGGAACCTTATAAGGCTTAGGGTTAAGGCTTTTCAGGTCCATTGGGACTTAATTCTTTGAGTCCACTAAGCTATGAGCATATGTCATCTTGATGAGCCTAAGTAGACCACTTAACAACACACGCATGACTCTTAGAGATAATGGCTTTACTTGCACCAGCACTTTACACCTAGCTCTCCACAGATGAGCTGGTGAGGAGGCAGTTTCCTTTGGCTTGGGGTAGCATATGAGGGTAGTACTTCTAGGCGGAACCTCTCTTCTTCTTCTAGTGAAGGAAGTGCGTCTCAACTTGGTCTGGTGGTAATGAAGTCTAAAGACAGAAGTTGTGGGTTGCAATAAAGCTTCAAAAGAGGGATAGTCTACTGGCTCAAGAGGAAAAATTCCTTGTATATATGCTGCACCATGAAGATATGTTGTACAGTTGCACATGAAAAAAAATGTGCAAAAAGAAAAGAACTCCAAAAAAGTGGTGGGTCGGATTGAAAATTTAATAACCCCATCGGAGTGTATATAGTGCAAAATAAGCAAAGCTTGTGGTATACATGTTACATCTCATGAAGCTTGCAGCGGGAGACTCAGCTACACTGGTTGAGCTCCCAAGGATACGTGGCTACACTGGACATGGTCCATTCTTCATCTTCTTTCCCCTCTTCTTGAGCCGGTTGCACTTGAACTTAGAAGGGAATACCCCGCTTCTCGAGGAAAGAGTTGCTAGACCGAGGCATTAGAGTTACCAGGTTGGGGAGTTTGTTTCTTTATTACTTCTGAGGTGGAGAGCTATATATCACTTACACCGCATGGAAAGATTCATGGTCATTAGAGTTTGTGTACGTAGACTTGTTCTGGTCTGGTTTATTGAGGAGTCTTGCCCATAGATTGGTGGAACTTAGAGGCTGTTGAGTTTTAAGCTTAAGTCCAAATAAGGTTCCGACACATTAATAATCCAAAGATCTGATCGAGCTCCATATTTCAATTTAATGAAGGGAAGTTTAATAATCATCCATAATCCATGTATATTCTCCTCTTTTTCTTTTTCTTTCTCTTTTTCACTTCTTTTTCAAATAAGTGTTTGCTAAGGGACTAGCAAAGTTAATATAGGAGGGTGATGAATACCCATTCATCACTCTTTATTCTTATATTTTAGCAACAAAAACCTTTGCAAATACATGTATATCTCTGTAAATACAAATAATTATCAAATTGCATGCATTGTATAAAAGTAAATAATTAGCATGTTTTTGTGCATAAATAAAAGAATAAAGAGACAAAAGAAAAAGAGGGAGATATTTAGAATAAATATTGAGCAACCTAATCCCAAGGGAGGGCTCAGCATGGGCCTGACCGCATAAAATCCCAAGTAGAGAGATAAGGAAGCTCACCCTTATATATATACCTGTAAATAGAATAAAAATATTTTCCTCTAAAAATAAAAATAAAAATGAGTTTGTATATATCTGTATATATTGGTAAATACAAAACCAAAATAAAAAGATTAAAAATAAAAATAAAATAAAAACATCCTTCCTTGTGTGTATTCACCATGCACATAAGATCATGTATCTATTTATTTATCCTTATAAATAAATCAATTAACAACCCATAAAAATTGTGTATATTCTATACTTCAGAATGTAAATAAATAAAATAAAAATCACAAAAAATAAAATAAAAATCAAAATAAATAAAAATCAAAATCAAACGCCACATTGTATATATACCATACATGTATATAAATAAAAGTATGTATTTAACCCTTGTAAATAATTAATAAAAACAAAATAAAAATACCATATTATTCCAAATTTTATCTTATAAATAAATAAAATATAAAATTGAATAATTTATATAAAAATAAATATTTAAAAATCAAAAATCAAAAACACATAGTGTATATACCTATATATATAATAATACTACATTATAAATACCTTATTTTTATTTCAAAAAAATAAATAAAAATCACTAAAAAATAGTTTAAAAATAAAGAAACATTTTTCATGTTTTAAGTTTTTCGAAAATAAGTCATTTGCTATTTTAAAATAAATTCCCAAATAAAGATGACGTGGCTGCATCTGGTTGGTCCACGGGGGAATGTTGACCCCCGGTCAACTCTCCCCCCAAGACCACCAGAGCCGGATCCTGCGTTTCAAACCCGACTTCACTTATTTTTCCCCGCATGATCCGAGCCCTATTCACCTAAACCACGGGCTCCGATTGAAGATCCCACATCCGTGATTCACGCCCGGGGTGGTTTTTGGGGATCCGAGCTCCGAGATGCTCGCCCGACCTTCACCTTCTCGGACCCCTAGCCGTATAAAGCATCAGCTCCGCCCTCACTTGCAGGCATCTTTGGATCAGCTCTTTCCACCCTAGGACCACCATAGCCCTCGCCTGAGTGACAGCTTGCGTTCGGTCGTGTTGCAGCGAGGAGGGAGCAGCTGGACCATCGATCCGGCGACTTTGCACCGTCGTGCACCGCCCAGACGTGGTGCTCGAGCCTCAGGCATCGACGGCCCTCGAGGCTGGGACCTAGAGCTTCACCAGCTCATTCCCAGTCGATCTCATCCATCAGGTATCCCTAGTTCTTCCTTTCCTTAGCTAATTTTGATTTTCGCCCAAATCGACCCATCGCCGACGACCTTCGATTCCGACCACCCTAGTCCCTGTCTCGATCATTGGAGTCATCCATCACCTTCGCCCTTCCCCCGTGCACCTTCTCCCCCTTTCGTTCAACCCAGTTCGTCACGGAACTGGGATTGGGGCCCCATCACCGTCGCTTCGCCGGAGCCCCCTCATCTCGACGCACCGACCACCTACACCACCGCTAATCGGGTCGAGGCACTTTTCCCTCGACCCAGGAGTATGTTGTAGTGCTTTGCAGGTCAAGCCAAGCCCATCTGAGGGCTCGGACAGTCAGGAGCAGCAGCTCCAG
The DNA here is from genome assembly GCA_037367405.1 of Ottelia alismoides. NCBI lineage: Eukaryota > Viridiplantae > Streptophyta > Magnoliopsida > Alismatales > Hydrocharitaceae > Ottelia > Ottelia alismoides. Next base: position 463,435 of record JAZKJV010004916.1, on the reverse strand, counting down.
CTCCGCCGTGGTCGTTGGACCACCTCCGACGCCACCAGCTTCATTGGAGGCTATCTTCAGACGCGGGAGGCCCAGGCGCATCTTCTCTAATTTCCAGAAGCCTCCGAGGAGCTCTCCTGCACACACACAAACCCGGCGAAACTCGCCGGTGTCGAGTTCTTAGAGCATCCTCCAGAGCCGTCCGATCTTCCTCCTGCTCCAGACGCGATCTTAGTCGTCCATCTGAGGAGCCCTCAACCGTCCGATCTTCGGGAGGACTGATCTGGACTCTCCATCCACGAGGGTTAGCCACGACGTACCACAGCCGTCGATCATCTACGTGGCTAGCTCTCCCCCGTCAGATCAGAGCAGAAGACCCTTCGTGCAGCCAAAGCGATTCCCAACCGTCAGATCTTCCACGTGGGGGGTCCTCAGCCGTCTGATCCAGGCGGGGGTCCCTTTGTTGAGAGCCGGGCCCCCTCCACCGTCCGATCTGCTACGTGGCGCACATCCAGCCCTCGGCATATAATAAGGGGTAATTGCTCTTAGGCCCCTTTAGTTTTTGCATTTAATATTTAGTCCTGTAAATACGTTTAGTAGTTGTTTTTATTCTGGACTTTTTGCATAGTGGACCTCGTTATTTATTTTATTTGCACTTATACCCCTGTATGGTGTGGTACACATGCTTCGACACGTGATTTAGTGGGATATTTGCATGTATGGGCATGATGTTCTAGGGTGTTCATGAATGAAAATATGTTTTTGTATTTGCAGAAATGCCCCTGTGAGTGTTTTAATTGTGCATGTGCCAATTTTCTTGGGCTTTTTATACTTTTGCCCCTGGACTTGTAGTACGGGTTACTATTTAGTCCAGGGACTTAAGTTTTACTGCAAAATGGTCCCTGAGTGCCCAAATCACGCGCGCGCGTGATAACTTGGAGAATTTGCATCGGACCCCCCCTGGATTCCTGCGCTTATTATTTCTAGGCCCCTTGAGTATATTTTTATGACAAATAGGTCCATGTGACTGTGGGCTTGTATTTGTTGTAAATAAAACACCAAATATCATCCAAATTGCGTGAAAATTTGACACGTGGCTCCTGCCACAGTGTAGAATTTTCACTGAATTTTGGGAAAATTTTGGAGCCCATTTATTATTTTTAAAAATTCAAAAACATGTATTTTTCTTATTGTCCAGTTCAAAAAATCACAAAAAAATATTAAAACAACTTTAAAAATTACAAAAAAATAGATATTGTTTATCTTGTTGTGCTTGATTTTCTGACCAAGTTTGGTCATTTTTGGACGTATAAAAACTATAAAAATTACAAAATCTTTAAAAACCCATAAAAATTCTAATAATTAAAAGAAAATTCAAAAATTAATAAATCCAGTTCCTAATTTTTCCTTGTATTTTTACACTTTACAGGAAAATTACCTTCATACTTTGATAGGACCATTATCTATTTTATTTTGGCCGTCCAAGTTTGACTGGACAGTGTCCTTGATTTTCAACCTTGTTTTATTTTTATAAAATTCCATATAAATCAGAAAAACCCCAAAAATTAACCAAAAACATAGAAAAAAATAAAAAAACATAAAAACATTTTTGTTTGATTTTTTTGAAATATCATTCCCTGATCTTAAATGAAGAATAACTAATTTGCATAATAGGTCCCTTAGTATAATTAGGGTTATGTACCATAGCTATCTTAATGATCATACAGTTGTTGATTCAATAATTGAATCATAGAGGCTGATGCTTGGATGAATATCTAAAAGATTAGATTGTGGACTCATCAAGCATCATCAAGTGATTATTAAGAGATGATCTCCAGCCTGAGGAGGAGATGGCAATCCTCTCTCTGAAGGCTGATATCTAACCGACCTCTTGATGCAGATCCTTTGCATAGGAATAGAGATTCAGAGGTGTTAGACAAGTTAGGTCAAAGAGTTGACTTAACGAGATCGAGATAACCAAAGTCCTATATCATATGATGTCACGATATAAACACACATCCTCTAACCGGAGACAGATGTGTTATGTCAAAGTATGTGCATTTGACAGATCAATAGGTTAATTACCTAATCAAGGTCTATACACCGACGCGTTGGTGTGCATATAAGGGCATACGAGTAATACGATCTCTCAAAGGGATCATACAGGTTCATCTACTCAATCCGAATGCATGATCCCACTCATGAGATGTTGGGAAGAATCAAATTCCATGCACAATCATCTCGCTTTGAAAGTTTGACTGAATTTGTAGGTTTGATATATACTTTTGGAAAGTATATGATCAAGACCTAGATATGATATATGCTTTTGGAAAGTATATGATCGATACCGACTCCCAATAATCAAATGAGAAACTTACTGATAAAAACATGAAGTAGACATTATAAAGTTGATCTAATACTTCGGGTTCATTCTGAGTCTTTCAGTATGCAAGATGTACAGGTATTGGGAATACCTGAGGGTGATGTGATCATAAATGATTGTATAACCATGATACTTCCATTCCTAGGGAGTGATGAAACGGGTCTGAATTTTAGTGACTCCTCTCAGTAGAGAAGTAATCTGATCTTAGTCCAAAATTTGGACATTGATAAGAATGTGATTCAGATGCAATGAGAAGATTAGATTTGCGGTCTTGATTTAATCAAGCATTTATGGGAGGCCCGAGATCTGGATTTGAGATGTGATCTCAATATCCAAGTCACTATACATAGAACAATACAATCGCACTGTCCTTATCTCTAAGTACCCGCGTAGAAAATGCATTATCCTTGAAAGAGTTCAGGATAATTTCATTGTTGATATATGTATCCGAGCATTGAGAAAATTGATAATTAAATGTGATTTAATTATCATGAATAATATAAATTTGATTCATATTATAAGAAGAGTTATTTAAGATAATTAAATGTGATTTAATTATCAAAGATGTGAATAATGTGAATGCGATTTATATTATTTGGGAACATGAGAATAGAGATCCAAGGTGATTAAATGTGATTTAATTATCATGGATATGAATAATGTGGATAGCACTATCCATATTAATCACATACATTATAAATGTGATCTATAATATATAAGAGAGAGCTATTTGTAATTTGCGTTTGTTGATTAAATGTTAATGTGAATTGGATTCACATTGGACATTATATTGAAAATGTAATTCACAATTTTCCAATGGCAAGATTGCAATATTCACAAAATAATTATGAATTATTTTTGTAAAATAATTTACAACAAGTGTTGTTTTAAATCTTAGAGATTTCCATGGAATAATATAATCTCTTGAGATATCATGAGATTACATGAGATTGCCACCAAATCCCATATTATGAAAGGAGGCAATCTTCATTCCATAATCTCCATGCTTGATTGAATTAATTTTGGGATTAAATCATATTGATTTATCAATATATATATTTATATTCTAAATTAAATCAATTGGTGTTGTGTTTTTACCAATAACATCTTGACCATTAAAAGAAACACAAATCAATGTGAACCATTGGATTTGTGTTGCTCATAGATTGAGATCCATGGATCCCAAAATATTATAAAAGGAGAGACACCCCTTACTCTTCTAGATTACAAGTTAGACATCAACTCTCTCTCTCTCTCTCATTCTCTCTACACGCTCATTCTCTCTCTCATATGACCGTCCACCATAGATGCCCCAGAGAGAGTCTCCATCGTCGCAGCATCGTCGTTATGATGCCCGATCGTTTTCTCATGGATCTCCATCTCCTTCGGCATGTCTCGCCCGTGAAGAAGATGTTGTATCTCTTAGGACGAGACCTGGAGATCCGTTGCTTGGATCATCAACATGGATTCGAGGAGCACGTGTTTCATCAACACGCTCGCAAGTGTCTACTCCGTCGGATCGGAGTTCAGACAGGAGGTCTCTTCTATTAGATACTCGATCACAACCACGCTTCAAGAGGTTATCTTATTATTTGTTGTGGGTTATATGAAACGATCCGAGAAGTGTTCTTAGATCACATGTGGTTTTGTCACGTAGAAAATTTTAATTTCCGCTGCATCGAGCAACTAGTGCGACTAGTCGCGCCCAATCGCATACGATGTGATTCTCACGCTTCCGTGATGCGCTTAAGGATCTCACCATATCCTTCAAGTGGTATCATAGCCAGGTTGGTGGTTTTGGATGTGATTCATAAACATAGTACGACTTGGGTTCGTTAGGGTTTGCGAAAGTTTTATTGCATTTCAATTTTTGCATCTCTATTTACTAATTATTTTCGGCCCTGTTTAACCTGTTTAAACACGATAATAATAAATATATTTTATTTCCCATTAAATAAGGAAACCGTAGGATCTGGTTTTACGTAATTTGGATTCAGTATGCTCAAGTTATGATGATTTTAGTGAACATGTATCCACAGTTTCGAGGACTGCGAATCTTAACGTAATTAAAGTGTTAATTGCAGTTTTGAAACGCCTTGAAATGTATGCAAATCACTTAGGTTCTGTTGTAAATCAAATTAACAAACTTTAGAAACTTATTTTACTTAATTTGGATTTAATTGATTGAGATATGTTATTTTGAGTAAGTGAGGGTCACTGCTGGAATTACTTTCCTAATCAAGAACCTAGTGATTGTCATTTAAGAAATTAGTGAAATTAAATGGTTTAATTTCCTATAATAATTATGGATAAATATTTGTAAAATAATTTAAGATAATTATTTCCTTAAATGACATTTCCCTAACCAATTATTGATTAGATGTGATTTAGATCACAAAATTGATTATATGATCTACATGATCTTCATTCCAACAAACATGTTACTTGAATAGGATTTGGGATTTATTTAGCAAATCTCATTGTAATGCTAATCAAAATGGTTTTGATTATTATTATTATACGGTATAATTTCGGTTGGAAAACCGATGATCATCTCAAGTACAAAGTGATCTATTTTGCATTATCTTATCCTGAGGCAGATATGGTGTCTAGTCGGGGAGCGTTGGGGTAGTAAGTTGCACCGTGTGCGGTCTGTCCCACTCCCGTCGGAACTGGCCATGACAACGGGTAGGGTTGGTATAATGCTTAAGAAATCATGATGTATTTCTAATTATTAAAATTCGAAATAATACGTATTTGAGATAATACCATAATTCAAGTAACAACTAAGAATATTTGTCGGATATTAATTGGATTATTAATTTAATATGATTAGATTAATTGGAATCCAATTAAAATTAAGATACTCTATTTATAAATAGATGTGTTATTTTCTTTGGAAGAATTAATCATAATAAATATGATTCATAATGATTAATTAGAATTTGAATATGATATGGAGGATCACATAAGTGACATCCATAGTCTCCCGTCAAGGCGAAGGGTTCCGTCGTCAGATATTGTATGTAGGATATGCCTGTCCAAAGTGACAGCTCCTACATACAATCCATTTGGATCGGGCTCTTATCTTCTCGAAAGAGTAAGGACATATGCGTAGTGACCCCAATATCGGGTCCTCATATTATTGGGGTGATATTGGATTGCGCATAGCGAGTTGTATTCCTGTTGACAGTTGGTTCAATTAATGACGGGTCAACATCGCCTTAGGGGTGGTGAGAACGGGTGTTAAAGACTAAATTGGGAGATGCAAGTTGGACTTCCAAGGCAGAATGTGTTCCCGCTTCTTTTTATTCGAGTTACAGGTTCTCATATTATTGGGATGTAACAAAGATAAGGAAGGAGATCTCAGATCTTGCTTGAGATATGATGGTAAGTATATCTCTAACATTGAAAGTGATTAAGGGAATGAAATTTCATTGTTGACAAGGCAAGACAACTTTGATATAAAAATTCCTAAATCAAAGTAAAATATGTATATATATAAATATATACACTTATGCGAATTTCTTATTTCAGACAATCCTTCATTAAACCCACTCAATGTTATACTCAATAATAACCAGTAAAATATCATGGATTGGACTCATGATCCAGATATTGTACTTGCAGTTGGACACATAGTGTATGTGATTGCAATGTGCAAGTTTCCTCATAATAATGAGGAATGACAATTAAATAGACAATAGGACTACAACCTTTGGACACATAATGTATGTGATTGCAATGTGCAAGTTTCCTCATAATAATGAGGAATGACAATTAAATAGACAATAGGACTACAACCTTAGGGTTTGTATGTTTCTATAGTCTTGATCTTTCATCAAATGTACTTTGGAAGTGACATATCAATGATGATCGCAATTGTCAAATAATCCTTATAAAAAAACTTAAGATGATGTTCTGGCATACATATGTGCTCTTGACATTTATCATGAATGACATGGTTCACTGCATCATGCAGAATGGTAGCTCTATAAGAAATGATGTATTCAAAATGTTTGAATGCCTACCTGAACCAATGTTTTAAGAGTCTGGATGGATGTAGACATGATGAGTGCCATCATTCTACTGTCTATACTCTAGTCATTCATGAAGCTTCATAATATTCATATTGTATGAATTTAATGAAGCATGTATAAATGTTGAAATGCTCTTACATTGAATTCTTTTGAATTTAACATAAGAGATCCTTAGTCTTAAGCAATGGTTGTTTATAGATAAAGGGAGCGCAATGGAAGCATGGGTCAAACCCAAGATAAGAAGGATAGTCAAAGAGTTGACCGTACTTCTATGACTTCCATATGACATCCTAAGAGTTGGATGAATGCCAATACTGCAATAAATTGGTGTGTTGATAGTATGACTATCAAGTCTGTCTAGAATCCTTAGTGAAGGACTCAGATAGAGCATCAGAATAATCTACATATAATCATTGATATTGGCTTACTTATTTGATAAGATAAAGTCTGATAATTGTATCCCAATCTTTTAATGACACTTGCAATTGGTTGCATATATATATATATATATATATTAGAAGATTAGGAATTTGATCTTAAGGTTTAATAGTCATCTACATGGATGTTGATGCAATTGTTGCAATAATTTCCATTGGATTAATAGACTTCATAATTTCAGTGGGAGAGCCCTTGGTCTTAGATAATGTCTCTATGACCTAGACATTAGAATACACTTATTGTTTGTTTCTAAATCTTAGAAATAAACATGAATTCTGAGATAGACCTATCATAAAGCATTATGATGGATATATTTCAGAAAGTAATCTACATCTAGAGGACTCTACTAAATTAGAAAATTAAAGAATGGTTCATTAACATTTCTAATACTGAAATTAAACCTTAAAAGATCGATACGAGGATGAAGATCATTTGACAATGATCTAGCATCAAGCCTCAGACATTTGTCTATTGATTTGATCAATAGACTATTAAGAGATGAAACTTTAGAATGTCTAAAATTTCAAAAGTTACACTTATGAATATTGTATTCAAAGTAAAATGTCCAATACCCCCTTCTCTAGGAATGGTGCTAGATGCTAAGGTATTCAAGATCTCAAACATATTGATGTATGTGGATTATCTATATCGAAATAAACATTATGGATATGTGATATCTATTAATGATTATATATGATATGAGATTTCTTCTCTTCACCTAAGAAACCTTTGAAATGTTAAAAGATTTTATAATTTTGGTTTAGACCAATGTTTGAAGGAAGATAAAATGAACTTGATTTAATACCTATTAAATGAATTCAAGGAATACCTTATGAAGATATGAATATCATTTCTATCTCAATCCTCCTAACACACCTAAACTCAATGAAGTTGTAGGAGATACAATTGATCATGTGTGACATGGTTTGATCAATGATAAATCTTATCATAATTACCTCTTAGTTTCCCAGGTATATATGTAGTAGAGACTAATATATATCCTTAATTAGGTTCCACGCAAGTAAGATGGAATCGAGCACTAGAGAGTGCTACTTCAATAGGAAAATAAAGGATGGTATTGGATACCTACTTTATGACCTTGAGATTCTTAAAAGATCTCATTTCCGATAATGTGATTCCTAGAAGATGACTCTCTTGAGAATCAACATGAAAATGAAGTAAAGGAACTTATTTAATCTTGAGATGATAATGAGGCTCCTAAATCAGAAACTAAAAGGACACTTAAAGATGAAACATTAATACCTCTTTAAATGAGTTTGAGGATGTATTCCATGTGTCAGTTAAGTCTGACAATGATCGGACTTCATATGATGAAGCTCAAGAGTATCATGACATGGAAAGATGGATTTTAGCAATAAAGTCTAAAGTGGACTTCATATACAAGTGTTGTATATGGACCCTCGAGGATCCACCTATAAGGGTAAAACATGTAAGGTGTAAATGGATCTTCAAGAGAAAGAGGGAACCTGATGAGAAGGTAGAGACCTTCAAAGCACGGTTCGTAGCCCTGAGCTACACATCAAAAGAGAAGACATTGCTTGCGATGAGACTTGCTCTTCAGTGACCATGCTTTAACCCATCAGAATATTGCTGATTATAACTACACAACTTGACTTTGACATCTACAAGATGAAAGTCGATATTGCATTCCTCTATGAATATATCTCTGAGGATATTCGTATGAAGTAGCCCCAGGGCTTCACAGTTGAGCAAAGCAAGGTGTGCAAGCTAAAGAACTCCATCTATGGACTCACATAAGCATCTTGTAGTTGGAACATAAGATTTGATGAAATTATAATTGTTATGATTTAAGATAGAATCTTGATGAACCATGTGAAGCTTAGTGGGAGTGCCATTGTGTTCATCATGCTAAGTATAGATAATATCCTAATCATTTTAAAATTATATAAGGACAATAATAAGTGTTTTATAATCTATTATTCCATACCTTGAGATATGATCTCAAGTATACCTCTTGGATCTTAGTACTGAAGGTGTTCAGAAGCAAAGAGAAGAGGATATTGGGACTGTCACATTTGTAGTACAACTTGGACATATTCCATTCTTAGAAATTCTAAGAAAGGCTCCCATCCCTTAAGATATGGTACTGACCTATCTGAAGGGATGGGACCTCAAAGAGTTGAGGAAATGAATGCTAAAATTGAATGACCTTGTGCATCAGTTATGAGAAGCCAAGTATATGCTAGATGTGTACAAAAGCCAGATGTCTGCAATGTAGTGGGAGTAGTAAACTGTTACTAATCCTACTATGGAGATAAAACACCTGATTGTGGTAATGACAATATCTTCAAAGATGATGAGACTTTCGAGATAGTGATCTCTAAGTCTTATCGTCAAGAAATTAAGACTTTATAGATAGTAATCTAAAAGATCTTAACTTTGGATACCATTGGAGATAGAGATCTCTAGAGATAAGGGTATTTTGATAAGGATTATGGAAATGTTGGTTATAATAATTATTGAACAATGGTGTCTAGGACACTATAAGTGCTTTAACAAGATGGAGTATTGGTTGCATAAGATGCAACATTCGCATTGGATGCGAGCAATGTTACTGGGGGATATGCAAGTGCCGTAAAAGGACTTGGCAGTCTTTTGGGAACAGAGTGACTGATCAGCTTACCTAGCTATTTTCTAAATAGCCTATGATTGTCACATGAGTGCGGGTTTAAATGATTAACCCATTAATGGCTCTTTGGGCTAGTGGGAGATTATTGGACAAGTGAGCCCACGACGAGCCATTATGCAATAAATGTTATTGCAAATATCATTCCCTGATCTTAAATGAAGAATAACTAATTTACATAATAGGTCCCTTAGTATAATTAGGGTTATGTACCATAGCTATCTTAATGATCATACGGTTGTTGATTCAATAATTGAATCATAGAGGCTGATGCTTGGATGAATATCTAAAAGATTAGATTGTGGACTCATCAAGCATCATCAAGTGATTATTAAGAGATGATCTCCAGCCTGAGGAGGAGATGGCAATCCTCTCTCTGAAGGCTGATATCTAACCGACCTCTTGATGCAGATCCTCTACATAGGAATAGAGATTCATAGGTGTTAGATAAGTTAGGTCAAAGAGTTGACTTAACGAGATCGAGATAACCAAAGTCTTATATCGTATGTTGTTAGGCTATAGGCACACATCCTCTAACTGGAGACAGATGTGTTACTATATGTCCAAGTATGTACATTTGGCAGACCAATATGTTGATGACCTAATCAAGGTCTATACACCGACGTGTTGGTGTGCATATAAGGGCATATGAGTAATATGATCTCTCAAAGGGATCATACAGGTTCATCTACTGAATTGGAAGACATGAGCTCACTCATGATATGTTGGGAAGAATCAAATTCCGTGCACAGTCGTCTCGCTTTGGAAGCTTGACTGAATTTGTAGGTTTGATATATACTTTTGGAAAGTATGTGATCAAGCCCTAGGTATGATATATGCTTTTGGAAAGTATATGATCAATACCGACTCCCAGTGATCAAATGAGAAACTTACTGATAAAACCATGAAGTAGACAGTATAAAGTTGATCTAATACTTCGGGTTTATTCTGAGCCTTCCAGTATGCAAGATGTACATGTATTGGGAATACCTGAGGGTGATGTGATCATATATGATTATATAACCATGACGCTTCCATTCCTAGGGAGTGATGAAGCGGGTCTGGATTTTAGTGACTCCTCTCAGTAGAGAAGTAATCTGATCTTGTTCCAAATTTTGGACATTGATCTGAATGTGATTCAGATGCAATGAGAAGATTAGATTTGCGGTTTTGATTTAATCAAACATCTATGGGAGGCCCGAGATCTGGATTTGATATGTGATCTCAATATCCAAGTCACTATATGTAGAACAATACAATCGCCATGTTCTTATCTCCAAGTATCCACGGAGAAAACACATTGTCCTTGAAAGAGTTCAGAATAATTTCATTATTGATATGTGTATCCGAGCATTGAGAAAATTGATAATTAAATGTGATTTAATTATCATGAATAATATAAATTTGATTCATATTATAAGGAGAGTTATCTAAGATAATTAAATGTGATTTAATTATCAAAGATGTGAATAATGTGAATGCGATTCATATTATTTGGGAACATGAGAATAGAGATCCAAGATGATTAAATGTGATTTAATTATCATGGATATGAATAATGTGGATAGCACTATCCATATTAATCATATATATTATAAATGCGATTTATAATATATAAGAGAGAGATATTTGTAATTTACATTTGTTGATTAAATGTTAATGTGAATTGGATTCACATTGGACATTATATTGAAAATGTAATTCACAATTTTTCAATGGCAAGATTGCAGTATTCATAAAATAATTATGAATTATTTTTGTATAATAATTTACAACAAGTGTTGTTGTAAATCTTAGAGATGTCCATGGAATAATGTAATCTCTTGAGATATCATGAGATTACATGAGATTGCCACCAATCCCATAATGTGGAAGGAGGCAATCTTCATTCCATAATCTCCATGCTTGATTGATATAATTTCGGGATTAAATCATATTGATTTATCTATATATATATATTCTAAATTAAATCAATTGTTGTTGTGTTTTACCAACAACATCTTGACCATTAAAAGAAATACAAATCAATGTGAGCCACTGGATTTATGTTGCCCATGGATTGAGATACATGGATCCCAAAATATTATAAAAGGAGAGGCATCCCTTGCTTTTCTAGGTTACAAGTTATATAACAACTCTCTCTCTCTCTACATGCCCATTCTCTCTCTCTCTCATATGGTCGTCCACCATGGATTCCCCAGAGAGAGTCTCCATTGCCGCAGCATCGTCATTATGCTGCCGATCGTTTGCTCATGGATCTCCATCTCTTTCGGTGTGTCTCGCTCGTGAAGAAGATGCCGTATCTCGTGGGATGAGATCTGGAGATCCGTTGCTTGGATCATCAACATGGATTGTGAGGAGCATGTGTTTCATCAACACGCTCGCAAGTGTCTCCTCCGTCGAATCGGACTTGAGACAGAAGGTCTCTTCATTTAGAGATTCGATCGCAACCACGTTTCAAGAGGTAATCCTATTACTTGTTTGTGGTTTAGACAAAACGATCCTAGAAGTGTTCTTGGATCATGTGGTCTCTTCATATAGAAAATTTTAATTTCCGCTACATCAAGCAACTAGTGCGACTAGTCGCTCCCGATCGCATACGATGCGATCCTCACGCTTTCGTGATGCGCTTAAGGATCTCATTATATCTTTCAATACCCTGGTCCAATAGTCATGGATTTTGATGTGTGCAAGTGGAAGAATTATTTGGCAGGAACAATTCTATATAAATATCATTTAAACACTTAGATAGGCATTAATTTAGGATCACATATGTCCATACCCCTATCGTTAATTAACAAATATATGTAAATGCTCAATGGCTCCGATGTATGTCCTATCCATGTACCTGCACAGACATCGATGGATTTTGACTCTCCTTCTTATAAATGTTCAAGCACATACGTGCCTTTACCCAATGGAGGTAGGCAGACTTCGTCATCCTTTCCTTTGTTGGATCTTACTGTGGATAGGAAGTAAATTTTTTTATACTTTATCATTTTAACTTTCATATATATATATATATAGGGTAAAATGGGGCTGCCCCCATGGGGGAGCTAACTTGGCTCCCCCCACGTCATTTCGTTCGCTTTTTTATTTCTTTTTTTATTTTTTTTGAAATTTCTTCTGTGGATTTTCATCAATATATTCCTATATTATGTCATTAAAATTTCATGCGAAATAGAGACTCCTACAACCTCCATCCAGAAGGATCGTTTTTAGCAATTCTGTTACCATTAAAAAATGATTGTCTGGATAGAGGCCGTAGGAGTCTTTGTTTCGCGCGAAATTTGAATAGCATAATATAGGGATATAGTGATAAATATTCACGGAAGAAATTTTCAAAAAAACAAAAAAAACGGGCGAAACGACGCGGGGGGGAAGTTATCAACCCCAGGGGGAAGCCCCATTTAACCCATATACACACACACACACACACACACACACTCTTTAAAAAAGTCGAAAAATACGTAAGAAATTTTTTGAATAGCAACAAAGTTGCAAAGGAGATAACCAACATTATCAAGACACATTTGGCTAGTATGAAATTTCGGTGGTGCCACATTCCTGCTGCTGAGAAGGAGAGATTGTTTGAGATTTTCTTGATAAGAATATAAATAAAATTTATTTGAATCATTTTATAATTGTTGCAATTCATTTATTTAAAAATTTTTCAAAAAAAATCAGAGTAGGTACTATTTTTTTGATGGTATGAGGAAGGAGGCTTACGGTCGAGCATTTATTCTTTTGGTGGAGAAGAGGATGCACGATACATTTTTAAGGCAAGTAGAGACTCACGAAAACGTGATGCGAGAAAATGAATTTCGAGGAGATGAAGAGATTCCCACCATCACGTTGTGAAGAGGAAATGTATTGTCTTATCATCATAGTTTTAGATGTAATTTTTATAATAATTTATATTCATCTTATATTTTTGCAGGTGTGTGGGTTTATAATGCATTCATTACATATTCTGAATTTGGAAGGAGATTGACGATGGAAAGGTTAAACTGCCAAAAACAGAAGATTTGATCGACTGTGGCTCCAAAAGCTACAATCAGATTAGAGCAAAGTTGATAATTTTTTAAAAAAGTATATTTTAGACTATAATTTAATATAGTTATATTTTCGTATTATTATTTATCTTTATTTTTGTAAGCGGTTAGGTTGGAAAGAAAACCCTCATTTCATGAGTGGCGGGATGATTGGGAAAGAGGGAGCATTTCAATGGTCCATCCCCGAAGCAAAAGAATTGATAGTTAGTCTTTACATTTTTAAGAAAACTGAAAGATATAATACAATAATTTTTATAATATTTTTCAACTTATATTTCAGGATCGTTATTTGTTCTATCTGCAGAAAAATGATGTGGAACTACTAATTGAGACCAACCACCATTTGGTAAAATTATTTGAAAACAGGCATAGAAAATATTAATTTATTTTATTCAATTATATATATCGACATATTACACAATTATAATTTTAATAGGTGTTGGAGGAGAGGCTAGGATGTTGTGGTGAATCAAAAGCAGATGCTTGATGGTCTTCCTCCATACTATGTGGAGCTCCGTCAATCATATTCTGCTTATGGTAAGCCGACGTATACGTATTCACAACCACAATCATCACAACCATCACCACAGATGAAGTCTTACATGACGATGATTGTGGAGCAGGTGACGAAGTTTCGAGAAGATTTCACAGTGTACATGCAAGTATTCTCCTTAAGATGAGTAATAATTTCATAGTTTTCTATCTTCACATACATATCTTATACATATTTTACTTAATATATGTCACTAGGACGTGCATCTCAATGTGAGGAGATTGAATCAGATGACGACGAGGAGGAGAAGAATAACCCGAAAAAGGAGCCACACATTTATGCCAGGTTTAAGAAGAACGAGAAGGAGAAAAAAATCAAAATAGAATTTGATTTCAAAAACATTTAGATCGAGGAAGAAATGACTTATTTTGTATAGTTGTTGAATTTCAAGCAAGTCTTTCAATTTTTTAAAAACTTTTGTATTAGATCCAATTGTACTTGTAGATTATTTCAACTGTAGAACATTTGGAACATAGGTTAGTTATGCATTTACATGTATTGCATATGTATATGAACTTATATGTTTAGTTTGTTAGTAAGTTACTATATATTATGTGAGTTTGATAGGTACAAGTTAGTTGTGCAAGTATAAGAGGATGCCGGCTATTGGACATTTTAGAGATACATTTATCAACTCTAATAAACACCTATAGTGATTTCTTGATAGGTTTTACAGGTTCAACGGGATGTCTAATCCCCGCTGAATTTGCGTATATTTTATTTGCTCTCCAGTTGGGCGAGCACATGTGCTCGCCAAGGACTCTCAGAAAGCTCTCTCTTTTTTTCGTGCGGGCGAGCAATTGGGCGAACACATATGTTAGTGTTCGCCTTCCCGCCCTTGCAATAGGAGTATCTTTGAGCATATATCAGGCGAGCACATGTGCTCGCCCAACATTTGAGCTTGCACAAGGCGTGCACGTAGCGTGCACATGAGGAACCTCCACGTCAATCGTGCCTTTTTTATAGTGAAATACCCTTAAAATTTTTCATAATTGCGCATATACCCATTACAATCATAACACTTGCATAATGTCATAACATTGCCATAGTTGCACATATGCCTTAGCAATTTCAGAATTGTACACATACCCTTGATTTATTTAGTGACTAAAGTTATCTTAGTTGTTAAATCCGTAAACAACTTTGGTGGATTTGCTGGCTTTGGTGGCTTTACCGCCAGTACAAGCGATTCATGATCATGACATGCATGATAATGTAGCTACAATTGTAAAGGACTTATCTTTTACCTCAAGTTCTTTGAATCGTATATCCCCAGAAGGTGTTGGCCTCTTTTGCCCGTTATGACTCGTTTGTTCGAGTTCGGTGCCAGAATCTCGATACATTTTTAAAGCCTTACAAACATATTGTTATTATTATCCTTATTCTTTAAGAACCACAACCAGCAAAATAATATCATTAATCTCGAGTATCATGGGATTAAGTTCATATGACATGATACGAGATTGACATTATCCTCTACCAAATCGACACTAACGTTCCCTGTGACGAGAACGATTCTCCAGATGAGATCTCTCTCTAACTCTCCCTCTCTCCTTCTCTCTCAATTTTTACCGAGAACAAGTGACGAGAGGAGTGTGATTCCTTTGGATTTTTATGCCTCCCAATGAGGTAATTAATGGGTCGCTAATGCCCATTAATTTCATAAATAAATCTATTCTATGGATTGGGGAATTATAAGAAAAATATGGCTGGAAATATCTGGTCGTTACACATGTAGCATTATCGAGACAGAGTAGCCAACATTACCTTAACAAAGAGTAAGCTAACTATGAGTACGATGGACATGGCCTTAAAATGAGAAAATTATAAACCACGTGCTTTGGTTATATGGATTTCGAAAAATAATAAAGTAAAATTAAGCAAAAACAAAAGAAGCAAGATCACGTAATCTTCATTCAACACTGGACCTTCTTATCTTTTATCATCATATGATGGATTTATTCGCATTCGACCATTACAATATCCGTTTTATACTAATTTAGAGACCCGTGTCCGTTTTAAAATGGACAAAGATATGAATATCATTGTGATATATACAAATATCTGTATCTATATCTGGATATCCATTTTTATATAGTTGTAGATTTATTTTTAACTATTTGTAACATATATATTTTTCATCATATTTGATAAAATTATTATAAAATAAATACTTTTAATATATTTATATCATCATATATTTAAGCTAATCTAAATAAGTGTTTATGATATTGTCTGTATTTGATCTGACATAGTAAGATAGTTTTCATAACTATCAATATTCGTTTGCAAATTCATATACATATTTAAAAAATATGAGTATATGATAATGTGTGTGTGTTTATGTATGCGTATAACCATTTGCATCCCTAGTATTAAGCCCTCTTAGTTCCAACATGGTAGAAGTAGGGATGAAAATGATCAGATATGGATACGAATATATGCACAATCATATCATTATCCACTTTAAAATACGAATGCGAATACGGATACGAATATTGACAGATGTGAAAAATGTGTTATCATATCCTTAAAAACAAATACGAATCGGATACGGATAATAACCAGTTTTTTTAACCAGTTTTTTTAATTATAATTATCCACTTTAAAATACGAATGCGAATACGGATACAAATATTGACAGATGTGAAAAATGTGTTACCATATCCTTAAAAACGAATACGAATCGGATACGGATAATAACCAATTTTTTTAATAGATTAACTAAAATATACATGTTTAGGATGGTTTGCACATAAAATAGATATACCGGATATAGTAATTTCATAACAGGTATATCAACAATGGTGAATGCAATTATAATATGTTGTTGCGCACGGTTACAAATATGTATGAAAACGAATATACGAATACGAATACAAATATTAACGAATGTCAAAGTGATATCCATATCCACGTCCATTTTAAAACGAATACGAATACGAATGTTAAAATATGTATAAAACAAATATGATAGCGGATCGAATATGAATATATTCACATGTGTTTTCATCTCTACGTGAAAGTGTCAATTTTGAAGTTTGACAGGGACGTAGCATAAGTAAATTAAAAAGAGTTGCAATGATTTCCTGGAGGCACATTGAAAATAACAAATATATGTTTTGTGAGTACGTAAATTAAATGCAACAAATCCCAATCTCCATCATCGTACGCCGATTATTGCTCACATTTAAATATGAGGAGCCGCTCTTTCCACCCGTCCTCCCGAGCTGCGTTACGTACACCACCCCATACCTGCGATTCGACACCGCCAGATCCGTTGGAACGAGTCCCGCCCCGACCCCGAGCCGCTTCCGGTTCTTAGATCGGTCCGAAACGGCTCGCGACCTTAATCCGGAAGTCGTATCGGATTCCAACAGAAGATAGAGAGATAGAGTCCAAATTCCTCAGATCTCTGTTCGTATTCCCTATTTTCCGTTTTATTTTCTTCTGCTTTTCTGTTTTTTATCATTCCCGATTTTGAGTTCGGTATAAATTTTAACTATTTTCCTGCTGTTTCTATGAATCTGTCTAGAAAAAGGCGGCCTGCTGTATAGAAAGTACGGATCGAGTTTGCGAAATGGTTGCTCTTCGTTTGCAGAATTGAGGAGATTTGAGTGGCGACTCGCTTCCGCCTCCGGAGGCCGATCGGCGATGGCGACGGAGAGGTCGTTGTTCGCGATCATCACGAGCGGTGAGGTCGGTAACGAGTCCGTCTTCGCGACGATGCTCTTCGCGGTCCTCCCCATCGCGAAGGTGTTCACAATGTGCTTCATGGGGTTCCTCATGGCTACCAAGTACGTGAACATCCTCACAGCCAGTGGGAGGAAGCAGCTCAATACGGTGAGATCGGTTTCCTTTTGTTTGTTTCTGTGCGAAAGTTTGGATCTTGTGAGGAATTTGTGTCTGTTATGCGGTGCTTGAGGTGAATTGCCACTTGGAGATGCGATTCCGTGTTGAATTGCTACTTAAAATAAATGAAAGTAGATTGGTTAACATTACGAGTTTGAAATACTTCGTAGGGGTTTGTGTTAATTATAACTGCCGTGTGAGATATGAAGTAAGCTCGGTTTCTCTAAATGAAAATTATGCACTTCGTGTAGTTGATTTGAAGTATACATGGTAATTTTGTGAACTGCAAGGTGCTGACTTCCAGATTCCGACCTTTTATTTTTTGCTGCATATTCTGTGGAAGAACGGAATGCATGTTGATTGTCTCTTGTTGACGATGATTCATTTTATGTCAAAATTTATGAGAAAGATCATAGATCTGGACAATTCATTTTTGGGACAAATTAAACCAAAAGTTCCGTTGTGAAGAAAGAACAAGTCCTCTTATAAAAACCATTTTTACACTTCTTTATTTCCGGTTGTTAGTTTCAGTATTATAATTTCGTTCATCTAGAAAAGTTTGTATTTGCGTTGGTTTTTGTTTTAAGAGAAAAAAGAATGGCTTCTCAAGGTGACTATCCCTATGTAATTTTTAACCAATCAGTTATATGAAAGCAGAGAAAAGCATCAATGATCAAAGCCCCTACAATATAGAGCAATCACAACTTTCTGGAACCAATTTTTTTTGTTATAGTGTTTTTCAATAATATTTTGCTATATTCTCTAATTTGGAATGTATTTTTGTTGGTTGATTCTGCAGTTGGTTTATGTTCTGCTACTGCCGTGTTTGATATTTTCCCAACTTGGACAGGCAATCACCTTTCAGAAAATGATACAATGGTAAGCTTGTGATGATGTTCTTGTGTTTGATTATAAGATTAAATTCCAAGGAAATAGGTGTAGAATTTCAATGATTTAATATGTGCATTAGTAGGTGCTATTTATGCTTGATTGGAACATTTTCATCATCACTCACCATGTTATAGGTGGACAGATCCTCTATGCACATTCTGCTTTTGATTACTAAAAAACAAACCATTAGCTGCTACCGAGTGCCATTTCCTTGAAATTATTCGAAGTAATTGTTGCGAACTGCCTGTAATTCCATTCACTGTATTTCTACTAATGCTGGCCATGATTTTATTTTCTCTCGTTTTAACCAAATATATTTTTGCAGGTGGTTTATTCCTTTTAATGTAATTCTTGGGACAATCTCAGGATCCATAATCGGCTTCATATGTGCATCAATACTCCGGCCACCATATCCGTACTTCAAGTTTAGCATCATACATATTGGGATTGGTATGTCTTGAAAGCATAACGAGTCTTTTTACCTACAATATGTTTTCTCTCCTTTTTGCTTGTTGATTGAAAAATCTTTTATTTAGTAATATATACTTGGGAGAAATATGTTATTTCTGCATTTAGCTGGTTAATTGGTGGAATTTGATAGGCACTGCAGTTGTTACATCAAAAATATTTTTTGCATTCTATGATGGAGCAAATAGTTATCTAAAATTATTCACTTTATGTATCTGAACAGCCTTACATCAGAAATTTGCTTGGGTTTTCTCTCTTTAATGTGATATGAGCAATGGGCAAACCCTAACTTTTACTGTTTTTTGTGATGAATAATGGTATACAGTTTTTTTGTAACATAATCTTACTGGGGGGAGTTTTCTGATTTAGCAAGGATGTGATGGATATTATTGGCTGTGTCATCTAAGCTGGCCAATTTATGCATTCAAATGCCTTACTGGTTTTATTGATTTATGCAGCTAAGGCCACCATTAATTTTTCTTACCTTTACACTGTTTGATACATGAAAGACCTCTGATCATTGACTTTGTTAAATCTTGTTTTGCACACATTTTGTCAGTGACGAGCCTACTATGTAGATGGTCAAATGATTTTTGTTGAAGGGAATGAATGAGATGCATTACCATTAACCCTAGAGCTCTCTTATATAGGAGAAAAGCTCTAGGGTAATTTACATAATAAGGACAAATAAACACTACAAAATAAATGTTACTCTAACACTCCCCCTCAAGCTGGAGCATATATATCCAACATGCTCAGCTTGGAACAACAAAGATGAAATGGACCCCTAGCAAGGGCCTTGGTAAACATGTCTGCAACCTGATCTCCAGATGATACATGAGAAGTTGAAATAAGTCCTTTTTTGATTAAGTCTCGTGTAAAATGACAATCCACTTCAATGTGCTTCGTCCTCTCATGAAAGGCTGGATTATTGGCTATGAACAGGGTTGCTTGATTGTCACATTTTAGATGCATGGGAAGAGGAACATCAATGGTTAAATCGGTCAAAACGGATTTAACCCACATCATCTCAGCACTACCTTGGGCCATTGCCCTATATTCTGACTCTGCACTTGATCGAGCCACCACATTTTGCTTCTTACTCTTCCAAGCTACTGGTGAGGTGCCAATAAATACAATAAATCATGAAGTTGACTTTCTATCATTAGGACACCCAGCATAGTCTGCATCAGCATAACCTGTGATGGATATGGAGGTATCTCTTCTATACAGAAGACCAGTACCTGGAGAGGACTTCAGATATCTCAAGATCATAAAAACAGCATTCATGTGAGCCTGCCTGGGCTGCTCCATGAATTGACTTACCCTATTAACCGCAAAGGCTATATCCGGTCGGGTAATCGTGACATACAAGAGCTTTCCTACTAGCTCTCTATATCGTCTCTTGTCTACCTCCTCAGAGTCATCATCATAAAGTTTGACATTAGAATCCATAGGTGTAGCAGCTGGTCTACACCCTGCCATACCTGTCTCAGATAAGAGATCCGTAACATACTTCTTTTGTGTCATTACCATTCCTTGCTTGTTCCGTGCAAACTCCAGCCCCAAAAAATAACGAAGTGTACCCAAATCCTTCATAACAAACTGCTCGCCAAGAAACTTCTTGCTTGCTTGAATGCCCTGCTCATTACTGCCTGTAATAACAATATCATCAACATATACTAAGATGATCACAGTACCTCGCTGATCTCTCTTTACAAAGAGAGTATGATCCGCTGTGGATCTGACGAAGCCCTTCTGTTCAATCAACTCCGAGAGCTTCTGAAACCAAGCCCGTGGGCTCTGCTTCAGGCCATATATGGCCTTATGGAGACGACACACCATACTAGACTCCCCCTCAGCCGCAAACCCTGGCGGCTGCTGCATATAGACCTCTTCCTGCAAGTCACCATACAAGAAGGCGTTCGTGACATCAAGCTGAAATAGGGGCCAGTCTCGGACAACAGCAACTGCAATGAGAATCCGTAAGGTAGTATGACGGGCTACTGGAGAGAACGTCTCCTGATAGTCCACCCCATATGTTTGGGTGAACCCACGAGCAACCAATCTGGCTTTGTATCTATCAACCGTACCATCTGCCCGATGCTTAACAGTAAAAACCCATTTGCTTCCAACAATGGACGCACCTGGTGGAGGATGCACAACACTCCACGTACCACGTGACTGCAACGCCGTCATTTCCTCTTCCATAGCTAAACGCCACGGGCTGCTCTGTAGGGCCTCCTGATAAGACCGTGGGATGTGTACTGCCGATAACCCAACAACAAACTTGCGAAAGTCCGGGGACAAACGCTCCAACGACGCCTGAGAGCAAAAATCCATCCCATATTTGGGATTCATCGTCCGAGCACGCTTCTGCCGTCTATGAGCAATAGGTATATGTAGGTCATCGACTGGAGGATTGACCGTACCATCAGTACCCTGTACATCCATCTGCGCATTCAAATCACCTGTGCCATCAGTAGAACTCAAATGATCAGTACATACCTCGGGCGTGCTGGATGATGGAGGAGGCACATGAGCAGAGGGTCGTCGCTGATAAACCTGAGGATAATAAACAGTAGTTGGTGGTGGCGGTGGTGGTGGTGGCGGTGGTGGTGGTGGTGGAGTAGACTGTGGTGGTAGATTAGAGTATGGAACATATGGAGGTGGAGGCGGCACATAGATATCATCTCCTTCCTCTGAGTAAGTGAATCTGTCACCTGTAGGAGAAAAATACATAATGGACTCAAAGAAGGTGACATCTGCACTGACGTAGTACCTTCGTTTAACTGGATCAAAACATCGATATCCCTTCTGGGTTTTGGAATAACCCACAAAAACACATTTGACAGCTCTGGGAGAGAGCTTGTCAAGACCAGGAGAAAAAGAATGAACAAATGCAACAGACCCAAAAACACGCGGTGTTAGGGAGAAAAGATCCTTCTCGGGAAACGCAGTCAAGAACGGAATCTTCTCTCCTAACACTGTCGAAGGCATACGATTAAGAAGATAACAGGCAGTGAGAACCGCATCCCCCCAATAGGAGTGAGGGGCACGACTCTGAATCAAAAGAGTTCTGGTCATATCCAACAAATGACGATGCTTCCGTTCAGCCACCCCATTTTGTTGGGAGGTATAAGCACACGACGTCTGATGCACAATCCCATGAGACATAAGAAATTTGGACAATTGGGTACTACACAACTCTAGAGCATTGTCAGACCGTATGTACTTCACTTTAGCGGAGAAAATATTTTTTATTTCAATAAGAAACGACTGAATAAAATGACCAGCATCAGATTTATTTTTAAGAAGAAAGACCCAAGAAAGTCTAGAGAAATCATCGACGGCAACAAGATAAAACCTGTGCCCTTGAAGATCAGGGACACGACTGGGACCCCAAATATCAAAATGTAGCAGCTCAAATAGACCATGATGACTTGGACCTATACGACTTGGAAAAGACGACCTGTGATGTTTGCCAAGTTGGCATGCCTCACACTGAAAATTAGACTTGGGAGAAATCTGTGGAAGAATATGGACCATCTTTTGCAATGGAAGATGGCCAAAGCGAAGATGCCAAGTGTAGGGTGATACCGATCCAGCCCTCATAGAAGAGATACCAGCATAAGGAGATTGCACCAGTCTATAAAGACCCCCTTGCTCATGGCCAGTCCCAATCACTCTGCCCGTTAATATGTCCTGAAACACAAGAGTAGATGGATCAAATATAGCACGGCAATGTAAATCTTTGGTGAGTTAACTAATAGACAGCAAATTCATCGAGAACTTCGGTGCATAGAGAACATTGGACAGTCTCAAGGTAGGAGTCAACTGTACCTCCCCCTGACCAGTAATAGGGGAACATGTACCATCAGCTATCACCACCGATCGTTCAGATTGAGCAGGATGGAAGACACTAAACTGACCTCTGTCACCACAGAGATGGTGTGATGCACCTGAATCCATGATCCATTCTGATAGATCCGCCTTGTAACACTTACTAAAGGCAATGGGTGCGGAACCTATGAAGGCACCCACAGATGGAAAATATACCTTGTTGTCTGACATGACGACAACAATAACCTGTACCCGGGGGTTACACGATCGGAAGACAATGTCTATTTGTTCATAGACTCAAACCAGTGGCACGCGTACAGAACATGTTCATTCAAGGAAGCATATCTAGGGCATATAGTGCACAAGCACATACCTTGCGTGCACAGGAAAGCACAGGACTTGCATATGACTTGTTGCACGCTACAGACTCCAGGCTTAGGGCTTCATGCGACTTGGGCGACTGCAGATGTTGCGTTGACAGTGCTCGATCTCGATGATGGATCTCATAGATTCAACTATTGGGCATGTGGAATTCTCAGTAGGGCTACATGCGCTACAGGCTTCGTTGTCAGAAGGGTGCTACAGGCGCACAGGCGCACAGGGCTACGCGCACAGGGCTACGTGCATAGGAGGGCTACGCGCATAGGAGGGCTACACGCACAGGGCTTCGTCGTCAGAAGGGCTTCGCGCGTCGAACGATTGGCGATGAGATGATTGGCGATGAGGCGTCGCACCAGGCGATGTGGGCTTCACGCTCACCGCACCAGGCGATGAGGGCTCCACGCTCACCGCACCAGGCGATGAAGGCGCCAGGCGATGAGGGCTCGCGCGATGCTCCAGGCGATGAGGGTTGACCTTGCACGCGAACGATCGGCGATGGCCGATCCGAGGGTGGCGCCGATCTCGAGATAGAAAGAGAGAGAGAGGGGCGGCGGGTGGGGTAGGGTTAGGGTTCAAGAACTCCGGCCTAGGACCGTCGCTCTGATACCATGTTGAAGGGAATGAATGAGATGCATTACCATTAACCCTAGAGCTCTCTTATATAGGAGAAAAGCTCTAGGGTAATTTACATAATAAGGACAAATAAACACTACAAAATAGATGTTACTCTAACAATTTTTAACAAGAACAAAAAGGAACACTGCTTTAAGATAGCACCCATCTCAGCTATGTGAATGTTTTTTCCTGAGGCATACATCTTTGGTGGCTTTTGTTACGAGGGTAGCATGAATTTCATTAAAAAAATGTTTGTGGAAATATGCTGAACGAAGAACCAGCTGTGATGCTATTGTGATTCTACTCTTGTGACTGCTGTCCTTTTTTACCCTGGCATGCTATGCTGTGCATATGGGTCAGATATATAAACCAGATTTGTATATTATAATATGACAGGCTTTTGTTGCCTCCATAAGTCACGGATTTATTGTAATTTTTTCTCAAAATGAATGCTTGTGCAGGAAATATTGGAAATATTCCTCTCGTACTCATTGCAGCTTTGTGCAGAGATCCAGCGAACCCTTTTGGTGATTCTGTTAAGTGTAACCAAGATGGAAATGCATATATATCATACGGTCAATGGGTATGTTTTTTATTGTGTTTTTGTTGCAAAACCAGTTTGCTTTGTTATACTTTTAAATTTGTTGTAGATATTGTTATATTGTAGTGTCTTGACTTGGCACTTATTATTAGTCATTGTATTTTTGTTTCTGATAATCTGAAGCAACAAATTTCAAAGATCAACTTGATGCAACTTGTGTTAGACAGTTGGCTTCGTTATTCATATAGCTATCGAAAAAGTTGCATGTAGAATGAGAATTCTTTTATCGCATTGCCTTTAACACAATTTCTGTCGGCCATTAGTCGGTGAACCCGACCTTTACATAGAGATTTTTGTTTTTTTATTTTGTTTTTTTAAATCAAACATATTCTAATATGCTTAATGTTATATCTAAAGTCAATTACTCCTTTTGTTTCATTATAATAGTATAGAAAATGTTCAAATCTATGCAAATATATAAGAATATATGTACCAAAAATGATTTATATTGCAAATATATAAGAATATATGTGATGCAAAACGGCTTTTTGGCATGTCGTCGCTAAATAAAACAAATTGGGCGGTGGAGTTTCGGTGGAGAAAAGGAGAGGTTGAGAAGAAGAAATCTCGTCGGTAACGAGGGATTGAAGACGAAGAACCGCGGAGATCGCGTAGAGAGAAGGGAGAGGGAGAGGGATAATGAGATAAACTCAATTTTTCATTAATACTGGACTACATAAAAACAATGGGCTACCCTCTCTTTATATAAGAGAGATGGGTTTACAAAAATAGCAAACTCATTTAAATTGACAACCGACTTGCCTAAACTGACTCTAACTAATTAATTGACCCAATTTCAAATTAAAATCTACGAAATAAACGTTGAGATCACATGTGATCTCAATTATTTAATTAAACAATTTCGGCAACCTAAAAACGTAAATAAAATTGACGATTAACTAATTAAATAAATGCGGCCCTATAATCTGGGGTCACGCTGCATCAACTCTCCGCCGCTTTAAAAAATTCGTCTCCCGATGAATTGCTCGATGTAGGCTTGGAGATCGAATCTGCAGGTTCCGCCGTCTTCTGGAAGAACTGGTGTGGGGCGAACGGCGGAGTCCATACGCGGGCGTAGATGCCGCGGTCGTCGTGGTTGAAGAACATGTGCGGCGCGAATGGCGGTGTCTTCTTGATTGTGGTTTCTTCCTTGTGGTGACCGAAGAATTGATGGGGCATGAAAAACATGGCCCTCGGGGCATCCATAGTGAAGTAATAGCACAAAGAGAGGAGAAGAGGAGATGTGTCTAAAAAAATGGAGCCATGGGGTCCTTATATAGGGAAAACCCAAGGCCCTAGTCCTATTTGGATAAGGAGGAATCCTTGATTTCCCAATTACAACCCTCTTTTTTAAATATTTCCGCCGCCAGGGGTGTGGGCGCAACTTTCGCACCCCTTCATTATGCCTTACTTTCTTATCGCATTGGACCTTTCTGCAAATAAATATTTTTGGAAATTTCATTTTGCAATTTTTCCACCTCAACTCCAAATCCCTGCAATTGGGGGATTCAATCCCTGTGACCGAAACGTACTTAAAATTGCTCTGATACCAATTGATGCAAAACAGCTTTTTGGCGCGTCGTCGATAAATAAAACAAATTGGGCGGTGGAGTTTCGGTGGAATTGCTCTGCATCAATATGTATAAAAAATGATTTATATATTAAAAATAAATAAAAAATTCAAAACTGACTAATGACCGACTAAATCCGATTAGTTGTCCGACTGTCGATTAATCCTTAGTCAGTGACCCCACCGACCGAGTACCAACTACCGCGTTCTGCAACCTTGTATGTGGTGTATTCTTATTCTCTCAAAAAAATATGGTGTATTCCTCTTGGTACTATGATCTCTCATAGACTTGCAATTTCTTCGTTTGGATAGGCATGATACTTTCTCATAGTAGTGGCCATTTCATGTCGTTTAGGCATGTATCCCGATTGAAATCCTTCCCTCCTACTTTGAATAAGCTTTAGGGCCATATAACTTTCAAGCCCGAAGATTACATTATTGTGATTTTGGAGCTCGAGCTATAGGGTTTGAGGTCTTTAGATCTTAGATTTATCTTCGATGTTGCTTTTTTTTAATATTATATATAGGGAAGATTGAAGTGTATAAGAAGGTATCTCTTGTCATACAAAACCAGCATTTGGGTGGAAAATTGTGACTTTAAGAGAAACAAATATGTGACATTTGAGAAGGTGCGGGTTAGTAAAATTCTTATATCATTCTTGTCACGCATTACTATATGTGAAGAGGAGTTGCATAAATCATTTAATTTTTTTCGAGGGCCTTTTCGAGATTCTCGTGTCACTTGTTTTGAGAAAGTTGGCCTAGCTACTAGGGGTTGACTAGATATTGAGCTCGATGTTTGTATTCAAACTTTCCCTTCCATTCACATCTATTGAGTTATGTTCTTTAATGGGTAAATGATCTAAGGATGAGGGACCATTTACCCATCAACTATATATTGTACTCATCTCTCTTATTGAAAAAGAATATAGTAAAGAGATATCCCCAATTTCTAGTGAGGAAGATTAGGGTTTGCGTGTGTCCTTGTGGTTTTTTCCTCTCCGTAGGGTTTTCCACGTAAATATGTGTGGCATTCTTCTGTTGATTGTTCTCTCATTTTCAACATAATATCAAAGCCTAATCAGGGCTTGTTATTGTGATCTTGTTCGTGCTCTCATTGGGAGGAAGATCGTCGGTAAAGTTCCTCTCCTTCGGGCGTTGTGTCGTCGCTCAATTTCTATATGGCGCATAGCCACCCTGTTTTGCTGCATCATGCCCCCTTCATCCTATGGGTGGTCCCTCTGGTTCCCTTCGACGAGTTGGTACGTAGGCGGAACTTCAGCCTGGTGGTGCGCGCACACCCTGTATGCGGGCGCCCCCAATCTTACCCCTGTGCGCAAGCCTCCTATGTGACAACTCCCCTATGCGTGGGCCCCTGGATGACACTCCCCATGCGCGGGCCCTTGGGTGACATCTCCCTGTCGCACCCCTGTGTACGGGCACCCACAATCTTGCCCCTGTGCATGGGCCTCCTGGGCGACCTTCTGCAGGGCGCCCCTGTGTGTTGTGCCCCTGTGTTCCTAGACCCCTGTGCGCGGGCCTCCTGGGCGCCCCCAACCTCTCCCTGACTTCGAATCAGAAGATCGTGGGTCTACTCCCACTGTGGTAGTGGTTTCTATTTTGGGAACAAGTGGAGGAGGCGATAATGTGAGGAAAAAAGGGGGAAAAGGGAATTGCATCCCCTTTCCTGGTATCTTCTGCCGTTGCAATTGTACCAGCCTGAGTTTCTAGTTGAAGGTTGTACGTGTGATCTCCCAGGGCCCACGTGCCTGAGTTTGCGCTACTACTTCTTATTATTTACTCTGTGTATGACGGAGTGGTTTTTTTGGATCTTTGTGTGTGACGGAGTTGATTGTTCGCATATTTTTGCCCCTATGTCATCATCTGTTTTGTTTGGTTGATTGCTCTTTACATAATGGATATTGTTAAGTAGTTAGAATATTTCGTAAAGAGAAATGTTGCTGCAAAGTCTACTTCCCTGGTTCCCGAAGATGTTCATTCAGCTCTAAACATGAGAAATCTTTCTCCTCATGCCAATTCTGAGTGGGTTATTGATAGCGGGGCGGCTGACCATATGATGGGAAATATGGAAAAGTTTCATGACTATCAATTATCCTGTGGAAAAGAGAAGGTTACAATTGCGAATGGGTCCCCTGCTACTGTTGCTGGAAAGGGGATTATTTTTGTGGTAGATCATTTTCTTCTGCATGATGCTCTCCATGTGCCTGATTTTCCTATAAATCTTCTGTCTGTTAGCAAGATCACAAAAGAATTGAACTACAAGTTAATTTTTGACCAGAGGTCGTGTATTCTAGAAGTCTTGGAGACAGGAAAGAAGATTGGAATTGGTCGAGTTGAAGATGGATTATATCATATTCCTGCTTGGGTTGGTAAAGCTCTTACGTTTGCAATGAAGGTTCAACATGAGAAGGATTGTTCGATGACAGTGAAACGATGGCATGAGTATCTTGGTCATATCAAGTTCTCTTCTCTGCGAGAGTTGATGTCCGATATTTTTTCAAGATTATCTGAAGGTGATTTCCAATGTGATGTATGCCAACTTACAAAACAAACTCGCAGTACTTGTCTTATTTCTACTAGTAAATCTACCCATGTCTTTGAGCTTGTTCATTTTGATGTGTGGGGACCTTCAAATATAAGGAGTGTTGGTGGTCATCTCTACTGTAGTACTTTTGTTGATGGTTTTGCATGGAGTACCTTTGTATACCTTTTGAAAAGTAGGGGTGGAATCCCTAAAGCAATCAAATGTTTCACAAATATGGTTGATACCCAGTATGGAGCCAAAATTAAGAAGCTAAGGACGGATAATGCCAAGGAATACCTAGAAGGATCTCTATCTGCTTTTCTTGATGAGAGGGGCATTATTCATGAAACCTCGTGTAGTTATACAACACAACAAAATGGAGTATCTGAAAGAAAAAATCATCATTTGTTGAACGTTATCGGAGCACTCCTACTTCAACGAAATGTGCCAAAGATGTTTTGGGGAGAGGTTGCTGCAGCTTATTTGATAAACAAGACACCTTCTTTTGTCATAGCAAAGAGAACTCCCTATTCTATTATTCATCACAATAACTCTCCTATCAGTTTGGATCCTCGGGTCTTTGGATGTGTCTGCTTTCTACATAACTTTGTACCAAGTGTGCGGAAGTTAGATCCACGAGCTACGAAATGCATCTTTTTTTTGTTATTCTGGAACACAAAAAGGATACAAATGTTATGATTCAGTAGGCCGCCGCCTTCATGTAAGTAAGAATGTCACTTTCTTTGAAGATGAGCCTGACTTTCCTAATATTTTTTCTCAGGGGGAGTATGTCAATATAGATCTTGAGAAAAATGGGCAAGGGATTTACTTTCTTGACGATATACAAGAGAATATCCATGTAAGGGATGCCAGTGAGCAAGATAGAAAAGAAGATAACAAGGATAAAGGCTGATTTGGTCAGACTTATAGCAGACGAAAGGAAGTGGACAAGGTAATGGAGACCGAAGCAGAAATCATACAAAGCCATGATTTCCCGTGGTGGAGACTGAAGAAGAAATCATACAAAGCCATGATTTCAATCTCTCCTCAAATTTGGGACGCAAAGACTCTGTAAGTAGTCCTCTCGCTCGTGATATTCTCGTTGACAATTCTGAACCTTTAATGGATGATCGTCCTATTGCTGTTAGAAAAGCTGTTAGAAATGTTCGGGCTTCTATTTGTTATTCTGTGGAAAACTTTGTCATTGTCACATACACCAAGATGAGTCCAAGCTACAAATGTTTATTACCTCTCTAGATGCTCATCATGTTCCTAAAAATATTAATGATGCCAAAAATGATCAGAAATGGGTCAATGCAATGAGAGAAGAAATGAAAGCCTCGGTAAATAATGATACCTAGGATTTTGTTGATGTCCTTACGGGTGCTCACCTTGTTGGGTCAAAATGGATATATACAATTAAATATGATGCTGATGGGAATGTTGATTGATTCAAGGCTCGTCTTGTTGCTAAGGATACAGTCAGAAATATGGGATTGACTACCTTGAGACCTTTGCTCATGTTGCTAAGATGAATACAGTTAGAGTTGTTATTTGCCTAGCAACTTATTTTTCATAGAAAATGCACCAACTTGATGCGAAAAATGCTTTCTTGAACGACGATCTCAAATAAGAAGTATATATGAAAATGCCACATGGGTTCGAGAATGATGGTAAGTGTTGCAAACTAAAAAAGTTGTTGTATGGACTATAACAGTATCAAAGAGTGTGGTTCGAACGTCTACGCATGGTCATGATTAGGAACGGATATATCCAAGTGAATGGAGACCACACTCTATTTGTTAGAAGGAACGGTGACAAAAGGTGTATTCTTTTAGTGTATGTGGATGGCATGATGACGAGGCGGAATTTCTTAAGTCAAAGAAAATACTTGCAACTGAATTTGAATTGAAAGACTTGGGGAAGGTAAAGTATTTCCTAGGAATTGAGATGGCTCGATCTACAAGGGGTATGTGTCAAAGTCAAAGAAAATGCGCTATTGATTTGCTAAAGGAATGTGGCATGTTGGGATGTAAACCTACTACTATCCCTGATTCCCTATTAAGGCAAATCATAAACTTGCTAAAAAGATGGTGAGCTCCTTGATGATGTGGAAAAGGGAAGATATCAAAGATTGGTGGGTAAGTTGATTTATCTTACCCTCACGAGATCGGATATTACCTACACGGTAAACGTGATAAGTCAATTCATGCGTGCTCCAACCACCTCTCATGTTAATGCGGTGAATAGAATTCTAAGCTACATAAAAGGACCATGGGGAAAGGGGCTTATGTTTAAGAAAAATCCTGAAGTTACAATTGATGGATACATTGATGCTGACTGGGCTGGTTCTGTGGATGACAGACGATCCACTTCAGGCTATGCAATATATTTGTGTGGAAACGTGGTTATTTGGAGAAGTAAAAAGCAGAATGTGATTTCAAGATCGAGTGCTGAAGCTGAATATCACGCTTTTGCAAATTGTTTCACTGAAATTCTATGGCTAAAAATTATGTTAAATGACTTGGGCATCAAAGTGAGTATGTCAATGAAGATGTTTTGTGACAACAAAGCTGCAATAAACTTGGCCAACAATCTTGTAATGCATGATAGAACAAATCATGTGCTGATAGACATTTCATTCGTGAGAAGATTGATGTTGGACTGTTGTGCCTTCCTTACTTGAAGATTACCGATCAAGTAGTTGATTTTTTTAAAAAGGGACTGCCTACTATGCAATTTGAGATGAATGCAGGCAAGTTGGGCATGGCAAACATGTATGCCCAACTTGAGGGGGAGTGTTGAGTTGTTCTTTAATGGGTAAATGGATCTAAGGATGAGGGACCATTTACCATCAACTATATATTGTGCTCACCCCCTTATTGAAAAAGAATATAGTGAATAGATATCCCTAATCTCTAGTAAGGGAGATTAGTTTTTGTGCGTGTCCTCGTGGTTTTTCCCTCTCTGGAGGGTTTTCCACCTAAATATGTATGTCATTCTTCTATCGATTGTTCTCTCATTTTCAACATCCTTTGATGTGTAGCCTTATGTGAGGTTTGTTGTTGAAGCTTGTGCCTTGACACCATTTTGTTTAGGTGTCAAAGGGGCATCCTCAATTACGACAAAGGCGAATATTCATATCTATAAATATACTAAAGTTGGGTTTTCTCAGCTTTTTCCCATACAAAGACACGTGGGTTCATGTGCGTCTTTTCCCGTTCCCCGTTTTAGCATCCTGACTCTCCCTATTTTTGAGGACACATGTCAACTTCATTGGCCTTTTTTTCCTTATGCATTTAGCATTCCCGACAATGTTGTAAAAGTCACCCGACTGGTCCGATTAGTAGGTTCGACTGGTCTAGTCAGTGGGGTGACCGACCGAGTACCGACTAATACCGACTATGCACACTAGTCGATCAATTTTTGCTTGGAGATACCATATTTTTTACTTCTTTTTAAAGCAGACTTATTCTAATATGCTTAATATTTTATTTAAATTCAATTACTTCTTTTTATTCATTATGATAGTAAAAATATACAAATCTATGTTAATAGATAAGAATATATGTATAAAATTAATTATATATTTAAAAATTCAAAGTCGATTAAAGTCCGACTAGATCCGATTAATCGTCCGACTGCCGATTAATCCTTAGTCAGTGACCTGACCGACCGAGTACCGCCTACCGACTTTTGCAACATTGATTCTCGCTTCTCCCCTTCGCCAACACGTTACTTCCAATTCTGTTGACATTAAACAACTCCCAACATGAAAGCTTTTATTTGATTTAATAAGGTATAATTATTGTTCTATTTGTATCTTTTTTACGTTTTGAAGACTGTATATTATGTCCAATATCTCAATTCAGATATAAAGGAAAAAGATTAAATCAAATAATGATAGGTGTACAAAAAAGATTCTTTAACTTAATCAAATTAATTATGATTATGATTTGGTCTAAAGGGCGGATGTAGCCAAGTGGATTAAGGCGGTGGATTGTGAATCCACTACGCGCGGGTTCAATTCTCGCCGTTCGCCCATAAACAATTTCAAATTCCAAAAATTCTATTTTCCATATTCTTAATTCTTATTTACGGCGACGAAGAATAAAACTATCACTATATTTTTTTCCTTTTCCTACTTCTTCCAAGTGTAGGATAACCACAAGGGGTCATAGGTTTTTTTCTACCAATTGGATGAACAAACATGAACAAAAGCTGATCAAAAGCTCACACTACCTGGCATAGATATTAATATTAGCTGAGAATTATGTAGCCTCTCTCTTGATGGATTATGCTTAGTTATGGACCTATACTTTCCATTTAGAAAATTGGTTAGAACATTGTTGAGAGTCCTAGTCTCTAATCCCTAGGGACAATTTTGTCTTTTCCATAATTATATTTTAATTCTCGAACCCTAGGCTCCAAGTATATAAGGAGTCCTAGGAGCCCCTTATTAGATAAAGAAACATGGTTTTTATTGTTAACATGGTATTAGAGCCCTAGGTTCTAACCTAGGGAAATGTGCCACCACCCTCTTTTTTCGATTCGAGCGTCGTCTCACGCTCGCCCCATCTTTCGTCCCCCGTGCCAGATCCCACCCTCTATTGCAATGTTGTCTCCCTCCAATCGTCAGCCCTCTTCATCAGCGCCCTCTACATCCCGATCACCCAACCCTCCGCACCCTCGATCGCCCCCGACTACCCGCCCTCCCTCTCTGCATCACCTCGCCGTCCCCACGCCCCTGATCACCTGCCCTCCCCCTCTGCATAACCCTGTTGTCCCAACCCCCACCTCTGCTTCTCCCCGTCCGATCGCCTAACCCCGATTGATCGCCTCCCCAACCAATAGCCTCACCCTGCCCGATCACCCCACCCAATCGTACATCTCCCCAGACGCACCAACCCACCCTCCCTCATCCCAATCCACTGCCCAAATCAAACCACCTAGCCCTCCATCTGTCATGATGCCCTCTCCTCCCCACCCAGGTCAAAGGTGCATCGGTCATTGCATCTCGCATATTCTAACATAATCATCTTTGTTTCTATTATTCACCACCATAAATATACCTCATCCTACCAACAAGCCTCTTTCTTGTTTGAAATGATATAACACAAATTACAATTATCATTTTTTTATTGAGCACTTCAATTCAGCAGGAATCACTCCCTTGTTTTTATCATGTCGCAATCAGAAGTGACATTCGTGGGATATGATGTAGGACACAATCGCCTTCTATCATTTGTCTTGATCCCTAAATTGGACGAGACCAACTATCCCAAGTGGTCACACATGTTCCTAATGACCGTATGAGGTTACGACAAGGAATACATTCTCCTAGAGTCTGAACTTGCTGAAAAGACAAGAAAATACACATCGTGGGCAAAAGACAATGGCATGGTCAGTTCTTGGATCATGGTCAGTGTTATCGATAGGATTGCAGATGAGCTTGTTTATTATAATAGTGCTTATGACATGTAGACTTCCATTCAAGCAACATATGGTCAAGACAAAAATCTCAGCCGCATGTATCAGACATACTTTGATATGTTCAATATGAAACAGGTTGGGCGTACCCTATCAGAGTATTTCTCTCTTTTAAAATCCATGTTTGAGCGATACAATGCTTGTGTTCCAGGATATACATGCCCTAGTCAAAAGTTGCATCGCCAACAAATGGGTGTCCTAGTTTTCTTGGCAGGACTCGTTCCGAATTACTCAGCAGCTCGCGATCAGATGATTACAACCACCACTCGGTCTACAATTGAAAAAGCCTATAGTAAATTGAGTCATCTTGCTATTCCTGATCACCTGAATACCATCTATATCATCTCATGTGACCATATCATCAACATAGATAGCAAGGATGATCGTGCCAGTAGATCGTCGTCTAATAAAGATAGAGTAGTCAGATGTTGTCCTTTGAAAACCAAATGTGTTGATCTCCATAGTGAGCCTGTCAAACCATGCTTTTGGGCTCTGCTTCAGGCCATAAATGGCCTTGCGTAGTTGACATACATGCTCTCCCTCGACTACATACCCCGACGGTTGGAATCATGTAGACCTCCTCCCCAAGATCACCATAAGAAAGGTGTTCTTCACATCAAGTTGATAAATGATCCAAGCCTTGTTGGCAACAACAGAGAGAATGTGCGTCCGACCCCATTCTGGCAATAGACGAGGTCTCAAAATAATCAACTTCAAAGGTTTGTGTGAAACCTTTGGCAATAAATCTGGCTTTCAACATATCAATAGAACCATCAAGCGACTGTTTGGTCGTGAAGACCCATCGACAAGCCATAGGGAGAAGTGGGGGGGCATGGTACAAGATCTCACGTGCCCCGGGAGGTAAGTGCATCCATGATCCATCTCCTCATCCATGGCTTGTCGCCAACTATAATTCTGCATTGTAACTAAAATGATCTCTTGGAACAGAAATAACATTCAGAGCATCTGCAAATTTCTTGTCACAGCTAGATAAACCATCTGTAGAAGTAAAACGTGGCATGGGGTGATATGTACATTGCCTTATGCTTATGTAGAGCTATAGGAAGCTCCTTAGGTACATCCGGGACAACAGTGGCTGGAGCACTCGAAGTGGTCATACCATCCTTCATAAAAGGACAGGCAAAGGTACAAACAACTGGTGTAGAAGGTATAGAGGTATGTTGGTGAGTAGACGATTAGCAGAGGAGGGAGGTCCAGAGGAATGCCACTCACAATCTGTGTGAAATAACTTATTTGCTTAAAGAAGGTGACATCAACAGACACATAGTATCGACGTCCAATAGGATCGTAGCAGCGATAGCCTTTCTGGGTACGAGAGTACCCAAGAAAGACGCATTTGATGGCACGAGAGGATAATTTGTCAGCTGCATGAAAAATATGAACAAAGGCAATACAACCAAAAATTCGCAGAAGTATGGGAAAAGAAGACTCAGTAGGGTAAAGTAAGGAAAATGGAGTTGCCCCTTTGAGAACAGATGAAGTAACACAGTTGATGAGATACACGGTACAGTAAGGATAGCATCTCCCTAATATTGTTTAGGAACACTCATTTGAGTAAGAAGAGATCTGGCAACATTTAGCAAGTGTCGGAGCTTCCTCTCAGCTATACCATTTTGTTGTGAGGTACATGGACATGATGTTTGGTGAACAGTTCCCTAGGATGCAAAGAAAGAGGTCAAGTCATGTTTGGTTAACTCAAGAGCATTGTCAGTACGAATGATCTTAACAATGCTAGAAAAGTAAGTTTTTAACATATTGAAAGAACTTTCTGACAATTTGATTAGTCTCTGAACACTCCTTTATAAGATATACCCAAGAAAATTGACTATAATCATCAACGACAACTTCAAAATAACGATGACCATCTTATGTGTGGATCGGACAAGGTCCCCAAACATTACAATGAACAAGATGAAAAACATCAGTACTATGAGACTCAGTACGAACATGAAACGAAGCTCGATGGTGTTTCTCGAACTCACATGCCTTGCACTGAAAGGGCTTCAGAGCAGAGAGTTCTTGAAACATCATGGAGATGGCCTTGACAGAGGGATACCCAAGACGCAGATGCCATAGGAGCGGATCTTCAGAGAGGGACACAACACCTATAAAATTGGAGTCCGAAGGTATGTCAAGATAATATAGGTCGTTCTTCTCATGACCTCCACCAAAAATCTACTTCATCCGAATGTCCTGAAAATAACACGACTCATCAAATATCACATGACAATGAAGCTCAACACAAAACTTGTGAACTGACAGCAAGCTAAGAGGAAAATCATGAGCTTTTTTGGAAGAGAATTCCATAGTTCCGACAGTAGTAATCTGTGATCGAGTCCCATTAACGACTCGAACTGACTTCACAGAGGTAGATGGTAAGAGGTGAGCAGACTACCTTCTCTAGTGAGATGGATAGAGGCACCGGAGTCAATAATCCAAGTTGGAGTAGGAGTGATAGCAGAGTTGGCTATTATACCCGAAGGAGTAGCCAGAGCAGCAGTTGTAGTGTTACTAGTAGTGGTAGGTCCTGGAATCTGAAGGATCTGCATTAAGCGGGAGTAATCTGCATCATTAAGATGAATAGTCTTACCACTGGAGGTAGGCGGTGCGTCTTCCACATCATGGGAATCCTCATAAGCATTATTGGCATGATAAAAAGGTATGCCAAACTTCTGGCAACATCGTTCAGTCGGGTGGTTCCACCTACCACAATGAGTGCATGGGGCAGTAGAGTCTCTCCCACAACCACAATCAAAGTCACGACCTCCCCCAGATTCCCGTCCACAACCACGACTTGGATTACGACAACATCCCTTCTCGCAAGCCAGTATCTGCCTCCTCGCCCCAGATGAGGCGATTTGTGCAAAGTTCTCTGTTGAAGGTAAGATGGGAGACCGGGTAGCAATCTCGACCTCCTCAAGTCGGCCAAAGATGACCTTCATTGTTGGCAGTGTGTCTGATATAAGAAATTGCTCCTTCGCTGCATGGTATCTAGAATGCAGGCCATCAAGGAAACGGTATACCTGTCAATTAGAACGTTCTTGTATCTGTTTGGTGCAACATGAGGGCTGGAATATTGCAAGCTCCTCATACAGGATGGAGAGATTCCTATAGTTCTCGATGATGGTGGAATCACCCTGAGATGCCGACCAGATTCATCTTTAAATGTCTGAAAGGTGTGACTTCGTCTTCTTCTGGGAGTATGGTTGCTCGAGATCCTCCCACATTTCCTTGGTCGTATTTTTGTAAAGAAGATTTAGGCAATGTGAGCCTCAACATTGTTGGTCATCAGTTGATAATCAAATAGTTGTCAGTTTGCCAGTTGTCATACTCTTTATCCTTTTCATCTAAAGGATCTTTAGTCAAAATGTATAGTTTCCTCTTACCACCAATGAACACCATAAAAGAAGGAGATCATAGCATGTAATTTTCTGTGCCATTGAGTTTGATAGTAGTGCCTTGTGCCATAATATTCGTGGTCAAGGACTTTGTCTCGGTAGAAGAAGGTGCCATGGTGATCTTAAAATAGAAAGAAGATCCTGATCAACTAAGGATGCATATAAGGGCAAAAAAATGCCCTAGAACTCACGTTTGCCCTTGAAGAAGGGCTGAAAACCCTCAATGGACACTATATTTGAATTCTTGGTAGCGGTTCGTGATGAGTTTTGGATCTCCAAAGAGTCCTACTGTACACGTGGAGGGTAGCTGTGGGGCTGACGACCTTCATAGGAGGTCCCAAAAGCGCAGGATAGCGCTAGCGGGAGGGTTGTGTGCCCCATGGTGGCACCGGTAGGTATTGGAGATGCTCCTTTAGGGTCGAGCTGTTGCACTGGAGGCGATTGGAGGGTCTTATGCGGGGCCCTAATTCTGGGAAGAGGGCTCGCGTAGGCTTTTGTGAGGCTTGAAGATGACGGTGAGGATTTTAGGTCAGAACTTCGGTCTAGGACCGTTGCTCCGATACCATGTGGAGAAGAGAGACGAATAGGATATGTATTCCATAGGGTTAGAGTCTCTTATATATAGAGAGAGAAAACCCTAGAGAGTAAAAGAGAAAAAATACATAAATACCTCTGAGGGGTTACGGAACCCGAAGGGTTAAAGGTT
Organism: Ottelia alismoides; assembly: GCA_037367405.1. Taxonomy (NCBI): domain Eukaryota; kingdom Viridiplantae; phylum Streptophyta; class Magnoliopsida; order Alismatales; family Hydrocharitaceae; genus Ottelia; species Ottelia alismoides. Next base: position 424,938 of record JAZKJV010004916.1, on the reverse strand, counting down.
ACGGAACCCGAAGGATTAAGGGTTACGAAACTCGAAAGGTTATAACCATATTTGTAATATAATAATTCTAACAATATTGTAACCCTCAAACCCTAGGACTCCAAGTATATAATTAGGGTCCCCTTATTAGATCAAGAAACAAGGTTTTTATTGGTAACAAACATGATACATTCATTTATATTAATGGCATCACTTTTTTATGGGCTTTGTGAAATATGTTTTTATGGTTTTCCTAGCTTCCATTTGTTTACCTGAGTTACTAAGTGAATCACCTAGTCCTGATTGTTTGGACTTTTTCGAACTCGCTCTGCAGCTCTATGGGAGGTTGCTGTGAATTTTGGATATACTCTTTTGAGATACTAAAGTTGCAGTCATAGGAATATTCGAAATGCCTGGAATGTTTAGGATTCAACCAAGTTTACTTCACTAATTCAGTGAATATTTGAGACTTCCAATGACTTCTGTCATAATTCTTTTCTGGACCTATTCCTATTTTGGAAATAAAAAAAATCTTGTTTGTAATCACCGCAGATGAGTTGTGGTTAGAGGAGTACCTTGTTAGTTTCTTATAATGAGGAAGTGAGGGATACATTATAAGGATAGTCAAAGGTTGTGGGACAAAGAGGAGCGGGTGAGGGATAATCTGTTGGTGCTTCATCATAGGAAGGTGACATAACATGAGTCACATGTACCCCGAGCAATAGAGGAGCAGTATCACCTCAGCAACTTAAGGAGACTAAAATAGATTGTGCATTCCTCATTCCTCGCAACTTCCATTAATTATCATTCCTTCAGAAATTCTATAAAGATCCATGATCAAGGGCATTATTCAGAATGGTTGGAGGCACTATACTTTTGTAGCCAGAACCCATTTTACACAGGGATGGTGTAGTTTTTGTGTTGGCAGAGAATTTGTATCCTCTGAGAATTTGATTCTTTTTGCACTCATGTTTGTGAAGTCTAGGAAAAACACTAAAAATTATGTGTTTATAAATTATTAACATGATCTTTTTTGTGGCCCCGGGCAACTTGTCAGATTGCTGAACTAATAATTTATCTTCAATCAGGTTGGTGCCATTATTTTGTACACATATGTGAATTGGATGTTGGATCCTCCACCTGAGGGGTTTGATGGTACTGAAGAAAAGAGATTACCAGTGAAGATCCCTGTTGCAAATGGTGCTCCAGAGGGAGTTCCATTGCTAACTCCTGTTAAGCCTGAACAAGACAAACTGGTTCCTCAAACTCCACATGGAAAGGTAAGGAAGGTTTCTTTGTTTGGTATTTATAACTCGACATCATCACCTGTGAGCTGGTGGCGGATGTAAAACCACTAATGAGGTAGTTCTTTGAAATGCTTAAATTGCAGTTTAATTGCTAGCAGATGCCAGTGTCTTGCTTACTGACGGTTTTGCTCACTGATGGCGGTTTTGTTATTTCTGTTTCATTGGAGTTGCTTACATTGTTAATAAATAACCGTACACTTTGAGGATGTAGTTTTTTGACTGAAATATTCTGACTAGAATTTCCCAGTACAATAATAGTTTAGATTTGCCCCAGGCTACACTCATCATCTGTTGTCTCATCGTATCTTTTTCATTGCAAGTATTGATTAATATCTTTTTTCTCAGTCATTAGGTCGTTTGCTCCTTTAAATATGCATGCCTTAGATGTAGTTAGTATTCACAGGGTTACATATAATCCTCTCAAGAGTTGATATTGCGTTGCAATTTTTTTCTGTTAAATCTATAGATTCTGTGCAGATATCCATTGTTCGTCACGAGTTTCTTAGGTTTGTACTTTGTAGTACATATCTTTTGCCGTTGTTTTGCCAATGGATGGATTTTGTAAATTTTCTATCTTGACATCTTTCCATCTAATTTTTTACTTAATGCAGATATCCAAAGTCCTGTGTTATATAATCGGCATGGTCAAACCAATTATACAACCTCCAATTGTTGCTTCTGTAAGTACTATTATGGGAAATGTTTTTCTAATGTTTGATGGTTACGTGTGAGATTTTTTCTTGACAAGCTGATCATCCTTTTATTGCTTAAATATCAATCATTCATGTACAAGATTTTGCTTGGCAAGCTGATCATCCTTTTTATTGCTTAAATATCAATAAATAATGAAGTCCGGTCATGCAATTGATTTTTGACGGTTGATTCTTCTGTTGTTTGAATTATTTCTTAAAATGTAGAACATTTACTTTTTCCGTCTCCTTTGTATTGAAAGGTGTTGTATAATGAATGTGGTCCTGAAGAACTCTAGCATGACTTTTGATCTTGATTTTTCAATATCAGATTGTGTTTGAATTTCATTTTTGTGACATACTATCAAATGATTATGAGTTATTGACACTGCTATTTTGGTTAATATTTTCGAAAAAAAAGAATGGTTTTTTGGGAAGGCCAAAGGATGATCAATAGATGTTACGATTAAAAAACTGGTTTAAAGAAGTTGATGATTAGGTTATTACTCAGTTCCTTATTTCCATTATATAGACAGGTAGGAGAGGAGGGTGCCACCATCGATCTCTGATATAACAATATTTGCTTTGGGGCTAAGACGATTATCCAATGGTCATTTTCCTCTTGCTTGTGTGGTAAACCCACCAATGTCATACCAGTTAGGAAGTCAGATGATTTTTCTCTGTTGGGGACTTAAAAATGCTTGTAATGATAAGATTCGGAGGGTCCCAGATTTATCGGTCCAACTACTGCATAACTTAATGCGCATGGTAAAGTTGGCTGACAAGATCACTATGCAATATCAATAGCATTCGTTAGAAGCAATTGTCATAGGCAGGTGTATTCGAACTTTCAGTGCACGGCTTAGTGGAACTGTTGTAAGATATGGTGCTTGCCAAAGCATCAAAATCTTGCTGAGGTACTCAACGGTCTGTAATATTCTGAAAATATAGGTATTGCAAGTTTAAAAATATTCTGAGCATATAAGTATTACAAACTTGTTTGAAAGCTCACTTGGCCCAATCATAGTTTGAGACTCTTTAGGTTAATAGTCTGACTGCACTCACGGGAAAAAGCAGGAAGTTTAGGATGTTTCTAGACATGTGACCGCTAAAAATGGGTGTTTGTTACTAGCCTGAGGAAGAAATCATGGAGCATATGCACAGGAACTAACATTTTAACATAGGGTTCAGCTGCTAAAGTCGTGTTCAAAGAAAGTAACGCCTATCGGTTGTTATTGTTGGAGTATTTGTTGTATTTGTCATCTATGAGGGAGATGGGTAAATGGATCATGGAGAGATCCATTTACCCCATCCACATGTTTAGTCCCACATCTACTAGTGGTGGGACTTGGAGGCTCTGTGGAGGCTATATAATAAGCCCCAGACCTCCTGTAAATATTGAGAGAAAGTGCAATAGACACACCAGCCCTCTGAGACATTCTCCTGTGGTTTCGTCCCGCTCCTTAGGGAGTAGGGTTCCACGTTAAATCCCATTGTTCTTATTGTTCTTTATCTTTTTTTCCATGTTACGCTTCCGCATGTTTATTTTCTAACTTGGTATCAGAGCGGATTCGATTCTGGAGGATTTTATATTTGTTCTTTATTTATTCAAGATTTGAGATTCTATGGTTTCAATAAACTTTAATTATGTTCGAGAATGCTATTTTGAAGATCATATCGAAGATTTCTTTTTCCAATTCAAGTTTGCATATCATTGGTTCCAGGGTTTCGTTTTGAAACCCTAACTCAGCAAATCAAATGCTTCAGGCTGCTACATCGCAGAGGTGACGGCGTCGATGACCTACATCTCCTGCAGCGCGCGTCGTTCATCAACAATCTCCAGGGTTGATGACCTACATCCTCTGCAGCGCGCGCCGTTCATCAACAATCTCCAGGAGGCACCAGCCAGTCCTCGCGCTCCTTCTCTTGGCAGCAGACCTCCTCGAACCAATCTACCAGTCGCACGGTGCCACATCACCAACCCTAGCGCAGATCCCTGGAGGCGATCCTTCCTGTGTCACACGCTCCAATCGCGTCAGCAGCCCATGCGGGCCTTCGCACGATGCTTCAGAGTTTTCTGAAAAGCGGCAAAACCCCACCTGCTCCCTCCGGATCGCACACCCAGGCACGATGCCCCATCAGAACAGACGTCCATGGGACATACACTCAAGCTCGTTCCTCTCGAGCGAAGCATCGCCTAGATGCAATGCCTCAATTGGCGGCGAGATCTTCCAAGCAGAGCCCATCTTGTGTGATAGGGGGAGATTGCATCCTTCCACACCGCCACGATGCCCTCCTTCCTCTCGCGAAGCCTCCAAAGCTCGTCGGCCGCACTCCCGCTCTCCTCCAGATCGCGACATCCCAGGGCGACATCCCCACCTACCAGGTCTCCTAAGCGTGATGCTCTTGACTCGCGCAGGCCAAGCTGTCACCCTCCAGCTTTACGCGGCGGTGCCCCCCTCCCCCCCTTCATCTTCGGCCAGGGACTATGTTGACCCGTCATTAATTGAACCAACCGTCAACAAGCTTAATACTTGCTATACGCAATCCAATATCGCTCAAATAATATGAGGACTCGATATTGGGGTCACTACGTATACGGCCTTACTCTTTCGAGAAGCAAAGAACCCAATCCAAATAAATCATATACAAAACCCTATGGGGGACGGCTTTATTAAAAAATTGATGTGTTCGGCCGAGTGGGCTCTTAAAAAAATCCAGAAGGGGCCCAGCTTTAATAAAAAAAGAAGAAAAAAGAGGAGGAAGGGGAGGTATTTGTTTTGAAGAAAAGGGGGTGCGTACATAAAAAACCCTATGGGGAAAAGGAAAAAAGGATCCGTAAAAAATGTGAAACGGTTTTGAAAAAAAATTCAAAAAAATCAAAAAAATATGGCTTATAAAAAATTTGAAGAAAAGCCGTAAGGATTTTTTTAATGGTCATGTTTTGTCCCCATCATTGTTATCTTCTCCCAACATTGTCGATGTCCATTTTCTGACAAGTATGGGAGAAAGAGGGAGTATATGTAGAGTTACAGGTCTTGTTCCATATTCAGAGGTCAGATTTAGATATTCTCCAGAACAGTCAATTTCCAGACTCTACAGAGATTTTGTCAGACTCGATGTCAGATTCCGAGTCAGTTTCAGACACGCACGAGTATGCGGTCTTTTTAGATGTGCACATGTTTGTAGGGGTGTTAATCGAATCGAATACATTCGAATCCACTAGAATTTTTATTCAATTCATTATAAAAATTTCGAATTCAAACTCGAATCGAATTTCAAATGAATTTGCTAACTTAAATTCAGATTCAATTCATTTTGAGTTTCAGATATTCAAATTCGATTCATTTTATTTCGAATTTGAAATGTTAATTGATGTTTTAGATCTTATATAAATAATATTATATGAATAATAATATAATATCAATGTTTTACTGTAAAATTCTAGTTTTTAAAGTATATTACTAAGATAAGTTGAAAACTATAAAATCAAGGAAAATATCAAACCAATATAGTACATTGGGTAAAAGTATCTAATTTTTACAAATATTATGTATTTTTTACATTCTAATATGCTTTTTTATGATGAAGGAATGCATGCATACAATATAATAATATGAGCCTATCAAAGAGATATAATATCATTGACGAAAAAGCTGAACAATATAATTACCATTGTACGTTAAAGAAAGATAAGATCAAACTTTACATCGAAAATTGATACAAATTAATATTATTATTTGAAATAGTGGGAATTGTAAAAAATAACGTAAAGAGATAAAACTTCTTCATTGAACGTGGGTATCTTCAATATCAAAAAATTAAACCATGAAAATGAAATATATGAATTTTTGATGTACAAAGGAACAACTTACATTATGGTGAGAAGAAATTGTATATTACTCCTGTGATTTTAAATTTAACTTTGACAATGATATCCATCATGGATTGACATGCAAGGGAAATATAAGTAACAAAAAAGTGAAGGAGATATATCTACATAAATTTTGAATCACGATAAATGTTAAGGAGAAATTCAAAGTGGCAAAATAATCATTTTCACGTGCTAGAAGAAAGGTCACCATAATCTATCATGGGTTTTTAGGAACTTTGGTAGATAATGAAAGGGAGAATGGAAAAGAAAGTGTAAGAAATGTGGGAAGATGAAAATGATGTGTGGATGAGGATTTAGAATTACACTATTAGACATTTGATTTTTCTTATTAGATTTTAGAACTAATATTTTCACTCTTTTTATATTCAATAATTAGTCTTTAAATAATAAGATTATATATCCTTATATGTATATTAAATTGTATATGGCTTAGAGTGCTTTGTATCCTCTTAATGCCTCAAAGTTTTTGATTAGCATGCTAAGATTGATTACTATACTTATACGAAGTAATAAGAAGTAAAGACATAAACTTAAATATTTTTTATAATCGATGCATGAAGGACACACATCTCTATTTCATAACATACTTTGCAGTCAAACCACTAGAACTTAGCTATAAGAGGAAAGGAAAGAGATCGGATCTCACTAAGGGGCCTAATGTTGCATATACACATCATTTATTCACAAGTCATATCAGTGTAGCGTGGGAGTATGGAAATCATAACGGTGAATGCTTCAAATGATAAATCATATCAATGGATCATAGATATGATTAGAAGTTTAAAATTAACTACTTAATCACCGTAGTAAGTTGGTTTGAGAATATCTTTAGTTGCTTGCACATGTTAGCCTAGTGATATAATGTAAATGCTAAATCTTTCAATGTAAACTAAATGTAGTAACTTTTTTAAGACATATTCATATACTCTTTTTTTAATTTGCATCTATTTTGTTACACATATCAACCTTTTGATGTAATGATGCTATAATTCTTTGTACAAGAATGTCCAGAAAATATCATAATCAACCAAGAGTAGTTGTTACATGTATGTATGTAAATATGTATGTATTATATGAATGTATATGTATGTACTATGTATATATATAAATACATTGACACATATATACGTACATATATGTATGTATGTACAAAAATACCGAATCGAATCAAATTATTATCGAACGAATTCAGGTTAATTCAAATTCGATTCATTTGGGAATCGAATCTACAAGTGAAATTCAAATTCAATTCATTTGATTTCGAATCGAACTTTTTTTGAATTTTTATCGAACGAATCCTAATCGAATTCGAATGATTCGGTTCAATTAGCAGTCCTACATGTTTGCCATCTTTTGTAGTGGTCCCCATCCTTTCTTGTTGTTTCAGCCTGAGTTTTCATGTGAGCCATAAGGACTCCATAGTAGAGGACCATTCCCTATGCCATGTTGGCAAGGTTTTTCATGTGGTATCATAGGTACTCCAGAGTAGTGTACCATTCTCTATGCCAAATGGGAGAGACCCAGTTCTCTGACAAGGAGACTTTTTCAGACTCCATTCTCCAACGGCTGTGGACTCCGACGAGGATTGCACTTCAACGGCCTTTTTGAGTTTGACCCTTTTCAGAGATAGAGTAGTTGTCCACATATTGTGGCGGGCCAGAGCATTCCGACGAAGAGACTCATTTCCAGTTGTAGTGACTCTGACAGGCGCAGTTCAGAGAACATGCTCTCCGACGAGGAGATTCGGCAGACTCACACTCCAGCCCATTTGTCCTCCTCACCTGCACGACATGAGAAGCAACGTCCTCGACAACAGCAGTTGTGCGCATTGAGTTGATATTGTCCGTAGTGTCCTGTAGCGTTGAGTTGAGTTTCTTTCTGTTTGTCCAAGCTGAGCATTGCATGCTCCATCTTGAGGGGGAGTGGAGTATTCATTGTATGCGTCATCTATGAGGGAGATGGGTAAATGGATCCTGGAGAGATCCATTTACCCCATCCACATGTTTAGTCCCACATCTACCAGTGGTGGGACTTGGAGGCCCTGTGGAGGCTATATAAGAATCCCATACCTCCTGTAACCATTGAGAGAAAGTGCAGTAGACACACCAGTCCTCTGAGGTATTCTCCTGTGGTTTCATCCCGCTCCTTAGGGAGTAGGGTTCCACGTTAAATCCTATTGTTCTTATTGTTCTTTATTTTTTTCCATGTTACGCATTCGCGTGTTTATTTTCTAACAGTTATAGTAATATAGAGGTCCAGAGTTAAGAGAAGTGTTGTACCATTTTGGGGTCATTGTATGCAATCTTTTCTTGTTTATTTTTTTACAAGAGGTTACTTTCCACAGTTTGTGTTATGTTGCAGTAGTTGTCTATTGGTAAGTTGTTGTGAATGCAGAGGTATGATGTAAGTAATGTTTAGTCCGCTAGACCATATGTATGGAATGTTATTCATGGACTGCCTTATTGTTGAAGCATACGTGGGAGAGGGGGGTGTAAAAGTGGAAAATGTGAGATGAAAAATCTGGGGCTGCCAAGGAAAATTCTTGGCATTTACATACTTCGGAATTGCAAAGCTGAAAATCAAGTTTAGCAGAGCTAAGTTTTGGCATGTTTGTGGTAAGGCTAAAAAATTCTTGTATGCACCCCCTTCAAATTATCTGCAAGGGTTTATCCACGGATCGAGCATGAGTGAGTTCATGCCATGAATTCACTACTAAATACAGTCATGAATTGCACTTGTTCAGACATTGCCCATGCAATTAACATTGTGAGTAGTTTACATGTCAAATCCTGCCAAAGAAGCACTCGCTTGCAGTCTAATGGATTATGAATTTATGAGGTACCTGCGCGGTACTACATGCATGTGTTTGGAGTTCAGGGGAAAATAAGAATGGGTTGTTCAGCTTCATAGACACTGATTTTGTTGGAAACCGCAGCAAGAGGTCCTTAATAGGATGTGTTCACTATCGGAAGATGTAGTCAGTTGGAAGGCGACAACATACAATTGTACTTCCCACCATAGAGGTTGAATACATGGCAACTACAGATGGTATTAAAGAAGCTATATAGCTAAAAGGATTGCTTGCAGGAAAATCCTGATTAGTTGACCGTAATCTTTCATTGTGATAATCAGAATACTATTCACTTGATGAAAGATCGGATGCACCATGGAAGGAAATACCATGTTCTCTGATATCCCTTCATAAAACATGTAATAATTGAAGGTGATTCTCATGTGAAGAACATTCCTGCTGATAACAATCTTGTTGACATGATGAGAAAGCCCATTCCAGTAACGAGGTTCAAAGAATGTGGGGACATTAGTTGGTTCGTTCAAATTATGAGAGTTTTGATGATCAAGAGATAAAAAATCACTATTTCTGCATAGAGTTCAAGTCAAGTTGGAGATTTATTGGATATTCCTTGAAGCGATCTAAATGAAGATCTATCACACTAATTAAATGGATCTTCAAGATCTGCAATTTAGGAGATTTTTTGCAATTCTAGAGATCTATTATGGTCCGGGATTTCTACGATTCCAGGATCTTTCATGATTAAGGAGATAAACTATGATTTTCGATATTTTTTTTACTAATATTCATATCCTTTCTCCGTAAGCTATATAGGTGTGCGTTATCACTTGAGGAGTACATCATCTTCGCAAGAAACATAGTATTTCCAAGAGAGAGAGAGAGAGCAGTAACTCTCTTAGGGTTTTTGTATTCCTTCTTCCCATCATAATGGAACTGATTTATTTACCCATGGTTTTTCCCACCATATCAGTGGAGGTTTTCCACGTAAATAAATATGTATCTTGATGTGGATTTCTTGTTGATTTTTTGTGATTTTTTCCTTCAACAATAACAAAGTTATTTAAACCACTTTTGGACAGCAAATTTCCAATGTAATCTTCTACTCCAGTTACATTTTTATAGTAACTTGCTTCTGTCAACACGAAATGAACTGTTGGATTGTTAAGTATTACTGCAAGTTGCCTCCCAAGAATTTCCGAGAAAAAATCGACTGACAGAACTTATTGTAATTTTTACAGATTTTAGGAATAGTCCTGGGAACAGTTCCATTTCTGAAGCGTTTGGTCTTAACAGAAAATGCCCCTTTCTTCTTTTTCACTGACAGCTGTCTTATTCTAGGGTACGAGTTTCAGTCTTTCATTCTTGTGGGGTTTTAAACATCGTTATATTGCACCTTTTTCCATTTAACAATTCTATAAGTTGTGTTCGGTCTTATACTTTTTTAGAAATCATTTTCTAAATGAATTTTAAAAATGCCTGATGTGTTATGCAGGCAAGCCATGATTCCTTGCATATTACTGGCTCTTGGTGGTAATCTCGTTGATGGTAGGTCTCTTTGAACTAGTGGTGTATATTCGCATAAACCTGGTACTTATTTTCTGTTGTTTTTTTAATACCTGCGAGCTTGTTCCTGCATCCACCAAAAGTATCCGTTGTGAGTAGCACATATCAAACTGATGACTCTAAACTAAAATCAGGATATGCTACTGTTTCTATCTTAATTTTTTGAGAACCAGAGCAATTTACCATTGAAACCTGAAATTGAAACAACTTTTAAATGTAATGTAAAAAAAACTCTTTGGCGATTGACATTGATTGCGGTTCATGTGAAAAACTCTCCTCCAGTATCAGTTTTTTACTGGCATGATTCCATGTTTGCATCTTTATAATGTTCTATGGGTGGACAGCTATTTTGATTATTGTATCGAGCATGTTAGTACCTTGGGATGTAAGCGGTTACGAATATATATATGTATCCGATTCGTCACCATATCCGTTAAAAGGAAATCGAAAGATTTTAATTATTATCGAACCCTAGAGCTCTCTTATATAGGAGAAAAGCTCTATGGGTAAATTACAAAGGAGGGACCATATAACATAAACACGATATCTTGACACTCCCCCTCAAGCTGGAGCATATATATCTATCATGCTCAGCTTGGAACAATAGTGATGGGAAGGACCTCTAGCCAGAGCTTTTGTAAACATATCTGCAATCTGATCTCCTGATGCAACATAGGTTGTTGAGATAAGCTCCTTTTGGATCAAATCACAAGTATAATGAGTCCACCTCGATGTGCTTTGTCCTTTCATGAAATGCTGGATTGTTAGCTATAAATAAGGCTGTCTGATTATCACATTTAAGCTGCATAGGAAGAGGTACTTCAATTGTTAAATCGGTTAGGACAAATTTGACCCACATCATCTCAGTACTACCTTGGGTCATAGCTCTATATTCTGATTTTGCACTAGATCAAGCAACAACTCTTTGTTTCTTACTCTTCCATGAGACTAATAAGCTACCAACAAAAACAATAAAGCATGAAGTAGACTTCCTGTCATTAGGACATCCAACATAATTTGCATCTGCACACCTTATAACAGAGAGAGATGTGTCTCTCCTAAACAGAAGACTTGCACCTGGAGATGACTTCAAGTATCTCAGAATCATGAATACAACATCCATGTGCGTCTGCCTGGGTTGCTCCATGAACTGACTTACTTTACTCACAGCAAAGGATATATCAGGCCTTGTAATAGTAACATACAATAATTTCCCTACCAGTTTTTTGTAACGTCTCTTATCCACCTCTTCAGATCCATCATCTTGAAGCTTAATATTATGATCCATTGGGGTAGTAGTTGGTCTACATCCTGTCATTCCTGTCTCAGATAGAAGATCAATAATATACTTACTTTGTGTCATAACCATACTTTGTTGATTTCGTGTAAATTCCATTCCTAAGAAGTAATGAAGCATACCCAAGTCCTTGGTAACAAACTGATGTCCAAGAAAGTCCCTTGCTACCTTAATTCCCTGTGCATCACTGCCAGTGATAACAATGTCATCAACATAAATCAAGATGACTACAATCCCTCGTTGATCTCTCTTTACAAAGAGAGTATGATCTGTAGATCTAACAAACCCCTTCTGTTTAATTAACTCTGAGAACTTCTGAAACCAAGCTCTCGGACTCTGCTTAAGGCTATATATAGCCTTATGAAGACGGCATACCATACTGGACTCCCCTTCAGCAGCAAACCCAAGAGGTTGCTGCATATATACCTCCTCCTGCAAATCACCATACAAGAAATCATTTTTGACATCCAACTGGAATAGAGGCCAATCTCTCACCACAACAACAGAAATAAGAATCTGTAAAGTAAAATGACGCGCTGCAGGGGAGAACGTGTCATGATAGTCCAGCCCATATGTTTGGGTGAACCCACGAGCAACCAACCTGGCCTTGTATCGGTCTACTGTACCATTAGCGCGATGCTTCACGGTAAAAAGACATTTGCTACCAACAATAAATGCACCTGGTGGAGGATGGACAGCACTCCACGTACCATGCGATTGTAATGTTGCCATCTCTTCCTCCATGGCTAAACGTCATTGACTGCTCTGCAAGGCCTCATAATACGATCGTGGTATCTGTACAGTGGACAAGCCCACAACAAAATGTTGAAAGTCCTTGGATAGACGCTCCAAGGAAACATGAGAACCAAAGTCCACCCCATATTTGAGGTTCATCGTACGTGCACGCTTCTGCCTCCGGAGTGCAATAGGAATATCCAAATCATCAATATTAGCAGGAGAAGTATCATCTGCACCTTGAAACTCATTCTGTGCAAGCAAATCACCTGTGCCATCAGAAGAACTCAAATGATCGAGACATACCTTGGGCATGCTGAGTGATGGAGGAGGCGCCTGAGCTGGAGACCTTCTATGGTAGACCTGTGGAAAAAAAGTAGGAGACTGCGGAGGTGGTGACGATAGTGGTGGTGATGATGGCAGTGATGGTGGTGATGGTGAAGGTGATGGAGGAGGACCTAGCACTGACGGAGGAGGCATATAAATATCTTTGCCATCCTTTAAAGGAGCAAGCCTGTCACCTGTGGGAGAAAAATACATTATAGACTCAAAGAAGGTGACATCAATACTGACATAATACCTTCGTCAAACAAGGTCAAAACAACGGTAGCCATTTTGGGTTTTGGAATACCCAACAAATACACATTTAACTGATCTGGGAGAAAGCTTGTCAAGACCATGAGAGAACTGATGAACAAACGTAACCGATCCAAAGAGACGAGGCGTAAGCGAGAAAAGATCCTTCTCGGGAAACGCAATCAAGAACGAGACCTTTTCCCCTAACGCTGAAGAAGGCATACGATTCACTGGGTAACAAGCAGTTAGAACCGCATCTCCCCAATAGGAATGAGGAGCACGACTCTGAATCAAGAGAGTCCTGGTAACATCCAGTAGGTGGCGGTGATTCCTTTCAGCCACCCCATTCCGTTGAGAGGTATAAGAACACAACGTCTGATGCACAATACCATGAGATTTTAGAAATTGAGAGAGTTGAGTACTGTAGAATTCTACAGCATTGTCTGAACGTATGTACCTAATTCTGGCAGAAAAAATGTTCTATCCTTCATTAATAAAAGACTAAATAATAGGACAAGCATGAGACTTATTCTTGAGAAAAAAACCCCAACATAAGCTAGAAAACTCATCAACAGCAACAAGATAAAATATGTGCTCCTGATGATCCGGGACACGACTAGGATCTCAAATGTCAAAATAGAACAACTTAAACAGACTATAACTACTCGGACCCTGACGACTCTGAAAAGAGGACCGGTGATGCTTTCCAAGCTAGCAGGCCTCACACTGGAAAGTGGAGCGAGGAGAAATCTGAGGGAGAACATGAACCAGCTTTTGTAGAGGAAGATGACCAAATCGCAGATGCCACATATACGGAGAAACAGACCCAGTGCGTAAAGAGGATGAGACACCAACATACGGAGACTGCACAAGTCTGTAAAGGCCCCCTTGCTCACGGCTAGTTCCAATCACTCTGCCCGTAAGTATATCTTGAAACACGAGAGCAGATGGATCAAATATGGCACGACAATGTAAATCTTTAGTGATTTGACTAATTGATAATAAATTCATGGAAAATTCAGGTGCATAGAGAACATTAGAAAGTCTCAAGGTAGGAGTCAACTGCACCTCCCCCTGACCAGTGATGAGGGAATGTGTACCATCTGCTATCACAACCGATCGTCCAGATCTGACAGGATGAAAAACACTAAACTAACCTCTGTCACCACAGAGATGATGTGATGTACCTAAATCCATGATCCATTTTGACAGATCTACCCTGTAATATGTAGTAAAGGCAAATACTGTACCTGTCGTGGATGTTGATGCTGAGGTTGATGCAGCTACTTCTGAGAATCTTGAAGAACTAGTAGATCCAGATGGGCGAGGCATAATCTCTCTCAGTCGTGCTACGAGCTCATCAAACCTCTGATCAGGTCAACTCCCAATCTGCTATGTCTGCTCTGCAACTCTGGCTGACGCTGGAAACCCATGCTTAGAATAGCAGGTTTCCTCAGAATGACCTGTCATGTGGCAGAATGTGCATTATCGACCTCGACCACCGCCTCCTCTACCACTATTGGAACTTCCTCGATCATGATATACTGTATGGTTGCCTCTACCACGTGAAGCCGCCATAGCTGAAGATGTTTGCTAATGTAAGGTACTGTCAGAGGATATGGATAGTCTACTCAATCTTCGATACGCCTCCTCCATCGGAGGTATGGTAGCATCAGTGAGGATTTGGGCACGAGCTACAACATACCCCGGATCCAGGGCTGCTAGGAATACCCCAGTCATCACGGAGTCTCTATATGCCTTGAGTTGCTCTGATGTAGCAGTCAAAGGTATGTAACCATGCAACCTCTCGAACATACCCCTCAGAGAAGTATAGAGGGTGTGAAGAGGACGACCATTCTGCTTCGATGTGAAAATATCATGCCGGAGCTGGAGGATCTTAGACTCATTCTTTGTCGGAGAGTAAGTCGTTGCAAGAATGTCCCACATAGCCTTTGTAGTAGGCTGACTCAGTATATCATTGGCTATCTCCGTGGAAACGGTCCCAGATAGCCACACACGAGCATACGCATCATCCGCCTCCCATGAGGCATTTATCCCAATCTTGTCACTTGGCTCCTTTGTAGTAAGGATGTGCTTCTTACCATTACACTGCATCAAACTCATGAACTGCATTGCCCACAGTTCATAGTTGGTTCCATCCATCTTGACAATGGGTGCTGAACCTTTGAAGACACCCGAGGACGGAACATCCACCTTGTTGTCGGATATGATGACAACAATCTCTATAGACTGGGACTACACAAAGCTTAGACGAGAATGTCTACTTGGACATAAATGAAGGTGGTTGTGGGCATAAACTCATTCCACAACCCCTTCCATGCCGTGGAGTTCTTCTCTTCTTTGGAAGAACTAGATTGTGATGCTCACATGCATTCAGAGAACAAGTGCATAGGTGCACGAGGCCCGCGTAAAAAGTCTAGGGCACAGAAGAACAGGTGCACAGGGCGTAGGACTACAGCGCAGTCAAGCACGGTCAGGCGTTCCAGCCGCACAGGGCACGCGCAAAGGGGCGCGTGCGCAGGTCGCGCAGGAGGCGGCGACGTGTGAGGTGCTCGAGCGAGCAGAGGTTGCGCCGGGGCGTGAGGCTATCGGTGGGGACAAGGAACTAGGGCACAGGTTCCGGTCTAGGACCGTCGCTCTGATACCATGTTGAAAGGAAATCGAAAGATTTTAATTATTATCGAATCCTAGAGCTCTCTTATATAGGAGAAAAGCTATATGGGTAAATTACAAAGGAGGGACCATATAACATAAACATGATATCTTAACAGTATTCGTATCCATTTTAAAATGGATACGGATATGGATATCGTTTTGATAACCGCAAACATTTGTATCCGTATTCGTATATAAATATAGTTATGGATTTATTTTTAACCCTATATAACATAATTCTATACCTTCTTTTATCATATTTGTATAATTTTTATGATACAAACACATTTATTAAATTTATATCATTTGTTTTCTATCCAATTCATATATATTTAAGTTGATTCTGTAAAGTATTTCTAACATTACTCGTATGCGATCAATATTTGTTTTACATCTATATCCGTTTTTAAGAAAATGGTAAAATAGTTTTAATATCCGTCAATATATGTATCCACATTTGTATTTGTATTCAAAAATGGATAAGGATACGGTATTACCTATATCCATATCCTTCTGTTTGCATCCCTATTAGTACCTCTTAGCCAGTTTAAATATTTTTTTACAGCAAACTATCTTTCTGAATTGGTTTATATCAGAAATCCATAATTGTTTGTTATCTGAAATTCTCATTTTGATTGTGGAGGAAGCGTTAATGCTAAGTATTGTGTATCTAAATGGGCAGCTTGATGCTCAATCCCTACCTTCATTGGGCATTTCGGGTCTATTACTTTAGCCTTCCCTTGCATTTTTTTGTACGAGAGGGGCTACATTCAGGACGTGAACATGTGACCTCTTGGCCACTACAATGACCTCTACAATCGCAGAAAAGCTTTGCTTTTTTTGAACTTATGTGACCTCTTGGCCACAACAATGACCTCTACAATTGCAGAAAAACTTTGTTTTTTTTTTGAACTTATGTTTATATAAATTGCCGATTATCTTCTTGGAATCATTACATTAACAGCCACTTGATCTTTTGAATATCCTTTTCTCAGGTCCAGGACCTGGCAGTGCAAAGCTAGGCCTTCGCACAACCGTTGGCATAGTATTTGCACGACTCGTTTTGGTACCCCCTGCTGGGTTGGGTATTGTTTTAATGGCCGATAAGCTTGGGTTGCTACCTGTTGGCGACAAAATGTTCAGATTTGTTCTGCTCCTCCAGCATTCGATGCCCACATCAGTGCTGTCAGGTATGTTGTAGTCGGACACACGCAATCAAACAAGCGCCACTGATGCCCTACAGTACATGACATACTTCTTTTGAAATTCTTGCAGCTACTGTTTCAAGCTTGAAGGGCTGCGGCAAGGAGGCTGCTGCCGTGCTTTTCTGGGTTCACATTTTTGCAGTGCTCTCAATGACCGGGTGGATCATGCTTTTCCTCAACATCCTCTTCTAATAGCGCGGCGCCCGCATGTGTATATAGCTTGCCAGGGCCTATTTGTTCCCATATATTTATCAGAATGAACCAGAAGACATTTTTTTCCATCAGATGAGGCCTGTTCAAGGCTCCATCGTCCGGGGCGTCTGATATATTCTGTAAATTTGTTAATCAAAAAAAATATTCTGTAAATTTGGGGGATTTCAGAAAGAACTTTTGAATTCTTAGCTCTGCCTATAGCATTCTGTAAATTCCATTCTGGAAGCAATCACTGTTATCGTTTATGATGTTCATCTGTTCGTCTTCATTGTTGCATGCGATCCGTGCTGCGGTAGCGAAGGTGCAGGATTGGCACTGCTGAAGGAGTTATACTTAGTCGGATCCTTAGATGGAGGAGGTGTGTGTTGAAGATCATCTTAGAGAACTCCGGCAAAATGGTAGTAGTAGTAATAGTATCTACTCTACTAGGAGTCGGCGCCTGATAGAAAAAATCATTTATTTTAAGTGTTTCATTTAAATCGCCTAACACAGTAAGTTCCTCTATTTGTACTCAGGTTAAAATTTTCTCCCCCCCCCCCCTCAAAAAAAAAACTATTGGAATAGAACAAGGTCATTTTGACTGCTAAAGCAACAATCCAAGCCATACTGCTAGGGTTGTAAACGAATCAAACTAAGCGTGCTGTAAATGAATCAAACCTAAGTGTACCTACTAATTTCAGGCTATGTTCGTTTATATAATCGAGCTTAAATCTGTGTTTAAGTTCAGTTGTTTATTTTCGAATTGAATCGAAATCAAACTTTAATTTAATCGAATTAAGCATAAAGAACTTCAAAATTTTCTAATGAGAGGAAAGTGAAAGTAAATGAAAAAGTGATATGAGAAAGGGAATACGTGTTTGAGCTATAGAAAATTGCATGTTCAACACCTCCATGAATCATTGATTTGTCTTAGGATGAGCGAGTGTATATGCCATGGAAACATGTGTGTTGATTTTTCGAGACATGAATTGTAGAGAGATGATAAACATGGAATTCGTATACATACAAAATGAAAGCTCCCTATCCTTCTGTGTTTGTATGTGTGTATAATTAGAATAATAGTCAAATCAGTTTTTTCCTTTGTTATCCTGTTGATCTTCGTCTTTAAAAAGTTCATAAGGATTCATATCTTTTACAAAAGATAATTATATAATATATGTTTATATCGTAATCCCTTCGAATAAGGGATAAAAAATAAGGTGGAATAAAGGATACATGAGGTCCATCAATTGTTCTTTTTTGAGTTGTTGAAGAATACATGTTGTGAATAAAGATATAATAGATGTTGTAATCATGATGTGATCATTTATCGTGAGATAGCTTATTTATATCTAAAATTCCCTCAAAGTGGGATAATATGAACAAGGTACGATTCATAAATTTATGTAGATATGTATATGTATCAAACTTTTAAAAAATCGAACCTGAGCAAACCTACCATTTTCAAGTTCACTTCGTTTAAAACATGCCTACACCTATGTTTAGGTTCTGTTGAATCAAACTTTTACGGATCGAATCTAAGCAAATATCGAACTTCAGAATTTTCCGATAATCCTGCATGCCATTCCCCTGTTTCCACCAACACCTTTGTTGCTTCCCATCTCAATCATTTACTATTTTAATACAAATACAGATACCATTTGATATATGATCACAAACCCTTCTACTTCATCGTATCTCAATAATATACCATCAAGAGCTACATCAGTATATTGAAAACTCATCAGGATTTTTAGAATCGTTCATAAGTATCGTAAATGCCCCGTCCTTAGGAATCTGTCAGCCAGTTCCAAGTACAAACAAGGAAGAACACTTCTATTCAAGAATGAGACAGAGGATTTGGCATAAATGAAGAATTTAATACACTATCACATTCCGATGAGTTGGTAACTCATTCACATGATTGATCAAATAAGAGCTTAAAATCACAACACACAACATAAGCAGCAGCATGTTAACATCGAGGGGAAAATGTCTATAAGGCTGCACCGCATTACAAATGGTTCACATTCATTCATCATGAGCTGAGTCGGGGTTAGGTGCGGGTTTTTAAAAGAAAGGCCACCATCTCCTCCTTCCAACACCTTGCATCCGGTCTTCCTGACCGCCAAGGCTCCTTGGTCTCAGAAGTTGATCAGTTCTCATGTTAGCCTGAGAATTATGTAGCCACATAACAAGAACAAAACCAACAATGCCGACTATTGGAGCGGCAGCAAGATAGAACCAACCCCGCCTATTACGCTGCACATTCTGACCATTCTCCACCTCTCCCCTATGCACCACTGCATCCTCTTGAGCGCCCCTTCCTTGATCACCAAGGGTTTCTGAGTCACCTACTTCAGATTCATCACTTTCCGAATCACTTGCTGCAGTGGAAGAACCATCGCCAATAATATCGTGCTGATGAATCACGTGGTAGTTGAGCCCTTGGTCCATATTCACCTTTCCCTCCTCATAATCTGGATCATCAGTAGGAAGCTCATACCTACACACAGGACATGAGTTCCTCGTAGATAGCCATGGCAGTATACATGAAGGATGGTACATGTGCCTGCAAGGAAGCTGGTTTACGATTGTTCCAACTGGCATATGATCCTTGCAAACTGCACAAACCAAACTCTCATCGTTCTCGTCAGATTCGTTAATAACAATCTCTGGGAGACTCTCGATGAAGGCAGCAGATGCTGGTGGTGCCCCTCTTCTTGAAACATCCGTTTCTGCAAGCTGATTGAGCAGCTCCTCAAAACCTCTTGCATCAAGATAGTCACCAGGATTCCCGACATAATGCGGCGCATCAGAATCCGCCAGACCAGCAAATGGATAGTGCGATCTCCATAAGAGCCAGCCACCAAGTCTACCACTGCTTCCGGCCGACCTATCACCAGAATGTATCTGTCTATCTTGCTCCAGCATCACAGCTTCTTCCCACACCGCTTCATCATCTTGATCATCGGAGTTCCACTGATCAAGTCCGGCATGCATGGGGTCAATATCAGTATCGCTGTCAGCGTGGCTCTCGGCATCCTGTTGATCAAACATATCTCTGCCAAGGCTAAGCCCATCCAAGGAGGCATCAGATTCACCACCAAAACCAGTTATGCTGACATTAGAATCACTCTCCCCAAACAGAGAATCGCCTTGATCAAAGCCATCACTGCCATTGTCTGAAAGAGTATGCCGCCACCTTCTTGATCTGTTCCTGTACCCATTATAGCTCGCATGTTGTGCTTCACGATTCTGTAACAGAGGACCTAAAATCTCCTGGAGACGCTGAGAGAAGAGATCCTCAACGGACTCTGAACTTTGAGATCGGGCTCTTTGTTGCCTCCTTTGCGTCGAATTATGAGCGATGCTGTTATCTATGTCGTCAAATACTGTCAGTTTGCAGTCCCTGCAAATTAATATGGCCTCAAGACCTTCATTTGTTTGCGCTTGCACTGAAAATGATCTTCTGCATAAAATGCAATGGACATCTGACTGGTTGAAAGCATATGACAACGAATTTTCTGGATCAAGGTCCTCAAAAAGATCAGGGAAATCCGAAGCTTGTCCATGATCGTCATCCATCTGCAGAAGTCCGGACAAGAGATAAATTGAAGTCTGTCATACGAGGTAGCATACAAAGTGTTAGATTTAGCTAGATAGTTAACAAACTTAAAAATGTATTAAGGGTTTGTATTCACCATTTCTGTGGTGCAAGAACTACAAAAGCAGTGTATTTATTTGCACCCAAAGAACAGTATGTATTAATTAAAAAAAGGTGAATTACAAAAAAGGCCCTCAACTGCGCGTCGATTCCCAATTAAGGATCTCAATTTTCGAAACTAACAAAGAGGGGGGATTGGTCTTATTTTTTGTCTCAAATACAGGCTTCCTTAAGCTACCGTGACCCCTTTATGCCGACGTTATACCATAAAGCTGAAAGTTAAGGCCCTTCTTTCTTACATTTAAAAAATGAGACCCCAATTGGGAATCGATGCATAATTGGGACCCTTTTTTGTAATTTACCCTTAAAAATGCTACACCGTTCTATATACCAAAAGATAGTATGATTTTTTTAGCCAGAAAGTATTATACAAAAGGCAAGGAGACCAGTACCCTTAAAAATGCTACATCGTTCTGTATACCAAAAGATAGTATGATTTTTTTAGCCAGAAGACAATATGATACAGCAAGGCAAGGAGACCAGAACCCAGTAGAAGTGCCATCATGAGACAACTTAAAAATGAGACAATATCAAACATACAAAGCAGCATGGAAAAGTATGATAAGTATCTAAATAATTTCTCATGGCGAACTAATCTCAGTATATGTGCTAAATTCGGGATTGTTACACCAGAAAGAATAATATAGAAGTCAAAATATAGGGATTCCACTATTCAACAACACTAGGATGCAATAAGATATGATCTGCAAATTAGAAACATAGACACAAAATATCATGTCATTCTGTTGTCATATCTAGGAAGCCACCTTTAAAATAATCGACAACTCTCCGTCCTCGATCGCCGCCTCCTCTCCCTCAGCCGCTCCTCCTCCCACCTCCTCTCCTCCCACTGTGACTCCCGGCTGCTTCCATTCCTCCATATCCTCCACATCCTCCCCCACCGACTGGGTCAGCTTCAAGGTCCACCAGGTCAACCTCGTAGTCGGAACATCACGAGCAGCTCCAAGGTCCCCTCCGCCTCCGCCAAGCCTCCCCTCTGACCTCCTCCCCGACCTCCTCTCCACCTCCCACCGACCACCAGCCAAAACCTCCTCACCCCCTCATCCATTCCGCTTGCCCATGCCTCCCCTCCGACCTCCTCCCGACCTCCCATCCCCCTTTCTCCGCTCCAGCAGCCTCCTCCTCCTCCCCTTGATCCACCACCTCCTCCCTCTCCGACCCACATCCCATGTGCTTTCTAGGAATTCGACTACTTCCCCTGTGTCGCCCTAACCTCGACCCCTCTCCACGTGCCACCCATGGGGTGCTGCGCAGGAGTTCTTTGTGGGTGCAGAGATCCCGAGTTGCTCTAGCAGCCCCTCCACGTGTTCCAGCAGTCCCTACTTGCTCCCAGCGTCGTCACTGCAACATCTTTCCACTGCCAAATGGGAAAGGAAGATGAAGGAGGAGAAAAGAATGAAGGAGAGAGAGGAAGAAAATCCTACCGTTGGATTTGTTGCAGTTTGATTAACCCAATCCTTAACCCAAGAAGTCCCAAATTAACAACATGGTTTGTGGGGCAATTACGGGTCGAAGGAGGAATTACGATGTTTCAAAGATCATCGAGGTCATTTACAAAGTTTATATGATTCCTGGGGTAAAATCCCTTTAAATTATAGTCGTAGTACCCAGCCTACAATTTACAGGGAAAAACTTAACCAATATTCTTGGACTAAATATATACATTACAGAACAGAGTAAATACAATTAGAAACAGCATGTTATAATACTAAAAAAATGATTCAAAGTTGCAAACAAAAGCCAAGAAAGAGAAATATATGCTCAACCCTAATCAACAGAACTAATCCATATTAAGTTCCACAAAACATGCCAATTAATTTTCATTCAATCATCTGAAAAAAAAACAAGGCAACTAGGTGTCTGCTTCACCAAAGATTTCATGTGATAAAATCATTTCAGTATGTTGTTATGAAAAAGAAGAAAAGAATAACCTCTTGAAACTAGTAGTCAAGCAATTTTCAGTAAATACAAGTCAATTACTTTCAATCACCAAAAGAAAGAAAACTAAGTGTCTGCTTCACTAAGTGGCGATAGCAAATTTTCAGTGGCAAAATCTTCTCCCACTTTAAGCACAATCAGCTATATGAATTCTTGCTCAATCCATGTTGAAAGATCTGAGTATTTTTTACGATGGTTGTCGACTACCTAACGCAACCCCCACAAGGGAGGATTTGAATCCTGATCTTTTGGGTGGTAGGCACACTACACTACCACCAGACCATTGAAGTGGATATTGATATCAAAATTTCAACATTTTAAAAAAAGAAGAAAAAAAAGAAGTAATAATATCTCGAAGATGGTAGTCATCCAAATTTTAGAAAATATAAATCAGTTAGAACTCAAAGAACACAACCCATCATCCCCCGCATGCCCCTAGCAAGAATCCACGAAGACCACATGGACCACAATCTACAACAATGTTTTCAACGTAAATTGTCCCTGTTAATTAAAAGGGTTTTCTATACTTGTTCCCCTATGAGATTTTGCAATTACAATTATGACCCTGCCTTTTTTGCACTATCACTCATGCTCCTACCTTTTTGCACCACTAACATTTGTGTCCTTTCATTAGTTTGGATGTCCATGAGATGACCATACCATGGTCTACACAAACCAAGGAGTGGTTAAGCATAAGGGTTTGTTACACTTGTTCTCCCTTCAAGATTCTGCAATTATAGTTATGTGTTTGCTTTTTTTGCAAGATCACTTTTGCTCCTACCTTCTTGAGTCATTAGCAGTCAGTTATTCCCTTTGGGGGGCACAAATGCAATACTTTATAACAAGTGTGCCCCTCCTTCATCTTCATCCTGCTAGTGACATTGATGTCTCCTTTCCCCCAAGCTAAATCGAAACTTGTCAACCCATCATTTTCCCAGCAAGCACACCCCTCTGCCTCAATCCCACCACTTCATAGATACAGGAACGAAAATGAGAGAAGCGTGAAGCTAGACGAGCAGTTGGGTGGTTAGGCTACTGATGAGGAGGGGGTTGGGGCGACGAGGAAAATGAGGTTTGGAGGGGGGGAGGAGGCGTCAAGGAGGCTGGTGCGGTGGTTGGGTGCGAGGAGGGGCCAGCAGCGAGAATTAGGGGAGGGTGGAGGTGGTCGACATGCAAATGGAGTCAGCCTGGGGGCCAGCAATGAGGATTAGGAGAGGGTGGAGGTGGTCGGCATGCAAATGGAGCCAGGATAGGGGCCAATATGATTGGGAATGGTGTGGAGGAAGAGGTTAGGTGCACGGATCAAGTGCGAAGGGGATGGAGTCAAGGGGCGTAGGGGAATGGGCAAATGGGGATGATGACAAGGAGGAGAGAACTAAGGGAGGGGATCAGGGGCGGAGTAGAGGTGATTGGGGGTTGGAGGGGTTAGGTAGAGGTTTTGGTGGAGGGGGGCTAGCGACAAGGAGGATCGGAGATGGAGTGGAGGTGGGGCAACATGAAAGAGGAAGAAGGAAGATGATAAGTAAGGATTGCCGAATATCGGAGGGACACAAGTATAAAAAACCATGATAAAAAGGGCAGGCTCGTAACAATATACTACTCCCTACTGAAAATGGTAATATAGTTAGCGTACAGATAATTGCATCACAATGGATTGCCAAAGCAACATTCTTTAAAGTCACATCATAAATGACGATCAATTTAGATGATATCAGGAAATCTATCGGGAAAAAAGACACAATGTTTCACCCTTTCGGATTTAAATAAAAATCAATGAGCATAAATTCTGGTTTTGCTGCATAAGTTTTTGTTTTGCTTTTGTTTAACCAATTGGGGTCAACTAACACTTGTTTTCCTTCTGGAAAATTTTTAATATTTTTTGTTAAGTTATTTGCTATTTACAGGCTTAACAAGGTCTTTAGACATTTGAATGTTAGTATTTGCTTCAATTTGAAGCCTTCCAAGTTACTCCACTTAAAGCCTACATTTGGATCAAGGGCTGAAGTGAGTTGCCCCAATCCCATGATATAATGGTTAGTAGGTTACCCCCAACAAAACATGTGATTTTGGTAAGTGGGATGGTGAAATAGTATCAACAAACTTGAATAACAGGGACAAAGCTTGCTGCACCATTGATCTTGTGGTCCGGGCTTTTGGGTTGCAAAGGAATGATGCAGAACTTTTTATTTAACTGCCTTAAGTTGGAAAAGAATCAATTTGTTACTTATCATTGAAGATCTTTAGAGTAATAAAAGATTCCGGTGGCTAAGTTTCTGTACCTTGAGTGGGTTTTTTTGTACCTTCTGAGCTATTTTTCCATGAATAACCACTAACCTTTACTCGTCATCCTTTTGTCCATTAAATAATAAAAATTCTTGGATGGCTATCAATCTTTAGTGACATCGTTCCATTTTAAAAAAATGGCTTAAGAACCCAACTAGATTAGGAGTGGCATCATAAAAAGGACATCAATGACAAAATGGGGAATTACAATGCTTTCGATAGCACAAGAATGTAAAAGATTAGAAGGCTTCACCCAGAAACAAATCGTGAGAGGTCAAGCAAGTTAAACAATTGCACAAAAATACGGGGCCAAGAAACTCACAAGACATATTCTTCCCTTTGTCGGCAGTATTAGATTCAGTAACCAATAAGGTGCACAATCTGGCTTAAGCCCGTATCAATGGTTGTGTGGATAGGATATAGATGGGTCAATATTAGTTGACCTTGACAAGAATTTTATTCAGGAGAAATGGGATGTTCTGCACCATACCACTGGGTGTTCCCATATGAAGAATGCCAAGATCATGTAGATTATTTTATGGGTGTGTATGTGTCTGTGGGTGTGAAGATCCATATCACCCCCTCAACCCCCCTCAACGAGGAAGCACGGCAACATTGAGTGCAAAGACATAAACCTAAAAAAATCTCCACATTGAGGAAGCATATCAAAGTTGAGCACAAAGCGAAAGAGGTCACACTAAAGATACCATTCTCCATGTAACTTCTAGATCTTTGCAGAAATTCAAATGAGAAATAGTTTCTTTTTAAATATTATTTAAGGGGGAACTCCATAAATGCCTTGAATACTATGGGCTAATGTGGAAGATGATTTTAAAACCATTAAATAAGTTGCAGTTTGTGGCTCTGAAGCCTTGAGTTTAAACTCTAAAATGCACACTACGGATGAATCTATATAGATTGCATAATGTTGTTCTAAGAGATGCTTTTGCCTCAGCCCCCGAAGACTTGTATCTAACTTCAAATATATGAATGCATGTTCTTCTTAAGAGGTTGATGCTTGAGACTTGAGAGGCTTATGCATCACTTCAAAAATAAAGAAAAATAGAAATATTATGACTTGCTTTATTCTAAATACCGACTCCTTTATTATCAGTTGCCCTTGCCATGATATGAAAAGGCTACCGGGCTCCCTAACATTTTTCTTGCTTGTCACCAAGAGGCATGAGGATGGCGGACTTGGGGTCAGGGATTTGGAGGGCGTGAACAGGGCCTTATTGTCTAAATGGGCCATCCGAATCTGGGGCTCATCTACCTCCCAGATGGTGAAACTTTTGCGGGAGATCTACGGGGTGAGAGGCGACCTGGAGCCGCGACGTGTGAGGTTCGAATATCCGTTGTGGGCTGGTATTCGAGCGGTTATGCCTCAGCTGGTTTCCCGACTTCATCTTGTCGTCGGTGACGGTAGGACTCTCAAATTTTGGTGACATTTGGACTGGTGACGGTCGGTTAGAGGCTAGATTCCCT
Source organism: Ottelia alismoides (assembly GCA_037367405.1). Lineage (NCBI taxonomy): Eukaryota > Viridiplantae > Streptophyta > Magnoliopsida > Alismatales > Hydrocharitaceae > Ottelia > Ottelia alismoides. The sequence goes on along the minus strand of JAZKJV010004916.1, from coordinate 398,558 downwards.
CGCCTCTTCGCCTTGTCGGCAACGAAGGAGGCGACGCTCTCTCATGTAGTGGTGGATGACACTTGGGCACCGACTTTTCTCGCTGAACTCTCATATCAGCGTGTGGAAGAATTGGCTCTTTTGGATTCCCTTTCGCGGCACGAGCCCTCTCGGGACCGGGACCGAGACCACTATCGCTGGGGAGGCACTGCATTCACGATAAAGAAGGTGTATCTTCATTTGACGAGGAGAATCGAGGAGCGGGATGCCGAATTTTGCCAAGATATGCGAATTGTATGGGCGGTTAAGATTCTTGTAAAGGTCAATGTGTTTCTCAGGTGCCTTGGGCAGGGGAGGATTATGGACAAAGTCAGGAGGGGCCGTATTCTCCATCTTTCAGACACCCAGTGTGCCAGGTGCGACAACGCGGTCGAGGACTCCGATCATCTTTTCTTTAGTTGTGTATCGTCCAAGCAGGTTTGGTCCGAAGTCGATATCCTCGGGCTGCAGCAGGAGGGGATGAACGTATTCTGGGAATCCATCAAAAGGTTTGGCAGTAATTCTAGCGAGGACTGTTCGAAACCGTTAGCTACTCTCTGGGCTATATGGTTGGGCCACAATGAGCTTATCTTCAAAAACCAAAGATTCTGCAGCGAGAACGCAATGGCTCAATGTAATGCTTTGTATAACTTCTAGCTCTCCTGATAATGTAATACGATACTTTATTAATGAAATATATTAGGCGGTGATCTCCGCAGTGGGGACTCATCTGGTTTGCAATAAAAAAAACATGTGGTCCACGAAAGCTCGTGTCAGTCCTTCTCAAAAACTAAAACCTTGATGCTTAACAAAAGACTAAAAGCAGTGCTCCGCCCATAACCCGTCAAAAGGAGATGCAAAAGAGTAATATCATAATGAATAGTGCTAGAGAATTTAGCTGAAGAAAATTAACTAATGCTTTTGAAGCTATCATCACAAGCTCTCCCAAAAGGGGGACTTATCTTGTCCACGTGGTATTAGTTCCCAAAACTTTAATGCTTCATGCATCTATAGACATCTAATGACAATTAATAGTATGGAGGAGGTGAAAACCACCAGGTCAAGCCCACTCCTCCATAAATGGGACCATTACTCGATTACAAGAGCTCATCATCCAGGATGACCTAGCTGAAATTCAAAGAGCCTACTATAAAGTTAATTGCTTCCTTACAATGCATCTTTAGTCTTCCATGACTCTTATATGTCGCATACAATGCCTCTTCTCTATAGATGCCATTTAATCCAACATAATATATAATATAAGCTTTCTTTCTACTTATTTTAGAAGCCAAGCAATGGGTGTTCCTAATTTTATTGACAAAACAAAAAAAATTACAGCCGCTTGTATATTTCCTTTAACGACACGATACCCACAATGCATAAAGGACTTTTGCATTGTCCACCGCATCCTCTAAAACTCTCCCATGAACATCGTGTCATTCTTCTTGCTCCAAATAACAAAATGAGCAGCTATTCACAAACTATTGTCTCGATGTCTCTATTACATTTGCTCCTAATCTCCAACTTCTTTGGATCTAAAGCTCATTCCAAAACTATCAGCTTCACTAGCATTTATTCGCGAGATCCCCAGCATCCCTCACATCAAGGTTGCATTCAAACATGTGAAGAACAAACAATCCACTTACTCCTCAACATTAAAATCCAGACAATTTTTAATCGAGCTCGTCCCCCAGTGGCTTCTAAGCACCATGAACCCAATCCCTTCTATCCCACCAACCATACATGCAGCCTCGCATGTAATGGTGGTGTGGCCTCCTTCACCAACTTATAGTCTAAAAAAACACCATGTAAAGGATCGAAGAACACTCCCTGGCATCGCATAGACCTTGGAAACAAAATTCCCAATCCACTGCTACTACACCATCCAACATCGATGAGTCGTGAGATATCACAATCCTACTCGGTGAAAGTGTAAGAAACATAGGTAGCAAAATCACATCCCAACTATATACAACCACCTCCTACATGTTTTCCACAAGTGGACTCAATCTAGGAAAGTTCTATGTCAAACACTCTTATTCCTGGTCAACCATCTAGCCAAAATCTAGTATCCTTCCCATTCCCCGATTCCAAAATCTAGTATCCTTCCCATTCCCCAGTTATCACCGTAGAAACCGTTTCATGGTATGTAAAAGGTGCATCAAACCTTTCCAAGATACCGAAGCCCTCCTGGGCCTCCTCAACAAACTGGATCTCTCCATGAGAAAAGGCGTCTACCGTAATATGCCTCTAGAATTAACATGGCCTTATTGAAATGATTCAACTTCCTGTCCCCCCCCCCTCCAGATGACTTCTTCACGACCCATCAATCTATTTTTTGTTCAATTATGTGCATCCTAAACAGACATGTAGAACATACGCAAAGCAGAGAAAAGCAATCCAACATGACCAGGTGACCACCCCTAGATAGCATCTTCAACCTCTAACCCTAAACCTCCACCCATTCTCTCCACCACCACACCCAAATTAATCATGCTACAAGAGAACTCGGTAAGCTTTTTTCTACCATACAGCTCTTGACTATTACTTTTAAAGCAATTCTAAAGTCATCACATGGAACACATAACATTCCTTTCCTCAAATTTTGCAAGCTTCAGACTTCAAAGTCAAAAGCAAGAAAAAAAACAAAAGAAAGGCAACCATAAAAGGACAGCCTGATTAATTCATATTGTATCCAGAATAATTCACATATCCTCACATTAAGATTTCAATTGCAATAAACATAGCCACCTAGAATAAAACCAAGATTTTTGCATGCTATTAGACTAGTTGTTTGCATCATGACGAATCTACAGTAGATTCTTTCCTTCCTCGGCTTCATCTTCTTTCACTGGAAAACAAGCACTTCCTCTCAGTTGGTACTAAAAGATAACCACTTTCTCTCTCACGTTAATATGCAAAAAAAAAATCATAAGTATTAATGAACAGGAAACCACCCTGCAGCACCTGCTTTGCTAAAGACATTCTTTTCCAGCCAAACATTACACTCCTGACATACGATTTCTCCTCCTGCACGCTCCCATCAGCAACAAAACCTCGAATCTCACCACACCCATGCTACCTGGTCTGTAAACCCAACCTAACTCGCTAGTATCAGCACCCACAGTCCGATTCCACATCTCAGTTTCATCGGAGACGAAGCAAACGGCGACTAATACCATAAAGGGAAGCAAATCATATATATACCTCGATCGATTCTCGTCAGCGGGAAACGGAACAACTCTCAGACTCGATCGATCAGACCCCGCCCTCCGAATCAACGGAGATACAAAAGCCTTAACCGCAGGAGGAGAAGAACCGATCAAATCAACAAATAGATCATGAGAATAACAAGAAGAGGTGATTAGGCGGCGGATTTGAAGCCGATCTGCGACGATATTTCGGTGGAAAAGGGGAGATCTTGCAAGCAGGGATCGGAATTGGGGGTTTTGGGTGTGCGTGGACGTCTTCACGGAAAGGAAAGAGGGGGTTGGAGTCGTCGAGGGTGAGGTGGAGAGGTTCCGTAGCTGGTGGCTTGATGCCGATCTGACCGTTCGTTTGGATAAGGATGCGATCTGTACCGTTGGATGCGTGGAGAGGAGAGATGCGGAAGTCTATACGAGTTTGGGTTACTTCTCGGACCGAGCAATTGAAGAAAGGGCACGTTTTTTAACAAGTGGTGGAAATGAACGTTAACCATAGTAATTTATTATTGTTTTGAAAATATTTCTGAACTTTTATATCTGTGCCCTTGATATTTTGATAACTATAATATGATTTTTTGAAACTTTTTATTTGCGCTTGCGCTATTGTGATTTTGCTGAATCTTACTTGTCAATCTCCATTTCATTATTTAACGAATCTAATCAACAAAAAAACCAAGCTTAGTTTATATGCATGTGTATTTATTCGAGCTTAAGGACCTAAAAATATACAAATTATATAAAATACATAAGTTTATCTAGTAAATTAGTACACAGTAAATCCAAAAATTCAAATATATGTAACTAGTACCTTATACATAGTGATGTATGCGTATAACAAATCATACAAATAATACCATATATGTTTGTATAGGTTATATAAGTGCAACTAATACAATATTCGGCAAGTCACTAAAGCATGCACATGCATGTGTACATGTGTGTGTGTATATATATGTGTGTGTGTGTACATATACATATTTGCGCACATACACGTGTGCGTGTGTGTACACGCACAAACGCTTGCACATCCGCACATGTGTTGCAATTGCTTCAGATGAGACATGTTGAGGAACACATACCCATGAGGCATCTTTCCAAATGAGCCACACTCGCTCAACGGGGGTGTACTTATGCGTAGAGGACGTTAAATCACATATTCATCTATTTTTATATTAAAATCGACCTTAATTCATGAGAAAAAATGATAAAGGATAAAATAACAAAAATAATAAATGTGACGAAAATGGACTAATTGTTTGTTATTATCTTGTACATAAATTTAATAATTAAAATCACATAAAAATGACTAAAAACAAGAAGTTACTATATAAGCACAAACTTCATTGATTTTTAATAAATTCATGTTAACTTCAAATGACATAAAACCAGCTCCATTATATATATGTACATGTATAATAATCTTAATAAATGAAAAACACCAAAAAATGCGATCCTCTGATTATTGCAAATAATCCCAAATCCCTATTTGAAAAGAATGAAAAGTGTAACATTGAATATCTTCTACACACATTCTCTTATGAAACTATAATCACCTTTGAATTAATGTACATCCAGTACTCTAAAAAATAGGACCCAAATCAAATGAATTAGTATTCATATGCGAAACTTAGGGTTTTAGAGTTTATTTATATTATATTATAAATTAACATCACATTGTTACTTTATGTATATAATTTCATCTTCTATATTTTTATTTTTTAAGTTGTATTTAATAATCACGTAAAAAATAAATAAAAAAGGGAGTAAAGATAAAGATCAATTCTATCTCTACTTCTTTTCAATTTTCTTTATTTTATTTTTATTTTCATTTTAGTTGGTCAACACTCTTCTTGATCAAAGCCACATGGCATCCAGCCATTGGCTCTCCCCATTCCATCTATGTGTTTAAAGACCCAAGTTAAAGTACCGAAGGCTCAAGTCATCTACTACTCAATGACCAACGGATGTTCATCATGCCATCTTCCAGAGTTGACCTTGCGGATCAACCTCCCCCCCCCCCTCCATGTCTCTTCTAATACTCGTTAATTCACTCTCTCCCACGTCCAACAATCGAGCGTACCTCATTCCCCCTTGTTCCCACATCACTCAATGTACATCCAAGGAACCCTAACCATAGACCTCCTCATCTATCACAGAAACCTTAACCGCCCACTAAGTTCTAATCACCAATCAACCTTGTCGTGACTCAAACCATCGACCCACTAGTTCCATCCTTGGTTCTCGGGTTCTTCCACTTTTCTGCGATGGAAATGATTTCAAAGTGCTTATGATGTATCACCACTTAGTTTTTAAAATAGTGTGTATCATCTTACTAGAATATGATAATCCATTATTGGTTAGTTTCTTATTAATTTGTTTGGAGGTTCCAATGATAATCGTTCCCTATTATATATTAGACCTTGGGTCTGTCACTCTCCTTAACTCCAAATAAGTATTCATTCTTTGACTCCGTCCCCACCCCCTCTCATAGATAATCTACAGAAAAGGCTATGTATGTTGACAAATCCTTCTCATATGATACATAGCTTATTCACGGCATCTTTTCCTAATAGTCCTATGATGAATACCCATTCATCACACTTTATTCTTATATTTTAGCTACAAAAACCTTTGCAAATGCATGTAAATATATGTAAATATAAATAATTACCAAAAGCATGCATTGTGTAAAAACCTATAATTAGCATATTTTTGTGCAAAAATAAAAGAATAAAGATTAAAAAAGAAAAAGAGGGAAATATTTAGAATAAATTTTGAGCAACCTAACCCAAGGGAGGGCTCAGCATGGGCCTGACCGCATAAAAGCCAAAGTAGAGGGAGATAGGGGCTCATGTGTAAATATTTGTGTAAATAAATAAAACTATATTTTCCTCACCCAAAAATATGCTTGTAAATACTTGTATATATTTATAAAAATATAAAAGCAAAATAAAAAGTTAAAAATCAAAAAGATCAAAAATACTCCTTTCCTCATAAACCACACCTATATATATTTATTCAGTTTTGTAAATATATAAAAGTAATTTTTATAATTTTTGTAAAAAAATCTATATTACATATTGTAAATAAATAAAATCAAAACAATTAAAATCAAAACAAAATAAAAATAGAAAAAAATTAAAAATACAAAAATACATTGTACATATACCATGCATATAGATGTACATATCTATTTATTTTACCTATGTATATAAATAATAAAAATAAAATAAAAACACCCTTTTACCTTGTATTTTATAATGTAAATAAATAAAATATAAAATGGGAATAAAATTGTATAAAATAATATATAAAAATCAAAAATCAAAAAAACTATATATTGTATATACCTATATCTAGTACATATTATCTATATAGCCTATTTTTATTTCCAAAAATTAATTAAAAATCACCAAAAAATAGAAAAAAATAAAATAAAAATATTTCATGTTTTAAGTTTTTGATAATTCGAGCATTTTCAAGCTCAAAATAAATAAATAAAAATTCAATGCTTGGCGAGCTCTGATTGGTCCACGGGGGATTGTTGACCCCCGGTCAACTCTCCCCCCAGGACCACCAGAGTCGGGTCTGCTCTGACTGACCCGATTTCTCCAATTAATAACCGCTCGACCCGATCACCAATTCGCCAAACCCCGGGTCCGAATCATTCCCCTTGCATCCGACACCCTCGCCGGAGCCGCTCCCTCGGGATCCGCACGCTCCTGAGCTTGCCCGGACCCTTCCTTCTTGGACCCCTAATCGTATTTAGCTGCAGCTCCGCCGCCTTCTCTTTCCATCTTTGGCCATTTGCTTCGTTCTCCAGTGAGCTCCAGAGAGAGAGTGAGGTGACAGCTCGCATCCCTGACCTGTTGCAGCGAGGAGAGCCGGCGAATCCATTGATCCGGCGACGTAGCCGCCGCAGCTCCGCCACCTGAGCGAGCTCCGAGCCTCGGACCGAGACGACCCTCGAGGCGACGACCAGGAGCACCCCCTGCTCTTCCCCAGTCTCATCGACCACCCAGGTAGCTACTTAGCCCCGCTATTTCGTTCGATTTCCGTTTACGCCCAAATCGCAGCTCCGCCGTCGTTCCTTGATTCCGACCACCCTACCACCTATCTCGATCATCGGAATCGACCGCCATCACCGTCTCCCTCCGACGCACCTTCTGCACCCACGCACTCAACCCAGCTCGCACAGGAGCTGGGAACCGGGCTCCTCCGTCCACCACCTTCGCCGGAGCCCGCCACCCCGACGCACCAGCCACCTTCACATCGCCTAACCGGGTCGAGGCAATTTGCCCTCGACCCGCGAGTCTTGTGAGCCATATTGCAGGTTCCACCGAGCCCATCTGAGGGCTGGGTCATTCAGGCCAGGAGACCAAGCTCCGTCGACCGCCCCTGAGCTCCTCCGAGCTCGGGCAGATCATCGGAGCATCGCAGCCGACGCGGGAGCACTCCAGCATTCTTCTCCGACCTTCAGAGTGCTCCAAGGAGGAGCGCAGCGCACGTACGAGCCCGGCGAAGCTCGCCGGGGCCTTGTTCTTCCAGCATCCTCCCGCGCCGTCGATCTTCATCCCTCGCTCCAATTCTAATCCGGGCCGTCCATATCCGGAGCAGCCCTCACCGTCAGATCCGAGGAGACGTCATCTGGAGCGCCCACCATCCGTAGTCGTCAGATCGCTACGTGGAGCGCATCCAATGACCCCGCTTAATAAAGGGTAATTTACCCTTAGGCCCTTATCTTTGTTCTATTTCGTTTGAGTCCTGTAAATATTTAAACAAGCTGTGTAGTTTTAGGGTAATTTGCATACTGGACCTCGTACTATAGTTTATTTGCATCTATACCCCTGCCTGTTGTGAGCCACGTGCTTCGTCGCGTGTTATTTTGGTGTATTTGCAGTCTATGCCCTTGTGGTTCTGGATGTTCTTAAAGGAATGAAATCTTTTTGATATTTGCATTTATGCCCCTGTGAATGGTTTATTTTCGCATGTGCGTGATATCTTGGGTTATTTGCAACTAAGGCCCCTGGACTTTTGGTACGTGTTACCAATAAGTCCTCGGGACTGATTTTTTGTTACATATAGGTCCATGAGTGCTCCAGGCACGCGCGTGGTGCGTGTTTTGCTGGGTATTTTGCACCAGGACCCCCAGAACTTTGGGTATTTGCACTTTGGTCCCTGTGCACAGTGCCCTATCTCTATTTTTGAATAAAATATCAAATCACCTCCAAATCCAACGAAAATTTGACACATGGCTCCTGCCATGGTGTAGGATTTTTGTAGATTTTTGAGGATATTTTTGATTTTGTTTGGTATTTTTAAAAATTCAAAAACCTGTATTTTCGTCACTGTCTAGTTTGAAAAATCACAAAAAAATATAAAAACTCCTTCAAAAATTCCCTAAAAATTATCTGCTGTTTAGTTTGTGTTCCTTGATTTTCTAGCCAATTTTGGCTATTTTTCATCACTGAAAACTACTAAAAACTTAAAAACACTCAAAAACCCATAAAAATTCTAGTAAAAAATTAAAAATCCAAAAACAATAAAATTGGTACCTAAATTTTCCTTGTTTTACCTACTTTACAGGAAAATTACCTCCAGGCCATTTTGAGGCCCTTAGATATTTTATCTAGGGTTTCTTGGCTCGGCTGGACAGTACCTCTTATTTTTGCTAATGTTAGATTTTTAGAAAATAAAATAAATAACAGAAAATTATCAAAAATTCACCAAAAACATAAAAAAAATATAAAACACATAAAAATATTTTTGTTTTGATTTTTGGTTGATTTTTGGTGCTTGAAATAATTTGTTGAATTGTGTTCTTCCTTGCTTTTCTTATTTTCTTAATAAACTTAAAAATCCAAAAAAATAAAAAAAATAATTAGAAACCACTAAAAATATTTTCCTCTTTTCTTTTATTTGTTTTGACTACTTCGTAGGCCTCTCGGCCAATCCGTGCTCCTTGAGTTCGACCCTGGGTGCTATACCAGGTTAATCACATAGCAGGACCACTTATTCGTGCTTGATTGATTTCTGATTTATTTAGCGGTTCGATTTTTCTTGATTGACATAGCCAGGTGATCTCGGTCGCAACGACCATCTAGACACCTTTGCCTTGATCATTTGGCGTGTCATCATCCTATCATATCGCTTCCCTCAAATTCAATTCGACCTATATTACATAGTAGAGTATGGAGATGTTAGTGGTTCAGGGGCTTTCCTTACTAGGTTGTCCTCCCAATGCACCTTCACCCACGATCATTAGAACTCGACTTCCACAAGAACAATACCCACTAGACTCCATCATTTCAAAACATCTGGCTTTTGTGAGAGGCACCCAAAAGCTCCTTCTTATCCCTGTGACAATGAGAGAAAGGGACCAAGTTGAGAAACTATAGACTTCTTCCACATTGTGATCTAGACGAGCCTCAACCCTTTATCGCAACTCTACTCTAAGAAGTTGCTCATCTCTTCGCACCGATGTGTTAAATGAAAATTGGAGCTTGCTGTTGAGCTCCTTCCCAAGCACCTGACTCCATCCAATCTCAAGGTTTCCAACTTTGCTCTTTCTTTCTATTATATTTCTTTTCTTTTGTTTTTTATTATTTGCTTCCTAAATTCAATTCGCTTTTCCTTCTTGCTATGATCTTGACCTAACTTCGACCTCGAGACCATTGACATCTCTATATATCCTCAACTTCTCATCTACCTTCTACACTCTCCCATTTTCGATCGAGTACATGGCTGGAGCTTTAAGGCTCTGATTCCCCATCAGTTGGAGCCATGCCCCCTCATTTTGAAATTTCCTTTTTCTTCCCCACAAATTCATCTACGTGTATCATCACTCACTATAGTGAAAAGTTGAGATTATGAAAATTCTACGTTCATTGTGGATTGCAATTGTATCGAGTATTCCTTATAAATTTTGTACACGATTTTCTTCATTTATAATATCACCAACCTCGAAGAATGAGTAGACTTTTGACAACTGAAATCGAATATAATTAAACTTCTACAAAGATCAAGGGTGACAATGATTGCCAAATGTAAATTGCATCCACGTTCGTTACAAATATTGTTTGAATTTGACACTCATTTTTGTTGTCGTACTTATTACAGGGAAGTAATCACTTGAAAGTAATATATTCAACTCTCTTTTAACTTCAAGAATCTTGTTAAAAATAAATTGACGATAAAGTAGCAAAGCTAGAAAAAATATTTGTCGCCTTTATAAAATACTTTGAAGGCTCTCCAATTTTCTCCGCCTTCTTCCATTCTTCAATTCATAAGTGCTGAGGATGTAAAACAAGTATGGATAATCCAACCCCCATGCTTTTGTAACCTCATGGAACTCCTCCATTCGACATTACAAGCATTTAACATACTTCACCAAAATTTCGATTTTTGCAATTATTTGTATAATTTTAGCCAATCCATCTTGAAATAACTAGATTTAAAATAGACGTCCCACACTATACATGAACGGTCTTCTCAATAGAGAATAAGACCTGACTTAATACTAAAATGCTCAATCAACTTACTTATTAAGACATCGTTAGCAGATGCATTATCCATTGTGATAGTGCACAAAATTTTAATACCATGTTCAAATAACCGATGAATAGTCATATTAGAAATATTATCGTCAGTTTGAGTTTATGGAAGTATGCATGAACTCAGAAATTTCATCATAAAAGTCCAATGAATCATCAGATAGTAGCATGTAATAGCAAAATATCCAATCTTTTAAATATACATCCATTAATATATTATTATGAAAATTATGTGGGAAGTTTTTTCTTCACCATTTGTCTTTCAACTCAATGATTTTAAATTTATTTCAAACAACAGATAAGAAATACTTGGGTCGTTTTCACGGACTTGCCACTGAGGAGCCCCACCTCCACCTCCAGGAGTTTCTGATGATTTGCAGCACTGTCCACGACCGCCACGTGGACCAGGACACGATCAGGATGATCGCCTTCCCCTTTTCACTGGCAGATAGAGCAGCCACCTGGCTGAAACACTTGGGGAAGTTTGTCTACACCTGGGAGCAGCTCCGCACCGAGTACTTGAACAAGTACTATCCACTCGGGCGGACGAATGCAGCGAGGGCCCTGATCAGCAACTTCTCCATGCTCCCCAACGAGCAATTTCACGAGGCATGGGAGAGGTTCCGAGAGCTCACAGACAGATGCCCGCACCACGACATCACGAAGTCGAACCTTGTTCAGAGTTTTTTCAGCGGGTTGACACCAGAACTCCAGGGCCTGGTGAATGCTTCTTGCGGCGGGTCATATTTCGCCAAGGATCACGACCAGGTCTGGGCCATTTTTGAGGAGATGGCCGAGAATTATATGGTGATGTCCCAGACCCGGTTATATACACAGAGACCTCAGCCGCATCAGCCAGGACCCGTGCAGTACCGGCGGATAGCACGGGTAGATGCAGGTCCATCCAGTTCGTCCGCAGTCGCAGCAGCACAGTTAGAGTTGTCCGCTGCGGACATGGGTATCATCAGCGAGAAGTTGGACCGCATGGAGCTGATTGAGAAGAAGCAGTGCCAGGGTATCACTCAGATGGAGCAGATGGCACAGACTCTGAGCGACATGAAGACCCAGCTCTTGTGTCTTCAGGAGGCACAGACGGCTTCTCAGCCCCGTCTTCAGTCGCGAGGCGACTCCGGCAGCAGCAGCAGCTCGTCCTAGCGCTCCAGCACCCTTGTGCAGCCTAGACAGGTTCACCTTGTACAGGCGGAGCCGTACCAGCAGCTGCAGCCCACTTACCAGTCCCTGCCATCTCCAGAGATGCAGATGGTGGTCTACCAGCCGGACCATCCTCTAGCAGTACTCCCGCCAGCCCCCTACGATGCAGAGCCGTTGATGGATGTCAACGGGATTTGGTATGACCGCCCCCAGCCTGGGATCCGACGAGACCATCCCGGATTCAGGTGGGGGAGTGGTGGTGCCCAGCCCCAGCAGCAGCCGTCAGGTCAGGGAGGGCAGTACCCCCAGCAGAGAGATCACCAGCAGCCGCAGCAGCAGCCCCCAGCATACCAGCAGCACCAGCCATCATCTTTCGGTCCTCGTCCCTATCAACAGCAGGGACAGTCATGGAGACGTGAGCAGCAGGCTCACCCAGTTCAGCAGCTGCACCCTACCTCATACCCCTCTTACCACCAGCAGTTTCAGCAGCCTCATTCCCAGAGAGGCTACCCGTCGGGCTCCCACGAGAGCCCCTCTTTGGATGACATCGCCCGCCTCCTCACGGACTAGCAGGCCACATTCAGACGGGAGATGGACGAGTTCCGCCAGGAGATGCGAGACTTGGTGAGAGGGAAGGCCGCCATTCCAGCCCAGATCGAGCCGAACCCGAACAACCTCAAGAGGAAATCTGAGCAGGTAGTACCCACTGAGCCTGCCACTCCTAGTGACCCATTCGATGATATGTCTTCGGATCTACTTGATGCTGATTTTGTCACACTTACGAGCGGTAGGACCCCAGCAGGCGGCGGCGCCTCATCTGAGCTTCACCACGAGGATACTTCAGAGGCGCCACATGAGGAGGAGGAGAGCGGTACTGAGGCCGCTCCAGATGATGATGGTGGCACTGACGCCACCAAGGATGTTGATCCCACCGGCGGTACTGAGGCCGCCGCTTCACCAGTTCGAGGAGGTGGTACTGATGCCACCCGTTTAGCCGAGCCAGCCCGCGGTACTGACGCCGCGAGACGTCTACCAGCAGCAGCAGCAGCAGAGCCAGCCAGAGGTGGTACTAAGGCCATCGGTGTTTGTTGTGATAGAGATGTTGTCTTTCCTTCAGTTCATGTACCTCAGAACACTGTTGTGAATAAAGGAAAAGGTTTAGTTTCTTCTGGTCCCACTGTGGTGCATGATGTATGTGTGGATCCGGTCATCGAACCGTCTAGGCCTTTTCCTAGTCCTTCATCTTAGAAGGACCCTGTGATCCCCTTCCCTAGAGCCCTTCAGATGGGGAAGGGGAAGAAAAAAGAAAATCCGAAAAAGAGAGAGCTTGAGGAGTTCAGCCAGAGCATGATCGGTCGATTCCACATCCAGCTGACCCTCCAGGAGGCTTTGCAGCACATCCCCCTTTTCCAGCGTTCTTTGAGAGACAGGACTACAGTCAGGAGGAGGAGGAGGAACCACACTTCAGAGATTCACGTGCTGACCAAAGCCACGTGTGTTGCGATCCAGAACCGCCTGCCAGCCAAGAGGCCAGATTCAGGGGCCCCGTATGTCAGATGCCAGATTAGTGAGCAGAGGTTCGACCGTACTCTTCTAGATAGCAGATCGTCGATCAACCTTCTTCCGGCAGCCCTTCTCGACCGCTTCGAGTTGGGCACTCTTCGACAGAGCAGGACAGTCCTTCAGTTCGCTGATCGATCTGTCAAGAGGCCGAAGGGGTTATTACAAGACGTTATCGTCACGATTCAGGGCCTGAAATTCCCCGTGGACTTCGTAGTGTTGGACATGGAGATCCCTGAGTCAGTGGCCGATACCCCCATCATCCTCGGTCGTCCATTCTTAGCCACAGCCAAGGCGGTGACTGATCATGATAGCGGGAAGGTGTACTTTCACGTCGAGGGCGAGAGTATACAAATAGAGACGGTCGAGGACTACAGAGCTAGAGAGAGAGCCCGCTCAGATGCGAGTACAGATTCAGAGCAGCTGACAGACACAGAGCCAGACATCCACCAGGACTGTGATTTTGTGATCACAGACGATGAGGCAGCTTGGGCAGATCCTACAGCACAGACCATCCTCTCCTATTCAGATACAGCTGATGCCGAGATGATAGCAGAGGAGAGTCTGAAGAGCACAACCCTGGTTCAGGATACCATAGAGGCAGCAGAGCCGGTCCTTGATCGCGACACGATGTTTAGTGATGGTGGTGCTGAGGCCACCTTGTTTTTCGATGGTACTGATGCCACCGCGATTGATACAGATCCCTCGGATTCAGAGTCTGATTGGGCCGATTGCTATGATCAGATGCTAGACCTGAGTCCACCTGAGCCTATAGATGAGGAGGAGGTAGATGCAGAGCCGAGCAGAGACAGTGCAGTTGAGCAGCCTTCTCCCGATCCAGTTTGCGAGAGTACGCTTTCACTTTCCCAGGCAGATTTGGCAGACTTAGCAGCTTTCACTCAGTTTCTTCCGCAGCCAGATTTGCCAGCACCCAGCATTCCAGAGCTGAAGCCGCTCCCTACTTCGCTGAAGTATCGATTCCTTGCGGGCGATCCAGAGATGTACCCAGTCATCATCTCCGCCGAGTTGACTGGAGAGCAAGAATCTCGTTTGATGGGGGTTCTTGAAAAGAACCGCTAGACGATCGGATGGAGCGTAGCAGATCTCCATGGGATTAGTCCATCTGTGTGCTCCCACCATATCTATCTCGAGGAGGGGGCGAAGCCGTCGCGTGAGTTCCAGCGGCGACTGAACCCCAACCTGAGAGAGGTCGTGATGAAGGAAATATCGAAATGGTGGAGTGCAGATTTTATTTATCCCATTTCCGACTATAAGTGGGTCAGCCCCTTGCATGTGGTGCCCAAGAAGACGGGCATCACGACTGTGATCAGTGAGTCGGGAGAGGAGATCGCTACACGAGTACCCACCTCTTGGAGGGATTGTGTTGACTACAGGAGACTCAACCAAGCCACCAAGAAGGACCATTTCCCCCTGCCTTTTATTGACCAGATCATTGAGAGACTGGCAGGGAAGAGCCATTATTGCTTCCTGGATGGGTACTCGGGCTACAACCAAGTGGCCATCGCTCCTGAGGATCAGGAGAAGACCACCTTTACCTGTCCCTTCGGCACATATGCTTTTCGACGCATGCCATTTGGGCTATGCAATGCCCCTGCGACCTTTCAGAGGTGCATGCTGTCGATCTTTTCGGACATGGTAGGGGAGTGTTTAGAGGTCTTCATGGACGATTTTTCGGTCTACGGCGACGGATTCGACTCCTGTCTTGACTGCCTAGACCGAGTACTCCAGCGATGTATTGAGTATCATTTGGTTCTATCTTGGGAGAAGAGTCACTTCATGGTGACTCAAGGGACGGTGCTTGGCCACATCATCTCCAACAGGGGCATGGAGGTTGATCCGGCCAAGGTTGATGTCATTAGGAAACTCGCACCGCCGTCCAATCTGAGGCAGCTACGGTCATTCCTGGGGCACGTTGGATTTTATAGGAGATTCATTCAGGATTTCAGCAGGATTGCCCGACCGTTGACTGACCTCTTGACGAAAGACACCGAGTTCCTTGTCGATGACAAGTGTCTCTCATCCTTTGCGACTCTCCAGCAGTGCGTGATTGAGGCTCCTGTCCTCCAACCGCCTGATTGGTCTCTCCCATTCGAGATCATGACGGATGCCTCCGATTTTGCCGTGGGGGCAGTGCTGGGACAGAGGAGGGATGGAGTTCCGTTTGCCATACACTACGCTAGCCGCACATTGGATTCCGCTCAGCGGAATTACACGATCACAGAGAAGGAGATGCTAGCCGTAGTGTTTGCCCTAGATAAGTTCAGATCGTATATCATTGGATCTAGAGTGACTTTGTTTACAGATCACACCGCCATCAGGTACCTCATGGCAAAGAAGGATGCCAAGGCCAGACTGACTAGATGGATCCTTCTACTCCAGGAGTTCGACATCGAGATCAAGGATAAGCCTGGAGTCAAGAATGTGGTGGCGGATCATCTCTCCCGACTAGAGCAGCCTGAGGAGTCTGAGCAGATTGACCCTATTAGAGATACCTTCCCAGATGAGGCGATCCTTGCTATAGCCTCACTCCCGTGGTATGCCGATATTGTGAACTTTCTCGTTGCTGGGAAAGTCCCACAGGATTGGCCCAGGCAGAGGCTTGAGACCTTCCTTGCGAGGGCCAAGTCCTACCACTGGGAGGATCCCATCCTTTACCACGAAGGAGGGGATAGCATCTGGCGTCGGTGTATTCCTCAAGAGGAACACCATAGCGTCCTCACTTACTGCCACAAGCTTGAGGCAGGAGGACATCATTCTGGGAGGAGAACGGCACAGAAAGTGCTTCAATCCGGCTTGTGGTGGCCTACCCTCTTCAAGGACTCTGATGAGTTCGTGAAGAGGTGTACTGACTGTCAGAGGATGGGCACTTGTGGACAGCGTGATATGATGCCGATGCAGCCCATTCACTTCTGTGAGGTTTTTGACGCATGGGGCATCGATTTCATGGGTCCATTCCCTAAGAGTCAGGGATTTGAGTACATTCTGTTGGCCGTCGATTATGTTAGTCGTTGGATTGAGGCCATCCCCGCCCGAGCTGCTGATGCGAGGACAGTTTGCAGATTTTTGAGGAAGCACATCATCACGCGGTTCGGGGTTCCACGAGTTCTGATTTCTGATGTGGGGTCTCATTTCATCAACGACCAGGTGAAGGCCCTTGCTAGCGAGTTCAGTATAGACCATCGTGTTGCCACACCTTACCATCCACAGACGAATGGTCTAGCTGAGGTGTCGAATAGGGAGATCAAGACTATTCTGCAGAAAGTCGTCCGCCCTGACCGAAAGGATTGGTCACAGCTTTTGGACTCGGTCTTGTGGGCATATAGGACATCTTTCAAGACTCCATTGGGCACATCTCCCTTTCGCCTCGTATATGGCAAGCCGTGCCATTTACCTGTTGAGCTGAGGCACAAGTCACTTTGGGCAGTCACAGATATTCTTATGGATCCAGATGGTGTAGGAGACCAGAGGAGGGCAGAGTTAGCTGCCCTGGAGGAGCTTAGAGATACATCTTTCTCAAACAGCCTACAATATAAGGAGAGTGTGAAGGAGTGGCATGATTCTCACATCAGCCACAAGCATTTTGAGATTGGACAGAGAGTATGGCTGTTTGATGCGAGGCTTCGTTTGTTTCCAGGGAAGCTGCAGAGCAAATGGAAGGGACCCTACTTGGTCAGAAAGGTACATGACAATGGTAGCATTGATATATCCGAGTTGTCTTCTGAGAGTACCTTTCGAGTGAACGGCCAGCGGCTCAAGCCATTTCTAGATCATGAGCCGCGGGACGTTATTGTTGCCCCTATTCATTTTGCGTGAGATGTGGTCTCTTGACTCACATCTTTTGCATCTCACGCATGATTTTCACTGTTCCTCCGCCCTGTATAGATCCAGTTGTCCATATCATTCTATTCTTTAGTCCCACATCCCTTTTCTCATCTAATGATTATGCTATACTTAGGGTGTACTTTACCCTAAGTATAGGGGGGATGTAGGACCTGCGGGTATTCTTTTCATTCTTTCTGCTCCTGTTTTGCTGCCTATACTTAGAGATATTTTACCCTAAGTAGGCAGACTCTGTATCTTCTTCACTCGGATTTCCCTTCATGTACAGCTTGCTATACTTAGGATTAGTTAATCCTAAGTATAGGGGGAAACCACCGAGTCCCTCTCATTCTATTCATTTATTCGTTTCTGTACTTAGCCATTCCTTTTCACTCCCCTTTTACTAAGCACGAGTTATGTCTTCTTCATCGCTCTTGATCACTCTGAGGACATCGTTCGAGCTAAGTATAGGGGGGTGTATATATTTCATATATACTTTAGCCATAACTCGTACTTTGTGTGAGTGTGTTAATAAATAAAATGGCTAAAAATCACAAAAATTAAAAAATTTTCATGTACATAAACTTCTTTTATTTGCACATACATAGCTAGTGTACAAAGTATTTTTGTAAAAATGATTTCAAAAATCTTTTGTGTAAAGCTTGTGTAAATATTTTTGTATCAAAATTATGTATATAGTACAAAATTTTTCTAAAATGTTTTGAAAATCAAAAGTTTGCAAAACTCTTGTGTAAATATGTGTAAATATCTTCTTGCAAAACTTGCACCTCATGCATCATTCATCCATGATTTCAAAACATTTTTCAAAAATTTTGCACGATTGTAAATTTGTGTAAATAAGCATCTTGTGTGCATATATGTATATAGTTTTTCTGGATGAGAGTTGACACTTAAGCTAAGCCTGGAATTAAATTGAGAAATGGAGCTTGAATAAGATCTTAATCCACCTAACTTTAAGAGGAACCTTATAGGACTTAGGGTTAAGGCTTTTCAGGTCCATAAGGACTTAATTCTTTGAGTCCACTAGGCTATGAGCATATGTCATCTTGATGAGCCTAAGTAGAGCACTTAACGACACACGCATGACTCTTAGAGACAATGGCTTGACTTGCACCAGCACTTTACACATGCCTCTCCACGGATGAGGTGGTGAGGAGGCAGTTTCCTTTGGCTTGGGGTAGCATATGAGGGTAGTACTTCTAGGCGGAACCTCTCTTCTTCTTCTAGTGAAGGAAGTGCGTCTCAACTTGGTCTAGTGGCGATGAAGGCTAAAGACAGAAGCTGTGAGTTGCAATAAAGCTTCAAAAGAGGGATAGTCTACTGGCTCAAGAGGAAAATTTCTTGTATATATGCTGCACCATGTAGATATGTTGTATAGAAGTCCTTGAAAAAAAATGCAAAATGCAAAAAGAACTCCAAAAAAGTGGTGGGTCGGATTGAAAATTTAATAACCCCACCGGAGTGTATATAGTCAAATAAAGCAAAAGCTTATGGTATCCATATTACATATCATGAAGCTTGCAGCGGGAGACTTAGCTACAATGGCTGAGCTTCCAAAAATCTATACTTCTTCCCCCTCTTCTTGAGCCGGTTACACTTGAACTTAGAAGGGAATACCTCGCTTCTCGAGGAAAGAGTTGCTAGACCGAGGCATTAGAGTTACCAGGTTTAGGGAGGTTGTTTCTTTGTTACTTCTGAGGTGGGGAGCCACATCTCACTTACACTGCATGGAAAGATTCAAGGTCATTAGAGTTTGTGTATGTAGACTTGTTCTGATCTGGTTTATTGAGGAGTCTTGCTCATAGATTGGTGGAACTTAGAGACTGTTAAGTTTTAAGCTTAAGTCCAAATAAGGTTCCGACACATTAATAATCCAAAGATCTGATCGAGCTCCATACCCCAATTTAATGAAGGCAAGTTTAATAATCAACCTTGATCCATGTACATCCTCTTTTTCTTTTTCTTTTTCTTTCTTTTTCACTTCTTTTCAAATAAGTGTTTGCTAAGGGACTAGCAAAGTTAAGTATAGGGGGGGTGATGAATACCCATTCATCACACTTTATTCTTATATTTTAGCTACAAAAACCTTTGCAAATGCATGTAAATATATGTAAATATAAATAATTACCAAAAGCATGCATTGTGTAAAAACCTATAATTAGCATGTTTTTGTGCAAAAATAAAAGAATAAAGATTAAAAAATAAAAAGAGGGAAATATTTAGAATAAATATTGAGCAACCTAACCCAAGGGAGGGCTCAGCATGGGCCTGACCGCATAAAAGCCAAAGTAGAGGGAGATAGGGGCTCATGTGTAAATATTTGTGTAAATAAATAAAACTATATTTTCCTCACCCAAAAATATGCTTGTAAATACTTGTATATATTTATAAAAATATAAAAGCAAAATAAAAAGTTAAAAATCAAAAAGATCAAAAATACTCCTTTCCTCATAAACCACACCTATATATATTTATTCAGCTTTGTAAATATATAAAAGTAATTTTTATAATTTTTGTAAAAAAATCTATATTACATATTGTAAATAAATAAAATCAAAACAATTAAAATCAAAACAAAATAAAAATAGAAAAAAAATCAAAAATACAAAAATACATTGTACATATACCATGCATATAGATGTACATATCTATTTATTTTACCTATGTATATAAATAATAAAAATAAAATAAAAACATCCTTTTACTCCGTATTTTATAATGTAAATAAATAAAATATAAAATGGGAATAAAATTGTATAAAAATAATATATAAAAATAAAAAATAAAAAAACTATATATTGTATATACCTATATCTAGTACATATTATGTATATAGCCTATTTTTATTTCCAAAAATTAATTAAAAATCACCAAAAAATAGAAAAAAATAAAATAAAAATATTTCATGTTTTAAGTTTTTGATAATTCGAGCATTTTCAAGCTCAAAATAAATAAAAAAAAATTCAATGCTTGGCGAGCTCTGATTGGTCCACGGGGGATTGTTGACCCCCGGTCAACTCTCCCCCCAGGACCACCAGAGCCGGGTCTGCTCTGACTGACCCGATTTCTCCAATTAATAACCGCTCGACCCGATCACCAATTCGCCAAACCCCGGGTCCGAATCATTCCCCTTGCATCCGACACCCTCGCCGGAGCCGCTCCCTCGGGATCCGCGCGCTCCTGAGCTTGCCCGGACCCTTCCTTCTCGGACACCTAATCGTATTTAGCTGCAGCTCCGCCACCTTCTCTTTCCATCTTTGGCCATTTGCTTCGTTCTCCAGTGAGCTCCAGAGAGAGAGTGAGGTGACAGCTCGCATCCCCGACCTGTTGCAGCGAGGAGAGCCGGCGAATCCATTGATCCGGCGACGTAGCCACCGCAGCTCCGCCACCTGAGCGAGCTCCGAGCCTCGGGCCGAGACGACCCTCGAGGCGACGACCAGGAGCACCCCCTGCTCTTCCCCAGTCTTATCGACCACCCAGGTAGCTACTTAGCCCCGCTATTTCGTTCGATTTCCGTTTACGCCCAAATCGCAGCTCCGCCGTCGTTCCTTGATTCCGACCACCCTACCACCTATCTCGATCATCGGAATCGACCGCCATCACCGTCTCCCTCTGACGCACCTTCTGCACCCACACACTCAACCCAGCTCGCACAGGAGCTGGGAACCGGGCTCCTCCGTCCACCACCTTCGCCGGAGCCCGCCACCCCGATGCACCAGCCACCTTCACATCGCCTAACCGGGTCGAGGCAATTTGCCCTCGACCCGCGAGTCTTGTGAGCCATCTTGCAGGTTCCACCGAGCCCATCTGAGGGCTGGGTCATTCAGGCCAGGAGACCAAGCTCCGCCGACCGCCCCTGAGCTCCTCCGAGCTCGGGAAGATCATCGGAGCATCGCAGCCGATGCGGGAGCACTCTAGCATTCTTCTCCGACCTTCAGAGTGCTCCAAGGAGGAGCGCAACGCACGTACGAGCCCGGCGAAGCTCGCCGGGGCCTTGTTCTTCCAGCATCCTCCCGCGCCGTCGATCTTCATCCCTCGCTCCAGTTCTAATCCGGGTCGTCCATATCCGGAGCAGCCCTCACCGTCAGATCCGAGGAGACGTCATCTGGAGCGCCCACCATCCGTAGCCGTCAGATCGCCACGTGGAGCGCATCCAACGACCCCGCTTAATAAAGGGTAATTTACCCTTAGGCCCTTATCTTTGTTCTATTTCGTTTGAGTCCTGTAAATATTTAAACCAGCTGTGTAGTTTTAGGGTAATTTGCATACTGGACCTCGTACTATAGTTTATTTGCATCTATACCCCTGCCTGTTGTGAGTCACGTGCTTCGTCACGTGTTATTTTGGTGTATTTGCAGTCTATGCCCTTGTGGTTCTGGATTTTCTTAAAAGAATGAAATCTTTTTGATATTTGCATTTATGCCCCTGTGAATGGTTTCTTTTCGCATGTGCGTGATATCTTGGGTTATTTGCAACTAAGGCCCCTGGACTTTTGGTACGTGTTACCAATAAGTCCTCGGGACTGATTTTTTGTTACATATAGGTCCCTGAGTGCCCCAGGCACGTGCGTGGCGCGTGTTTTGCTGGGTATTTTGCACCAGGACCCCTAAAACTTTGGGTATTTGCACTTTGGTCCCTGTGCACAGTACCCTATCTCTATTTTTGAATAAAATATCAAATCACCTCCAAATCCAACGAAAATTTGACACATGGCTCCTGCCATGGTGTAGGATTTTTGTAGATTTTTGAGGACATTTTTGATTTTGTTTGGTATTTTTAAAAATTCAAAAACCTGTATTTTCGTCACTGTCTAGTTTGAAAAATCACAAAAAAAATATAAAAACTCCTTCAAAAATTCCCTAAAACTTAGCTGCTGTTTAGTTTGTGTTCCTTGATTTTCTAGCCAATTTTGGGTATTTTTCATCACTGAAAACCATTAAAAACTTAAAAACACTCAAAAACCCATAAAAATTCTAGTAAAAAAATTAAAAATCCAAAAACAATAAAATTGGTACTTAAAATTTCCTTGTTTTACCTACTTTACAGGAAAATTACCTCCAGGCCATTTTGAGGCCCTTAGATATTTTATCTAGGGTTTCTTGGCTCGGCTGGAGAGTACCTCTTATTTTTGCTACTGTTTGATTTTTAGAAAAAAAATAAATATCAGAAAATTATCAAAAATTCACCAAAAACATAAAAAAATATAAAACACATAAAAATATTTTTGTTTTGATTTTTGGTGCTTGAAATAATTTGTTGAATTGTGTTCTTCCTTGCTTTTCTTATTTTCTTAATAAACTTAAAAATCCAAAAAAATAAAAAAAAATAATTAAAACCACTAAAAATATTTTCCTCTTTTCTTTTATTTGTTTTGACTACTTCGTAGGCCTCTCGGCCAATCCGTGCTCCTTGAGTTCGACCCTGGGTGCTATACCAGGTTAATCACATAGCAGGACCGCTTATTCGTGCTTGATTGATTTCTGATTTATTTAGTGGTTCGATTTTTCTTGATTGACATAGCCAGGTGATCTAGGTCGCAACGACCATCTAGACACCTTTACCTTGATCATTTAGCGTGTCATCATCCTATCATATCGCTTCCCTCAAATTCAATTCGACCTATATTACATAGTAGAGTATGGAGATGTTAATAGTTCAGGGGCTTTCCTTACTAGGTTGTCCTCCCAATGCACCTTCACCCACGATCATTAGAACTCGACTTCCACAAGAACAATACCCACTAGACTCCATCATTTCAAAACATCTGGCTTTTGTGAGAGGCACCCAAAAGCTCCTTCTTATCCCTGTGACAATGAGAGAAAGGGACCAAGTTGAGAAACTATAGACTTCTTCCACATTGTGATCTAGACGAGCCTCAACCCTTTATCGCAACTCTACTCTAAGAAGTTGCTCATCTCTTCGCACCGATGTGTTAAATGAAAATTGGAGCTTGCTGTTGAGCTCCTTCCCAAGCACCTGACTCCATCCAACCTCAAGGTTTCCAACTTTGCTCTTTCTTTCTATTATATTTCTTTTCTTTTGTTTTTTTATTATTTTCTTCCTAAATTCAATTCGCTTTTCCTTCTTGCTATGATCTTGACCTAACTTCGACCTCGAGACCATTGACACCTCTATATATCCTCAACTTCTCATCTACCTTCTACACTCTCCCATTTTCGATCGAGTACATGGCTGGAGCTTTAAGGCTCTGATTCCCCATCAGTTGGAGCCATGCCCCCTCATTTTGAAATTTCCTTTTTCTTCCCCACAAATTCATCTACGTGTATCATCACTCACTATAGTGAAAAGTTGAGATTATGAAAATTCTACGTTCATTGTGGATTGCAATTGTATCGAGTATTCCTTATAAATTTTATACACGATTTTCTTCATTTATAATATCACCAACCTCGAAGAATGAGTAGACTTTTGACAACTGAAATCGAATATAATTAAACTTCTACAAAGATCAAGGGTGACAATGATTGCCAAATGTAAATTGCATCCACGTTCGTTACAAATATTGTTTGAATTTGACACTCATTTTTGTTGTTGTACTTATTACAGGGAAGTAATCACTTGAAAGTAATATATTCAACTCTCTTTTAACTTCAAGAATCTTCAAGAATCTTGTTAAAAATAAATTGACGATAAAGTAGCAAAGCTAGAAAAAATATTTGTCGCCTTTATAAAATACTTTGAAGGCTCTCCAATTTTCTCCGCCTTCTTCCATTCTTCAATTCATAAGTGCTGAGGATGTAAAACAAGTATGGATAATCCAACCCCCATGCTTTTGTAACCTCATGGAACTCCTCCATTCGACATTACAAGCATTTAACATACTTCACCAAAATTTCGATTTTTGCAATTATTTGTATAATTTTAGCCAATCCATCTTGAAATAACTAGATTTAAAATAGACGTCCCACACTATACATGAACGGTCTTCTCAATAGAGAATAAGACCTGACTCAATACTAAAATGCTCAATCAACTTACTTATTAAGACATCGTTAGCAGATGCATTATCCATTGTGATAGTGCACAAAATTTTAATACCATGTTCAAATAACCGATGAATAGTCATATTAGAAATATTATCGTCAGTTTGAGTTTATGGAAGTATGCATGAACTCAGAAATTTCATCATAAAAGTCCAATGAATCATCAGATAGTAGCATGTAATAGCAAAATATCCAATCTTTTAAATATACATCCATTAATATATTATTATGAAAATTATGTGGGAAGTTTTTTCTTCACCATTTGTCTTTCAACTCAATGATTTTAAATTTATTTCAAACAACAGATAAGAAATACTTGGGTCGTTTGTATATTTTGGTGTCCACGTCAATGGAAGCATTAGGATTGCCAGCCATATTTTTATTCACATCACCGCCAATGTTAACATTATCGACATCCATTATCTAACCATTCAAATAATTTTCTAGCTTGCAATCACAAAAACATGTATTTATGCTAGAATATGACAACCTTGTAATATTTTTCACTGTTCATGGATGGGTTAAAAATGTTAGAAAAGAGGTAAATAAAGGTTGCGTCAATATGCTGCCGGTTTAAGGGTTCGTTTGGTTGCAGGGTTGGGTTGGGGTACACCGGGGTACCCTTCCTTCCAATCCTCCCAACCCTTCTCACAGTTTACTATTCATAGGGGTACCCCAACCCAGGAACCAAACAGACCCATGGGTCAAGGTCTGTTGGGTTGCTGGTAGGGTTGGGCATTGGGCTGGGCCGGCCCGACCCAGCCCAAAACCCGACCCGTATAACCCGACCCAAACCCGAACCCGAAATTTAATGGGCGGGCCGTGGGCCTTAAAATGAGCCCATATTGATTAACGGGCCGGGTTTGGGCCTTAGAAGGCCCAAACCCGTTAGCCCGATCCATTCTAAAGCAAGTATATTTATATCCAATTCGGTATAATTATATCAATTATATTCATGTTCATTCCAAATACCATGTTCTAACTTTACTATCCTTATTCAAGTGTAGAATAAATGCTTAAATACATTAATAATCATATCCAATAGTGGATTGAGGATATTATTACATTAATATACAAGATTATTACATTAATATGCAATAATGGAATCTGTGTCCTCAAGTGTTACATCATGTACAACTGTAAGTAACCAATTTGTATTGGGTCATAGTGCCCGCATCTACAATAGAATATGTAATGATGAATTGAATGGTGGTTTAAGTCGCCATATTTTTACCACATTTGTATTTCCAACATACAACTAATGTTAAAATCACAAATTAGTTAGCATACTTTATAGTTTTAAACATGCACACATGCATAAGAAACAACCACACAAATGCAAGAAGAATGGAAGACATGATATTCGTATACATAGGTGTTAAATTGGGCCGGCCCGACCCGAACCCGACCCATTTTATTTGGGCCGGGTTTGGGCTTGGGCCTAATTTTTAAAAATAAAATGGGCCTAGGCCCGACCCGTTAGCCCATCTTCTAAAATGGGCTTGGGCCGGGCCAAGGCGAACCCGGCCCGAGCCCGGCCCATGCCCAACCCTAGTTGCTGGGTTGGGGTGGGTTGGAGTAACCTGATTGGAATAGTAGCTGTTTGGGATGGTTATGACGGTTGGAGAGGGTTGGAATAAAGAATGTGATGTGATGTCACTATGATTTGTGATAGAATTCCATTTCAAGAAAAGAGGAGGGTAAACCGGGTTACTCCGAAAGTAACCCGATTATCAAACGAGCCTTAGGGATGGTCGTAAAGTTGATGTTGCGAGGCGGGGATTGGGCCATACTTATGGGGCGGGGTGAGATCAGGATGGGTGTTTCCAAATCTCACGTGCATGTAAGCTTAGGCCCGCTTGGACTTTAGAGGGTCACCTCTGGTTCAGGTTGGGTTTGACCCATGCTTGAAAATGGGTGAACTATGACTCAGTTTAGCCTACTAGTACATCGGGCATGGGACCCGACTTTTGCAGATCGGGTCAAACCGAGCCAGTACTGGATCAGGTTCGGCCCAATCCAGTGCTCATGGAGCCAAGCTTGTAATTTAACGGATGAGTTCAGCATCTGTTGGGAAAAACATCATTATTGCCCCCATTCAATTTCCCTCTCTATCCCAGAAGAGAGTGGACAGTGAAGCGTGGTGCCAAATGGCCTCCGCTTTCCCTCCTGCAACCTCCTTACCCCTCCAGAGCAAGCGGAGGAAGCCGCCGCCCGTGTCCATCTCCACCAAGCCGTCGGACGTGGACCCGCTCCACCTCCGGGAGCTTATGCTCTCGTCGGGGCTCTCCTGCCACCGCTTCCCCTCCCTCTCCCCCGACGGCAGCCCCCTACCCGTTGACCTCCCCAAGCTCCGCCTCGCCCTCTCCCGCAGCTCCATCCTCGTCTCCGCCTTTTGCAGCTCCTCCTCTCTTGCACCAGAGGACCCCCCTGCCTTCCGCTTCTTCGAGGGCGTTGTCCCCATACCCGCCGCAGAGCGCAGGCTCGTCGGCTTCGGCCGCGCCGTGTCGGACGGGGGCCTTACCGCGTCCATCCACGATGTCGTGGTGAGGAGGACTTGCTTCTTCTTCTTCTACTTCTTAGTCGATGGTTCTAAATTAATGGTTCGTATTTGAAATGAACTGAACTCGAATTTCAAATTCCGATAGCTCAAAGAACTGAACATGAATAGTCCATAAAAGTCAGTTCAGCATACTTTTATGTTTATTTACTTCATTATATTTCGTTCATTCAAAAATTTTTGATACATATTACGGACAATTCTTCTTACATACTTCAGTTGACAATGTCTATGATTTTAACCTCAAATAATACATAACCGCGTTTTGCTCTTACTGCTAACAAACTCTTACGGGACCAGTTATATTAAACATCGAACATCATCGGGATTTCAATTATGTCTGTTCAAATAATCTTGATTAAAGTAATACCATTCACGATCTGTTAAATACTTAACACTATGGAATCCTACATTTAATATTCAAACGAAATCAGAAACAAAAATAAGCTACTGGCCTTGAACTTTCTTAATGAATCGAAGTAACATAACTTCATTACATACTGTTTGGTTTGATTTGCATTTTAGATACATACAATTGGAGTTGGATTTGGATACAGATAACACCATATTGTCAGAAACAGGTAACATGTTCAGATCAGATATAAATGGTCTATAGATTGTGTGGATAAGCACGATAAAATCAGTGATGTTTATGTTGAGATTTATGCATTAAGTTAGATGGTCAACTGGATCTCTCCAAAACTCAATTAGGTTTCATCCTCTTGTTTTATCATGTATATCTGAGGGTTTGAGACTTGTGTGAGTTTGTAATTGCTCTTAGGGATCCACATGATACTTGTAATACTTGAGAATAATCACACCACATTGAATCCTTTCTCTCATTCACACTTGTAACTTGGTATTCGTCTCAACTATTCTTTTCAACATCAAAGTGGCCATAGTCTAATCGGTTTGGCTGTGTGGTTCAGCGATGTGACTGAAAAGAACAACTGTATTTATTCACTGATTGCCCCGACCAAATAACTAACAAAAATGTGATTTTTGTTTTATGCATTTTTTATTTTTCATATTTTTTAATGTATACTAGAAGTAATATGCACCTGGCTATTTAATTTTGATTGTTAAGTAAATGACCAAATCTATATAAATAGGGAATATGGAGTATGCACCAAGGTGCATGTAAGTTTACATGCACCGGTGCTACAAACATCCATTTTTTGGTTTTTTCGAAATGAAACAATGGAAGATTTATTTAGAATGATAAGCTGAATTATGTGTTTCAAGTTTTGTGTAAAACACAAATTCCTAACATGTACATCTAGAAGGGGTTCACTTTATCAAATTTAAGGCCGTTAAAATTTGATGGTCTTGATGAATGTGATAAAAATCTCGAATTAAGTTAAATTTGAAATGATAGCATGTTGATATAAGGTGTTCTAAATCTTTTACTGATTCATTTCAAAAAAATAAAGAAGGGGTCGTTTGAGGCACTGGTGCATGTAAACTTACATGCACCTTGGTGCATACTCCCTATTCCCATAAAAATATATTCATCTAAAGTATCATCATACTTATAAATATAAGAAATATACAACTAAATGCTTTTGATTTGTTACTTGAGTACCATTTATTCTTGATGAAGTTACATGTACAATTTAATGTTGAATACTTCAATACTATGTATTATATTAACTTTTTGGACACTTACACCTATAATCATTTATACTTCATAATTACATGTTGAGCCCTCTATAGTTGCGAATTACACGTATTAGTTGCTATGTTCACACTATATATACTTGCCATCCGAGTCTGTCGATCAAACTGTTGACTTTGACCATAAGGATTAAAATGTACCTGTTATAGCTATTGATTTGTCCTTCAAATCTTGTAATATGTTTTTAGCCCCCACCATCTTCCTTCTTCTTTATCCTCCTTCCTCCCTTAATCTCCCCCTCCAAGAACGAGCGGTTGCTTCCAATGGGAAGGAAGGGGTAGAAGAGTTGCTGCTGCTTGTAGACTATTCCTCAACACTCGTGCTATGTTTCCTTTCGCCATTAACTGGAAATTATAGCGGGGAAGGTGATGTCTACCATCGAAATCCACAAAAACAATGGCAAGAGCCCCTCCACCCATTCCAGCACAGGTTCTTGCTTCTTCTCGTCCTACTTCCTGTGCTCCTCCTCCACTCAAGTGTAGCCTCGCCCTCACGCTCCCTTTGTTTTTGACCTCCTAAACCTCATCAACAACCTCATCAAGCACGATCGGTAGCGCGTGGGGCTGCACGTGGACGTTATGGCTATTGTTGATTTCAAAGAAGTAGTTTGTTTTGTTCTCTTGTTGGGTACCACAAGTATAGTGCCGTGAGGTGGATGATGACAACTATGATGAGGAGGACCACGATATGATGGTGACGGGTGGAGGCGACCATATGCTCCTCGAAGGTTGCGAACTTCTCCTTTGTAATGGTGAAAATGAACTTGTTCTTGTCGAGCTAATCGTAATCCATTGGTAGTTTAGAGAAAGGTGCGATCTTGAGAAGTTTTTGATGGGAAAGATGAGAGCTTGGAGGTGAAGGTGGTAGTGTTCAGGGTGGTGTGTGTGTGTGGGGGGGGGGGTGAGGGGGAGGGAGGATGTGTATTGGGATTGGGAAGGTGGGACTGTGTTGATAGGAATATGAGTGGAGGGGACTGCGAATCGTCTCATGTATTCGACTATACCCAATCAATTAATGCCAATGTTGCAGTACGAGGTGCTACTTATGCCCAACGAATCTACTCGAGAAGATCGCCACCATGGAGGTCAAGATCCATGAGCTCAAATGCCTCATCGCCGAATAGATACTACATCTCTGTGTCTCCGTGGTATGCAGAAGAGAAGAACGAGGCTCGATCCTACTCCCCTCATGCAATCCTACCCTTGGCAACCCCGCTCCCTTCCTTACTGTTGAATGCAACTGCTCATCCTCGGTGGCAGGGTGGGATTGAGGGAGGGAGGAGGATAAAGAAGAAGGGAGAAGAGAGAGGGGACTAAAACCATATTACAAGATTTGAAGAATCAATTGATTAACTACAATAATTACTTTTTATTCCTTGCTGCCAAACTTAATTACTTAACCAACGGACTCAGACGATATGATCATACGATGTAAGGCGGAGCGACTATCTAGAGTTCTGTGTGATCCACAACTATAGTCTTCAATGTGTAATTATAAAAATATAGAGGGTCATGGTCATAAAAATCCCTTATTTTTTTGAAAGCTTCGTATTAGATTGGTAACCATAAACTCAAATGTATTCAATGCTATACTTTTATCTTGAAATACATGATGTATATGGAAATATTGAAAGCAAGATGCATATGCATTTCTGTTTCTTAATGGAAGGCTGTTATCCCATACAACATTCCTAATTATGTTTAAGGGTTCTTTACATGTTTATTGGGCTTAAAGTATAAAATGGGAACAAAATACAATATTCTTAATTATGGTTGAGAGTTCTTTACTGGTTTAATGGGCTTATTGCTTAAAATGCAATTATCTAACTCCCATGAAATATGACTTTCGCTTTTCTGGTTACAGAATTGAACTTGACGAGTTTAGAAATATTTCATGCATCACTTATTTGAGCAATGAAGAAACCCGCATGAATTTTTTGTAAATAGTTGCAGCTTTTAGCTGACATTTTTGTCAACTTTTCTCATATTTTGGGATTTTACAGGTTATCCCATCATTGCGCAGGCTGGGGATCGGTCGTAAGATAGTCCAAAAAATGATAAGGTAACTTAAACTTTTTTTATATCTCCCATTTAGTCTTTGCTAAGAGAAACATCTTCGAACGAACTCACTTGCTTTCTAAAAGGACATTTGAGGGGCACGAGATAAGTTTGAGAGCATGAACATGCCGTTCAACTTATTTACAGGTTAAAATCGAGAGAATAAACAACCGCCTTTAAAATCTAGGAGGCTCATTCTTGGATGATTGAATACTTGCTGTAAAGAAAGGGATATTTTTAATAGAAAAGGAAATGTGCATTTTCGATTACCTCATGTTGCTTAACCTGTTATATATGGCAGACAATGCATCACTTTAAGGAATGAGATAGATATCTGCCTTTACTCTGTGTGCCTTTACTCCGTGCCATTATGGAATCAGGTCAAATTTGGTTGTGTGCTGCTGAGATATGTTCTGCCTCTTTTTTTATCTTTTGTATTAAACCGTCACCTTAATTTATAAAGCATACGCTGGCTTAAGCTTTCAGCTTTACACTACACTGCTGTTGTTTGCCAGGCTTCTCACCAGTAAAGAAATATATGATATTTCAGCCCTATGCTCGGAAACGGAAAGGTTTGTTTTCTATCAGTCGCAATATGAAAAAAATAATTTTCATATAAATCTTTACATGAACATTTCATTTTTTTGAAAAGTATACATGAATATTTCATTCGACGGCAGGATAAGTTAGCAAGTTTAGAGATTTATTGCTTTACCCGTGGAAAGTTACCAAAATGATTCAACATTCTTTTTCATCTTTGTGGTTTTCCTTTTTGTTGAAATATTAGTTATCTTTATCATTGTTTTCTTATTTTCTATTTCTTTTTTCTTTTTTATGTAATTTTCTTAATAGGTTCCTCTCCTATAGAGGACCCTAGGGCCTCTCATAATGCAATTCTTTTCTTTTCCCTCAACATGGTATCGGAGCGACGGTCCTAGACCGGAGTTCCCGTATCCAACCGTAACCCTACCCGCCTGCCCCACTCCCACCTTCCCGCGCATGCTAGGCCGTCACTGCTCATTCCTCGGCGCCGCCTCTTCTGCCCGACGACTTTCCTGGGCACTTCCAGGCCGCTGCCTAGGCCTTTTCAGGTCGCAGCCACATCATCTAGGATGCCACTTAGGCCTCCCTAGGCTGCAGCCCCGGCCCCAAGTTGCCGCCTAGGCCTTTCCAGGCCGCAGCCATGGCATCTAGGTCGCTGCCTGGGCATTTCAGGCCGCAGCCCTGACCTCCGAGGTTGTCTTCGACCCTCCCGTGTGCCTCCGCTCACCCCTGCAAGACATTTCGAGGTTTAAACCGGTCTGATTTTGACCGAAAATCATGATTTCAGACCTATAAATCACGTTTTCCGACCCTAGCAAGTAACAAAGATAGGTAAGGATGGTTGTATGAGTCTACACGTACAACCAATCCTCCGTATGATCGTATAGACTCGTTTATATCGATCTACTCCCCAGTTGAGTCCCGTTCTTTGGCCATCTTATCATCATGTAAGAGAACAAGGGTGGCATTTTCTCGTCCGGAGCCTTCAAAGGCCTGACTCCCATCGTTAAGATGGATGGAGTCAACTATGAGTTGTGGTCCATGCAGTTTCTCACCCTCATGTAGTGCAATAATAAGGAGCACATCCTGACAGATCCATAGCCAACGGATTAGACCAGGGCAGACGCTTCTTGGAAGCAAGATGGTGCATATGCGCGTGTTTGGCTTTGTGGGACTCTCGCCACAGAAATAGTCAATGATATTATGACTCAGCCCACCGCCAAGGCGATGTGGGACACCTTGGCATCCACCTATGCTTAAGCGAAGAATGAGGCCAAGATTCTTCAACTACAGTTTGACATCCTACAATGTCAAGCAGAATGGCGGCCCCATGCATGTTTACTACTCTTCGCTTCGTGGCATGTTCGAGAAGCTTCATAGCTATATGCCTATTACGACATCTATTGAGCAACAGAAGACGTATATGAACTCCACGATGGTTGGAGTTTTCATGGCTGGACTTGATACAGAGTATGATGCTGCGCGTACTCAGTTTCTTACTTGAGCTACCATACCTCCCATAGATGAGGCCTATAGCTGTCTCAACCGGATCATCATACCTTTGATACCCACTTCTTTACCTTATGCAGTGATGGCTACTTCTGTAGCCGAGGTGGGACGATCCAATCCAGAGGATGCACCCCTCGAGGCAGAGGTGGTGATCGCCATCATAGTCCTTGCACCTACTGTTGCAAGCCTGGACATGCAGATGATACATGTCATCAGAAGCATGGATATCCTGTTTCTGGTCGAGTAGCAGAGCAGCTTATGCCTTCAGAGACTTCGGCTCCCTAAGCCGATCCTCGCATGGATGATATTGTCTCTCGTATTTGAGAGATTATGACTCCTATTGCTGACACCACCACTACAGTTATCGCAGCCACAACTAAAGCCTCTTCGAGCTCCTTATATATCGCCAATGCTTTCACTGGTAATACTGATGTGGACATAGGGATGAGCATGGGCCGGGCCTGGGTCGGGCCCTACAGGGCCCAGGCCCATGCCCATTTATGGTTATGGGCTTTGGGCCGGGCCTAGGCCCACATTATTTTTGAAGGCCCAAGCCCAAGCCCAACCCAATTGTTGTGGGTCGGGCCTAAGCTGGGCCGGCCCATAATATCTCAAAAATAAATTTGGCTTATACTGGCCCAAAACTTATGAGTCTAGACTTGGTGGGCCCATATACTTGGTGCACCCTCATTTGGTTATTTTTATTGTAATCTTCATTATGAAGTATTTTTTAGTTATTTAGGTTTTTATTATTTAGTTATCCTATTTTTTTGCATGGATTTGGTCATATCTATGATTCTACAGTATCTAATAGAAAGAGTTTCATAGAGATATTATATAAATATGTCCAAATAATAAAGTTGAACCAGTCAACAAGGCTGCTGACATGTTGCCAATAGTAAACAAACAGATTGAAAAATGTACCTCAAGGCTCAAGTGGATTAATCTGTCGTCAACTCCCTCATTAAATCCAGATGTATATATCAAAGTGAGAGATCAAAGTCTAGACACCTATGTCGAATCCAATTTCTGCAGTGAAGAAATAATTTTCAATCAATATGTGTATTACCGAGATGAACTAATGTGAATAAATCATAAGAATGACCTGAAAAATAGATACCTTGAGAATTAAACATCTTGATCTTCCTGCTCCTTTCCGTCGGGTACCTACAAGGCTAATGCCTACAAATACCACTCAATCTTTAAAAAAGGTGCAATCTGTCATTCGAAGATGCAAATAATGAAAAACAATAAAAACTTCCAAACAATAAAATAAGGATCCCCATAGTTCATCATTTATAAAAACAATAATGAAAAAAACTTCCAAATTGCTCATTGTTGATAAAAATTTCAAGAAAGAACAAAAAAGATGTTTCACAAAATCCTCTGAAAGATGAAGTGAGATTTTCACTCAATGATTCCACAGTTTCCACCTGCAAAAATATTTTAATAAAGGTTGAAAATAAATAGTGATACTACTAAATCTTGTAAATATTTATTAACATCATTCCAAATGGATTTTACCTGGCATAGTCAGACTTGCTTATCAAATATGTTGATAAACTAGTTAGAAGGTTCATTGCATCTTGGATCTAAAATAAAGATAAATGTTTAATAGATATAGTATAATGGTAATAGAGAATATTGATTGAATGTTAAGTAGATACTAACCAAATTCATTCTCTTCTAGCTCCTCCTCGTCATCTCCTTCTTCATAATATGAATTCTCTGGCTCATCCGCACGGATCCAGTCTCCTGTGCAAATCAATGCCTCCACCATTTTCGGATTAAGTCTACTGCGACATGTATCAAGAACTCTACCACCTGTACTGAAAGCACTCTCAGAAGCCACAGTGGATACAGGTATTGCCAGAATGTCACGAGCCATAGCGGATAAGATGTGATACTTGCTCTTGTTCAATTCCACCACCTTAGGACATCAAAGTTGTCACCCTGCTCATTATCTGCGGAATGATCGTCTAAATAGATTTCAACCTCTGATTTTCATGTATCACAAGAACCACTCACTTTTTTCTGTTTAAAGAACTTGTCTAGCATTACTCTGCTTCTCATTGTTGGACAGAATACATCTTCTTGAATGGATTTTGATGTGGACATTTCTTCGAAAAACTTGCCATGTACTTAGCAGAGTAATCATCAAATAGGCCATAGAAAGTTTGACTAACCCGTTCAACATATTGTGCGGCTTCATCCCTGGGGTAAAGTTCTGAATAAGCAAATCTTATGAGGTCGAACTTGTAACGTGGATCCAAAATTGATGCCAATGCTAGAGGCAAAACAGATTCTCTCTCCCTTCAATATTTATCAAACTTCGCATACATCTTTGAAGCCATATTTCTGAAAGCTACATCATCATGATTCAGGATAGTTTGGAGATGCTTTTCAATCTCAAAAATCATACCAAAGAATAAATTTGCAGTTGAATATTTCTGTCCAGAGAATACCTTGGTGGCAACATAAAAGTTCTCTAAGATACCACTGACCATCTCAGCTTTTTTCCAATCACTCGCAGAAGGTGTGTCTGATAAATGGAAATCACGCCCCAAACGATTGAAAACCTTTTGATATTTGATAGCAGACTCAAGCATTAAAAAGGTAGAGTTCCACCTAGTGCTGACGTCAAGCCTCAAACCTGTTGTTATTTCAATCCGTTCTTGTTTGGCAATGTCTTTAAAATCATGCAATCTTCTAGTTGAATACTTCACATATTTAACAAGATTACGGATTTTTTGTGATTATTTCTTTGATCTCAGAAAGTTCATCTTGAACTACAAGATTCAAGATGTGTGCCCAACATCGCACGTGGAAAAAACGTCCACCCATGAGTAGTGTTTCCTTTTGAGATAACTGATCAACTAAATTCCGTACAACAACATCATTATTTGATGCATTGTCAACTGTGATGGTACACAAATTCGGCAAATTCCAATCTCTCAGGTGATTCACAATCATATCCACAATATTCTCCCATGTATGACGTGTGTAAATGACACAAAAGCACAAAATCTTCTTTTGTAGCTTCCAATTGTTGTCAACAAAATGTGCAGTAACAACCATGTAACCTAAGTTCTGAATTGATGCCCACATGTCAGTTGTGAGGGAGATTCTTCCAACCGATTTTAATATCATCTTCAATTTCAATTTTTCTCATACAATTTTATGCAATCTCTTTAAAGAGTAAATCTGGACATAAACTTGTACTTGGGTTGAAGATTGGATATAAAAGTTTGAAACTTTGGGTTATCAATAATCGTAAAGGGCTATTCACTAGATATAATCCACCTTGTGAAATCATCCCTACTTCTATCTAGTTCAAACTTCCATGCAGAGATGGTGGCACTTCCTTGATCAGAATTGGCAAAGTTCAAAAGAGCCTGAGACTTTAATTGTTTGTTATAATATGGACAAACAAGGTTCAAATGACGATGTGACTTGTCCCACCTTTTGCCCCGCAAGATAATTGTGCCTTACAATAATTACACTTGCACATCTCTCGTCCATTTACCATCCTGATTTTTGTGACATGCTTCTAAACCCATGATTTTAACTGTCTTCCACGTTTCTTTTTAGTCACAACCTCATTAAGTTCTGAAGGTTCCCCCGGATGTGTTATTTGAGGATTCTCTTCCACTAGATCTTGCATCTCTTGATTAGTGTCCGACATCTAAAGTTAAATACCATGTTAGATTATACTCTTCAAATTGATTTCTAAGAACATTTTTTCGCAATTGTCATCCTTATTAAAAACTTAACATCAATGTCAATATCCAATGTAAGTTACAACAAATGAATGTTAAATAACACATACTATTATGAACATAAAGTTTGAGTTGAGAACTTGAGAGTATCCTTACAATGCAAATAGGGCTGAGAGGCGCGGGAGGCGAGGAGGTTCTCTCGGGGGCTGAGCGGGCAGCCACAGGTGTGCGGGGGGGGGGGGGGGGAGGCGAGGAGGTTGACGCGGGCGGCGGGCAGCCGCACGGGGGGGGGGGGGAGGCGAGGCCCGAGCGGCCAGCCGCAACCGGCAGGCCCGCATGTGTGCGGGGGGGGGGGGCTTGATGTGGGCAGGGCAGACGCAGCGGCGGCGGGGGAGGCGAGGCCGCGAGGGGCCTAGAGCTGAGAGGGTTGCGGCCGCAAGGGGAGGAGGTAAGGGCTGACGGGCAGCCACATGCCAAAGGCGGCAGACCCGCACTCCGCAGGTGTGCGGGGGGGAGGGGGGTCGCTTGACGCGGGCAGCGGCGGGGGGGGGGGGGGGAGGCGAGGCTGAGCGGGGGTGGGTGGGGTTCGCGTCGCGGAGGAACGAAGGAGCATGGGAGGGTGGGGTTTCTGGGAATCGGGAGTAGATTTCAATTGGGGGAGTGCCGGGTGCCCTAGCGGCCTAAGTATCCAAAATTCCCTGACTAAGGCTCGCCAGGAGGTATTTCGGGCCTAAATATGGGCTTGTAAGTGGGTTATGCAATCGGGCTAATGGGCCTATATCTGGGTTGTTATGTGGGCGGAGCTAACGGGCCTAACGGGCTGGGCCGGGCTAAGCCCGAGCCCGACCCAATTATTAAATGGGCCTAAATCTTTAGCCCAAGCCCAACCCATAAATAATTCGGGTTCGGGCTGGGCCGGGCTATGCGGGCCGGGCTCGGCCGTCCCAGCCCAATGCTCATCCCTATGTGGACATGACTGAGTGGATTATGGATTCTGGTGCTTCTCACCACTTGTGTGGAGACAGAGCGCAACTGAAGTCCTACATGACTATACTACGTGTCAGATGGGTTGTCATTGCTAATGACGACTACTTACCCGTTACAGGACAAGGGGAGGTGCATTTGACATAGTCCATGCGTCTTTAAAGTGTTTTATATGATCCTGCCTTTCAGATGAATTTACTTTCTATTAGTCAGATCACTAAGGATCTGCATTGTCGTGCCATCTTTGACCCTTCGTCTCTTGTGTTTCAGTACATACTCACGGGCAGTGTGATTGGATATGGCCTTGAGCAGCGGGGGCTCTATAGTCTGGTCCAACCTCATGCTAGTGATTCGACTATACTTACTGGAACAATCTCTCCATATCTGTGGCACCTTCGTTTTGATGACCTTCCTCTGCAGAAGCTTTTTCATGTCCTCCCTCAGATTTCTATGAGATCCTTCTTTCTGTGTGAAGCATCACCTTCCTCCTTTCCATCCCGTCAGAGTCGGAGCAGTTCTCAGTTATTTGAGCTCCTTCATTTAGACATTTGTGGTCCGAGTCGTGTTCCTGACCACCAAGGACATCGTTTTTATCTAGTTGCTGTCGATGATTTTTCTAGACTTTCATGGGTCTTTTTATTGAAGAATAAGTCTGAGACTGGATCCGTGATCAAGTATTTTATTAACGAGATAAAGATTATTTTTTCTGCTAATGTCAAATATCTCCGTTCTGATAATACCTTGAAATTTTGCACCTTTCTGAATTTCTTAGATCTCCTGGCATTGTTCACCACACCTCATATGCTTATACTTTACAGCAGAACGGTGTTGCCGAGCACAAACACCGTCACTTATTTGATGTGACAAGAACCTTGTTGATACAGAGTCGTGCTCCTCATGCTTATTGAGGAGATGCTGTCCTTGCTGCTTGCTATTTGGTGAATCGTATGCCCTCGTCTGTATTGGGAGAGAAGATTCCTTTCTCGATTGCATTTCCTGGTAAGGATCTTTTCTCTCTTATACCTCGTGTGTTCGGATCTGTTACCTTTGTTCATGATGTCTCTCCAGGTCGTGACAAACTCTCTCCTAAAGCTGCCAAGTGCATGTTTGTCTACTACTCTCGTACCCAAAAGGGGTATCGCTGCTTTGATCCGCCAAGGCGGAAATACTTTGTTAATGCTGAGTTACTTTCTTTGAGTCTGTCATGTATTTTTCTCCTACATGTGACATACTTGCACCATCTGACTCCGACGATGAGATATGTATGCCTCTACCTCCTATTGTCGGTCCTCCACCTCCCTCTACTCCTGCTCTACCACGACCTCCTCAATCACCACCATCACTACCACCACCACCACGTGCACCTCCTCCTGCCTTTACACCTGCTCATGTGACTCAATTTTTGCTACGTGTTTTTACTCGCATGCCTCGCTCAGTCCCCCATGCTCACAGGTCTTGCCCGTCATCCAGCACGCCTCAGGTATGTAATGAGCACATTATTTCTACCGATGGCATTACTGAGTTGTATGTGCAATAGGATTCTATACAGGATGAGCAGATGCCCTCTCAAGAGGGGAGCTCACAGGTTACGGACTTGGTAGATGATCTTGATGTACCGATTGCTTTACGTAAGTCGAGACGTACATGTGCTACTTATCCTCTTGTATCCCAGATTTCATTGAGCATGCTTTCAGAGGATTTCAAGAGATTTACCTTGGCACTATTCGCCGTGTAGATACCACATACATATCAGGAGGCTCTACAGGACAATCAGTGGAGGTTAGCCATAGAGGAGGAGATTACTGCGCTACATACTACAGTCACGTGGTACACGGAGTCTTGTTTCTGCTCCGGTTGATGCATTTATTGTGGGATACAAATGGGTGTTCACTGTGAAACACCATGCGGATGATAGCGTGGATCGCTATAAGGTGAGACTTGTAGCACGTGGGTTCACCCAATCATATAGGGTGGACTATCATGATACTTTCTCTCTAGTTGCCAGAGATTCTACTCTGCGTGTTTTACTTTCTGTTGCCGTGACATGGGATTGGCCTCTTTATCAGTTTGATGTGAAGAATGCCTTCCTCTATGGTGATCTACAGGAGGATGTCTACATGCAGCAACCACCTGGGTTTGCTGCTGAGGGGGAGCGTCAGAATATTTGCAGGCTACACAAGGCTATCTATGGCCTTAAGCAGAGTCCAAGAGCATGGTTTTAGAAGCTCTGAGATCGACTGCCGATCACTCCTTGTTTGTGCAAAGGACCCAGAGAGGTACTATAGTCATTCTTGTTTATGTTGATGACATTATTATTACAGGGGACGATGAGCAAGGCGTCCAGGGTGCCAAGGACTTCCTAGGTAAGCACTAGGCAGTTTGTGACCAAAGACCTTGGACATTTACGTTACTTCCTTGGTCTGGAGTTTGCCATGAACCAACGAGGACTTGTGATGACCTATAGGAAGTACGTTACAGATCTTCTTTCAGAGACAAGCATAACATATTGTAGACCTGCCATGACTCCTCTTGACCCGAGCATGAAGCTCTATGATGATGATATTGAGGAGGTCGACAAGAGGAGGCACATAGAGCTTGTTGGCAAGCTACTATATGTGATTATTACCAGGTCCGACATATCCTTTGCTGTGAGCAAAGTGAGTCAGTTTATGGAGCAGCTCAAACAGGCACATATGGATACAATCCATATGATTCTGAGATACCTGAAGACTTCACCTGTGCTGGACTTCTTTTCAGCAGAGGCACATCTCTCTCAGTTACAACATGTGCATATGCAGATTATGCTGGATGTCCAAAGGATAGAAAGTCTACATCAGGCTTTGCTGTGTTCATAGGGAATTCTCTTATTTCATGGAAGAGTAAGAAGTGGAATGTGGTTGCCAGATCAAGTGCTGAGTCGGAATACATGGCCATGGTGCAAGCTAGCACAGAGACAACGTGGATCAGATCTGTTCTTACTGACCTTACTATAGAGGTACCTCTTCCCATGCACCTCCAATGTGATAATCAGACTGCTCTTTTCATTGCCAACAACCCAACCTTTCATGAGAGGAAGAAGCACATAGAGGTGGATTGTCACTAGACTCGTGACATGATATAGAAGGGTCTTATCGCCACTACACATGTCAGCTTTGGAGACCAGACAATAGATGTACTTATTGTTAGAGTTATTATGTTTACATTTATATTTCTAACCCTTCGAATTCCGTAACACCTCGTGACCCTTCGGGTTTCGTAATCCTCTGTGACCCTTCGAGTTCCGTAACCCCCCGTGACCCTTCGGGTTCCGTAACTCTTGTACTCTTTAGGATTTTCTCTCTATTTAAGAGACCCTATCTCTATGGAATAAACATCCCATTTGTTCCTGTTCTCAACATGGTATCAGAGCGACGATCCTAGACCAGAGCCTAATACCCTAAATCCGTCGCCACCACCAGCCCTCTCTCCGTTGACAAGGAGAGAGGGTTGGACCTCATGCATCGCTCGTGGATTCAATAGTGTCGCGCAAGCCAGTCTAAGTCCCCAGCATCACCAACTACCACCTCCAGCAACACCTAAAGCGTCGTCCGAGGCTCCAGCAGCTCCAGCCGCACCTCCTGCGTCGTCGGCACCGCCTGGAGCCTCCCCCCCTCTCCAACAGCCCCTACTTCACTACGACTTGTTTCTCCCAACTTGATGTTCCATACTCTTTATTCTATCAAGTATGAGAGAAAAGGGGAGTCAGAGATGATTCTTCAAGACGTCTGTTGCCCTATCACGACTGACAAATCGACACTCCAGACTACTACTTAGATCATCCATCTTCACCAAGCATCGACTTCTTTGTCAGGGCGTATACTTCTTCTTTTACGACCCGACTACTACTCCGTGTTGGACTTCTTCTACAACGATTCTTCTCTAGGCACGACAGAGATATGTTCCGGTGATCTGCAGGCACGACAGAGATATGTTCCGATGACCTGATATCGCAGCGACTCTACATGCATGGCGGAGATACATTCCAGTGACCTGAAAGCCGCAGACCCGTCCTCGAACGAGGTCTTTTACCAGCATCAGCATCAGACATATGTTCTAATGATGCATTGTCTGAAGATGTGGTGTATATTTTCGCTTTTTGTTACAAGTTGCAGCTTTCTCAGCTCCAGCTTGAGGGGGAGTGTTAGAGTTATTATGTTTATATTTATATTTGTAACCCTTCGGATTCCGTAATACCTCGTGACCCTTCGGGTTTTCGTAACCCTCTGTGACCCTTCGAGTTCCGTAACCCCTCGTGACCCTTCGGGTTCCGTAACTCTTGTACTCTTTAGGGTTTTCTCTCTATATAAGAGATCCTGGCTCTATGGAATAAACATTTCATTTGTTCCTCTTCTCAACGAGAGGACCTTATCAGAGATATTGTTCTAAGCTGAGTCTGATTGATATTTACGCTCCAACTTGAGGGGGGGGGGTGTTGAGATATTAGTAATCTTTATCATTGTTTTCTTCTTTTCTATTTCATTTTTCTTCTTTCTGTAATTTTCTTAATAGGTTCCTCTTCTATATAAGAGAACCCTAGAGCCTTTCATAATGCAGTTCTATTATTTTCCCTCAACACTTTTGGGTCTATGGAAGCTGGAATGACCCTAGCGCTTTACCCTTAATCATCCACTGTAGCCGAATGGGAATGAAAGGGAATCTTGAGAGCTGACGTGAAAGAAAATCACCACTATACTTGCACATGGATAGGTCCAAACTCTCTTCATATGAAAACAAATATTAGCCATAAATGTCAACTTACGTTGGGAGTGACTGGAGAGAATAAGCCGTAACTTATAGGGAAGGGCTATCTTTTGAACTAGTTCAATAAAATTGTGGTGGGTTCCAATCTTGAGACTGTACCTTCTTTTCCCTAAAAAACTTATAGGGAAGGGTATCCTCTGTGGATGGAGAAAACATATTGAGGACTGTCTTAGGGGTGACTATCAAGGACTACTATTATTTGGAGGCTTCTTCTCCACATGGGAAAGGCATGTTGTGTTCGAAGATTTGATCATTAAATTTTCCTAAACATCAATTTGAAAACTCTTAATATGTAATAATTTCTTTTTTTAGAGCATGTTTTTCGAGCTCACTATTTAGATGAACAACGTATTCCAAATGTTAAGGACTCCCATGTTATGTAAGGGGTTGACCTTTGAAAGATAGTGTAGAAAGGAAAAATAGAAGTGATTTATTCAAGTGACCCTAGGGTTCTCTTATATAGGAGAAAAGCCCTATGGGTAAAATACATAAAGGAGACAAAAAATAAGAAATACGAATAAAGAACAGATAGAAACAATTATCTCAAACAGTCCCCCTCAACTTGGAGCATATACATCTATCTTGCTCAGCTTGGAACAACAATGATGAAATGGGCCCTAGTAAGTGCTTTGGTAAACATATATGCAGTCTGATCTCCTGAAGAAACATGAGGCATGGAGATAAATCCCTTCTGAATCATATCTCGAGTGTAGTGACAATCTACCTCAACGTGCTTAATCCTTTCATGGAAAGTTTGGATTTTTTGCTATGAACATGGCGACTTGGTTGTCACATTTGAGGTGCATGGGAAGTGCCACTTCAATAATTAGGTCAGTCAGGACTGATCTGACCCACATCATCTCTGTGTTACCTTGTGCCATGGCTCTATACTCTTACTCGACACTAGATCTGGCAATAACTGTCTGTTTCTTACTCTTCCATGAAACAAGTGAACTCCCTATAACGACAATGAAGCCTGAGGTGGACTTCCTATCTCTGGGGCATCATGCGTAATTTGCATCAACATATGCTGTAACTGTAAGAGATGTAACTCTACTGAACATGAGTCCTGCACATGGAGAAAACTTCAAATATCTCAGAATAATGTAAACATCATCCAAATGTACCTGCATGGAATGCTCCATAAATTGACTAACTCTACTCACCGCAAATGATATATCAAGCATGGTAATGGAGAAGACTTCAATTATCTCAGAATCATCTAAACATCATCCAAATGTACCTGCATGGGATGCTCCATAAATTGACTAACTCTACTCACCGCAAATGA
This sequence comes from Ottelia alismoides, assembly GCA_037367405.1. Taxonomy (NCBI): domain Eukaryota; kingdom Viridiplantae; phylum Streptophyta; class Magnoliopsida; order Alismatales; family Hydrocharitaceae; genus Ottelia; species Ottelia alismoides. The sequence goes on along the minus strand of JAZKJV010004916.1, from coordinate 355,063 downwards.
TATATCAGGCATGGTAATGGCGATATATAACAACTTCCTCATGAGCTCTCTATATCATCTCTTGTCAACCTCCTCAGAGATATCATCTTAGAGTTTGATGTTCGGATCCATAGGAGTAATGACGGGCATCCATCCTGTCATGTCTGTCTCAGTTAGGAGATCGATAACATACTTCCTTTGCGTCATCACCATACCATGCTGGTTCCTTGCAAATTCAAGGCCAAGAAAATAATGAAGATTGCCAAGGTCCTTGGTCACAAACTGTTATCCAAGGAAATCCTCAGATGCTTGAATACCCTGCTTATCATCCCATGTAATAATGATGTCATCCACATACACCAAAATAGCAACAATACCTCTCAGGAATCTTTGAACAAAAAAAGAGTAATCCGCAGTTGATTTGAGAAAGCCCTGTTGCTCAATCAACTCAGAGAGCTTATAGAACCAAGCCCTCAGACTCAGCTTAAGGCCATAAATAGCCTTATGAAGTCCACAAACCATATGAGACTCCCCCTCATCAGCAAAATCTGGTGGTTGCTGCATGTAGATTTCCCCCTGCAAGTCACCATACAAGAAATCATTCTTGACATCTAACTGAAACAAAGGCCAATCACGTACTACAACAACAGAAATAAGAATCCTCAAAGTAGAATGTTTAGCAACAAGAGAGAAATAATCCACCCCATATGTCTGGGTGAATCTACGAGCAATGAGTCTGGCCTTATATCTATCCACAATACCATATGGACGGTGTTTTACCATAAACATCCATTTGCTCCCAATAACAGATACTCCATGTGGAGCAGTAACAATGCTCCACGTGCCACGAGACTGTAACACATCCATTTCTTCCTCCATAGCAAGATGTCACTGACCAATCTGTAATACCTCATGATATGTTTGTGGTATATCTATAGCAGATAGTCCAACAACAAACTTCTAAAACTCCTCTGAGAGATGTGCAAGGGAAACATGTGAAACTAGAGGATACCGAGCACAAGTACGCCTCTGCTTCCGTAAATCAATGGGTACGTCAAGGTCCTTAACTTCTTCAGTGACTGAGACTGGAATATCTAGAGCCACCTGCTCATTGTGCTGTGAATGCAAATCACCAGTGCCATCAGTAGAAATCAAGTACTCAGAACATACCTGGGCATGCTGGATAATGGAAGAGGCTCATAAGCACGAGGTCAGCACGAATAAACCTGTGGTAAAAAGATGGAGGGTGCTGGTGGAGACGGTGGAGAAGGTGGTGGTGAGGAGGTGGAGGAAGGTAGTGGTGTAGTAGGTGCTGGTGAATGTGGTGAAAGAGGTATACCCATGGTAGATAAACCCGAAGATAGAAGCATGTATACCTCTTCTACAGACTCCAAAGAAATCAACTCATCACCTGTAGGAGAGAAAAAACATGATATACTCAAAGAAAGTGACATCTGCACTAACGTAATACTTCCGCCGAACATGATAAAAACAATGGTATCCCTTTTGAATCCCAGAATACCCCACAAAGACACACTTGACAGCTCTAAGAGAGAGCTCGTCATGGCTAGGTTACGTATGGTGAACAAAGGCAATTGACCCAAACACTCGAGGAGTGAGAGAGAAAAGTTCCTTCTCAGGAAACGACATCAAGAATGGGATCTTCTCTCCCAACACAGACAAGGGCATGCGATTCACCAGTTAGCAAGGAATTAGAACCACATCTCCCCAATATGAATGAGGAGTATGACTCTGAATTGAGAGAGTTTAATGACATCCAAAATTGACGATGTTTGCACTCAACCACCCCATTCTGTTGGGATGTATACACACATGAAATCTGGGGTTCTGAGAAACTGTGAAAGTTGTAAACTGCATAATTCTAACGAATTATCAGAACGAATATATTTGACATTCGCAGAAATAACATTCCTTGTTTCATTGATGAAGGACTGAATAACATGACCATCATCAGACTTGTTTCTAAGAAGAAAATACCCAAGATAATCTTGAAAAATCATCACCAGCAACACGATAAAATATGTGTTCCCGATGGTCTGGGACATGACTTGGACCCCAAATATCAAGATGAATCAACTTAAAAACATTATAACTATTACGACCCTGATGACTCAGAAAAGTAGACTGGTAGTGCTTCCCAAGTTGACAAGCCTCGCACTAGAGGGTAGGACGAGGAGAAATCTAAGGAAGAACTTGACACAACTTTTGCGGAGGAAGATGACCAAATCGGAGATGCGACATATAAGGAGAGACTGAGCCAGTATGAATGGTGGACGCACCAACATATGGGGACTAGACTAGTCTATAGAGACCTCCTTGCTCACGGCCAGATCCGATCACCATGCTCGTAAGAATGTCTTGAAACACAAGAGACGATGGATCAAATATGACATGACAATGTAAGTTATTGATGATTTGACTGACAGATAGTAAATTCATAAAGAAATCAGAAGCGTAAAGAACATTCTATAGGCGCATTGCTGAAGTCAACTGCACCTCTCCCTATCCAGTAATGGGAGAGTGAGTCCCATCTGCTATGGCCACAAACCTGCCTGGTTGAATTGATCTGTATGCACTAAACTGTCCTCTATCACCATAGAGATGGTGTGAAACTCCGAGTCTATAACCCATTCTGAAAAATATGTTCAATAACAACTAGTAAAAGCATATGCGGTACTTGATGTGGATGCAGATGCTGATGCAATTACCTCTGAGGACCCATGATGAGCAGTAGACGACCTAGATGCATGTATAATCTCTCTCAATCGTGCCACAAGTTCAGCAAATCTCTGATCAGATATGAGAGGAGGAACACCAGCTAGTTGCACGGTTGCAAAAAGCGGTAGTCGATACTCGGTCAGCGGGGTCACTGACTAAGGATTAATTGGCAGTCGGTTTTGAATTTTTTTAATTATTTTAAATATATAAATCAATTTTTATGCATATATTCTTATATATTTACAATGATTTGTATATTTTCTATTCTATCATATTGAAATAAAAGAAATAATTGTCTTTAAATATAACATTAAGCATATTGGAATAAGTTTGTTTTGAAAAAATGCGAAAAATTTTAAAATTAAAAAAACTCTATGTAAAAGTCGGCCTTGTAATCGGCCCGATTAGTCGGGTTGACCGACTAATAGCCGACTAGGCCTAGTCGAGTCGGCTACCCCACCGACTAGGCTAGTCGGGCTGATTAATCGGCTTAGTCGACCGACTTTTACAACCGTGGCTAGTTGAGTCCTGCTCTGCAACACGAGCTGAAGCGGGAAAGCCATGCTTGGAGTAACATGTATCATCAGAATGACCTGGCCTGTGGTAGTAGGTGCACGACTAACGGGGTTGACTACCCTTCCTCTGTCACGGGTACTACATCCTCTGAACTGTGTAGAGCCCCCTCGATCGTGAGATGCAACCATAGCGAGGAGGTTTGTGACTGCTGAGTAGCACCACCAAGTGCTATAGAAAGCCCACTCAGTATGTTGTACGCCTCCTCCATTAGAGGTATAGTGGCATCAATAAGAATCTGTGATTTGACTGCATCATATTCAGGATCCAGAGCTGTCAGGAGCACTCCAGTCATCACCGAATATCTGTACACATTGAGCTTCTTTGGAGAAGCTTTCAAGGGAATGTAGCTGTGGGGCTTCTCCAACATACCCCTGAGAGAAGTCTAAAGGGTATGGAGAGGTCGACCGTCAAGTTGGATGTGAAAATATCATGATGAAGCTACGTATCTTCGACTCATTCTTCGCATGGGAATAAGTAGCAACGAGAATGTCCTACATCGCCTTTGATGTGGACTGACTCAGAATATCATTGGCTATCTCCATTGACACTGGCCTAGATATCCAGACACGTGCATCTGCGTCATCTGCCTCCCATGAGGCATTTACCCCACTCTTGTCAATTGGCTCGTCCTGTGTGAGGAACTATGGATTTTCTTCGTGCCGTTGCACTGCATTAGGCTCATGATTTGCATGGCCCATAAATCATAATTAATCTCATCCATCTTGACAATGGGTGCTGGACCTTTGAAGGCATCCAACGATAGGACATCAACTTTGGAGTCGATTCTGTTATCTGACATGATGACAACTGCAATGAAACTGGGAATGTAGACAAGAATGGATGCATCTACACAGACATACGAGAAAATGGTTGTGGGTGTAAACTCATACTACAACATCTTCCATCCTTTAGATGCATTTCCGGGTAACTGGATTAGTTTTAGATGATAAAACCACACCCTCGAAATCCAAAATCAATCTGAACTGGAACCAAATCGCCCTTTTGGAGCGATTTTCAGACCTCAACGAGCGACCAGAAAACCTCTATGGCCCTACACGTTAGCGGTAATGACTACTGGGACCAATAGGGGGCGGCTGCAACCTTTGCGATTGCTAGACACCTCTAGGGCGGTGACAACAAGTGTTGTTGGACGACGGCGGCTGCAGCCTCGGGCTGTGGTTGCCGTCTGAGAGAGAGGGAGCAGAATGATGGCGGCGTTAGGCTGCTGCCAAACCACGTAGGAGACGTGTCCCCTTCGGGTTTTGGTGGGGAGTGATGGCTAGGGCACACGATCCGATCTAGGACCGTCGCTCTGATACCACGTGGAAAGGAAAAATAAAATTTATTTATTCAAGTAACCCTATGGCTTTCTTATATAGGAGAAAATCCCTATGGTAACGGAGACATAGAAAATAAAAAATACGAATAAAGAACCAATAAAAAACAATTATCTCAACATATAACATGTGTAGAGACTTATTTTATGATATTATGTACCGTTTCTTATTTTCTGGACTCTTATGTATTTTACCCCATGGGGTCTCTCTATATAAGAGAGCCTAGGGTTCTATGGAATAACAAGTCACTCATTTCCACCAACATGGTATCAGAGCCAAAATCCTAACCCTACCCTCTTAAGCACGCCGCCCACCCTCTCTCTTCTCTCGGCGGCACACCCTCTCCTCTCGGCGGCGCCGCCCGCCTCCGCCAGGCTGCCAGGCGCCCGCAGCCCTTCGCCCGGCCTCCGCCGGACATCACCGGTCCTCCGTCGGCCTCCGCCTACCGCAGGAAGGCCCCGTCAAGCCCTGTCAGGCCTCACCGGGCCCCACTAGGTCTAGCCAGGCACCGTCGGGCACCCCCCAGCCCTCCGAAGCCCACCGCCGGACCTCTCCTCCGGCCCTGTTGGCCGTCGAGTCCCTGCCAGCCGCTTCAACACTCGTCGGCCGATATTGTGACATGGATTTGAGTGCATAAAGTCTACATATGCACTCAAATCCTATCCGGTTGATGTAGACACCGTCTCTTGTCTACAAACCCTAGTTTTCATCTCCAGCTAAATGTCAGAAAGTAAAGTTGATATGCCCTCATAGGCGCCTTCAAAGGTCCTGCACCAATAGTCAAGATGGATGGGACGAACTACGAGCTCTGGGCGATGCAGTCCATGAGTCTCATTAAGTCTAACGGTAAAAAGCATATACTTACCGAGGATGAGCCGGCAGAGAAGACTGGGATCTATGCCTTTTGGGAGGCCGATGATTCTTATGCCAAGGTTTGGCTATCAGACACACTATCGATGGAGATTGCCAACGATGTCCTTCATCAACCCACTACCAAGGCAATGTGGGATATTCTTGCCACTACATATTCCCAAGTGCGGAAGGAGACCAAGATGTTACAGCTCCAGCATGATATATTCACGATGAAGCAGAATGGGCGACCACTTCACTCGTTGTACACGTCCCTGAGAGGGATGTTCGAGAAACTATATAGCACCATACCACTCACGACGACTCCAAAGCAGCAGAAGACCTTTCGGAATGCTACCATGGTGGGCGTACTACTTGCAACGCTTGATCCTGGGTATGAGGCAACCCGCTCTCAGATACTGGCCGATGCCGACATTCCTCCTATGGAGGACGTTTATCGGAGGCTCAGTCGCATGTCTGTTTCTTCCAACACATCTACTCCACCTCCATCGGCGATGGCAATATCGCGTGGGAGATGTTGTCAGTCTTCTGGTCGTGGACATGGACCTTGTGAACGAGGAGGTCGCTTTCGCCAGCCGTGTTCATTATATCATCGCACAGGCCACTCGGAGGATACATGCTACTCTAAGCATGGGTTCCCGGCATCAACGCGTGTAGTCGAGCATGTCACGTCTCAGTCGACATCTGCTACAGATAACCGGTTCGAGGAGCTTGTGGCACATCTACGAGATATTATGCCTCAATCGTCTACTGATTCTCCAGGTGGATCTTTAGATGTCGCTGCTACAGCTTCTGCTAGTTCGTCTGCCGCTGCCAGTACCTCAGGTAGTGCCACTGCCTTTACATCTTGTCATGATCTCTCCGATTCGATTATAAATTCTGGCGCCACACATTATCTCTGCCGTGACAGAGAGAGACTTGAGTCATACAGGGCCATCCTACCTGGCCGCTCAGTGCTTATAGCAGATAGGACTCATTACCCCATCGTTGGACCGGGGGAGATCACCTTATCATCTTCTACGCATCTACAGAATGTTCTACATGCTCCTGAGTTCTCCATGAATTTGTTATCTATTAGTCAGATTACGAAGGATTTGTACTGTCGTGCTATATTTGACCCCTCATCTCTCATTTTCCAGGACATGCTAACAGGCAGGGTGATTGGCTGTGGCTCTGAGAAGAATGGTCTCTATCGTCTGGTCCGGAATCCTTATACTGGCATCTCTTCACATTCAGCCGGACCAGTCTCTCCGTACACCTGGCATCTTCGCTTTGGCCATCTCTCGCTCCAGAAATGCGACATCTCTTGCCCCAGATCTCTCTAAGTTCATCATTTCATTGTGAAGCGTGTCAGTTGGGAAAGCATCATCGATCTAGCTTTCCTCATCGTCAGAATCGGAGCAGTATCGTCCCGTTTGAGTTGTTTCATATTGATATTTGGGGTCCGAGTCGTGTATCTGATCATTAGGGACACATGTTTTATCTAGTTGTGGTGGATGACTTTTCTCGTGTATCTTGGGTCTTTCTTTTAAAGAATAAATCTGAAGCAGGGGATATTATTAAAAATCTGATTAATGACGTGTCGAATGTTTTCTCTTCTACTATCAAATATGTTCGTACAGATAATGCATTGGAATTCTGCACCCGTTCTCTCTCTCAGTTTCTTTCGTCTAAGGGTATTATCCACCAAACCACCTGTGCTTACACATCTCAACAAAATGGTGTGGCAGAAAGAAAGCATCGTCACCTTCTTGACATCACTCGAACCCTTCTTATCCAGAGCTGTGCGCCTATCACTTTCTGGGGGGATGCTGTCCTTACAGCCTGCTACCTGGTCAATCGCATGCCATCATCTGTTCTTGGTGAGAAAATTTCTCTTTCTGTGATTTTCCCTGATAAGGAATTATTCTCACTTACTCCCCGTGTCTTTGGTACTGTTGCCTTTTTCATCACTTATCTCCTGGACTTGACAAACTCTCTCCTAGAGCTGTCAAATGTGTCTTTGTAGGTTACTCTCGGACTCAGAAGGGTTATTGTTGTTATGACCCCATAAACAAGAAATATTTTATCGTTGCTGATGTTACATTTTTTGAGTCCGTGATGTATTTCTCCCCTGCAGGTACAGGTTGGTCTCGTCCACTACCAATGATGACGTCTATGTTCCTCCTCCTCCTAGCTTGAATTCATCTGAGTTCAATCCATCTCCTATTGCTACGACACCACCACCACCACCGCCACCTCCACAACCACCTATCCCACCTTTACCTAAATTCTATACACGTCAGTCAGGTCCTGCTCAGGCTACACGTCAGGTACCCATCACGCCTCAGGTATGTTCAGATGGCACTACTAATGATGGGTCAGATATTGTACATGTGCGGGATTCTTCATTGCAGGAGGAGGCTGCACCATCCAGTACAGAGGACGACGATCTTGATGTTCTCAATGATATTCGGAAGCAGAAACGGACTTGCGTGTCTTATCCTTTTGCTTTCCAGGTGTCCTTTCATCGCCTTACAGGCGACTTTCAGAGGTTTGCTGCGGCTTTGTCTTCCGTGGATATACCACAGACCTATCAAGAAGTTATGAAGATTGATTGCTGGCGACTGGCTATGGAAAAAGAGATGCGTACTTTACAGTCTCGTGGTACATGGAGCTTGGTTAATGCTCCATCTGACGCATCCATTGTTAGCTGCAAGTGGGTATTCACAGTTAAATACCATGCAGATGGCCGTCTTGATCGATACAAGGCATGACTTGTTGCGAGAGGTTTCACACAAACCTATGGCGTGGACTACATGGATACATTTTCTCCAGTGGTTCGTCACTCTACTCTTCGCATTCTTTTATCAGTTGCTGTGGTACGTGACTGGACTATATCTCAACTTGATGTCAAGAATGCCTTCTTGTATGGAGATCTGCAGGAGGAAGTCTACATGCAACAACCACCAGGGTTCACTGTTGAGAGGGGGGAATCATATGGTGTGTAGACTTCACAAGGCGATTTATGGCCTTAAACAGAGTCCAAGGGCATGGTTCCAGAAGCTTTCCCACTTAATTGAACGACAGGGATTCAAAAGATCAAATGCGGATCACTCGTTCATTCAGAAGACTTCTACAAGTACGGTTGTCATCATGGTCTATGTTGATGATATTCTGGTTACAGGAGATGACGCTCAGGGAATAGAGAGGGCAAAAACATTCCTTGACCGTCAGTTTGTCACGAAGGACCTTGGTACCCTAAAATACTTTCTAGGGTTGGAATTTGTCTGCACAGGGTCTGGTGATGACCCAAAGGAAATACATTACATATTTTCTGATTGAAACAAGCATGGGTGGATGTAGACCATCGAGTACTCCTATGGATCCGAGCATGAAACTGCATGGCAATGATACTGCAGAAGTGGACAAGAGGAGATATAGAGAGATGGTTGGTAAGCTCCTTTATATCACCATAACTCGACCCGATATTGCTTTTGCAGTAAGCCGGGTGAGTCAATTTATGGAGCAGCCAATACAAGTTCATATGGATACCATATACATGATACTGAGGTATCTAAAGTCTTCTCTAGGCTCAGGGTTGCTATTTCGAAAGAGCACAGATTTATCTATTTCAGCGTGTGCAGACGCAGATTATGCAGGATTCACCGTTTTTGTTGGGAGCTCTCTGGTTTCTTGGAAAAGCAAGAAACAAACTGTTGTGGCAAGGTCTAGCGCTGAGTCTGAATATAGGGCCATGGCGCAAGCAAGCCCGGAGATGATGTGGGTTCGAGCTGTGCTAGAAGATCTACATATAGTTGTGCCTTTACCCATGCAGCTTCAGTGTGATAATCAGGCAGCATTGTTTATTGCCAACAATCCAGCATTTCATGAAAGAACAAAGCATATCCAAGTAGATTGCCACTACACGAGAGATATGGTCCAAAGAGGCTTGATATCCACGTCTCACGTTAGCTCAGAGGATCAGACTGCCGACATATTTACCAAGCCGCTGCTCAGAAGACCCTTTCAGAGATGCTCTTCCAAGTTGAGCATGATAGACATCTATGCTCCATCTTGACGGGGAGTGTAGAGACTTATGATATTATGTACCGTTTCTTATTTTCTGTTTATTTTCTGGACTCTTATGTATTTTACCCATGGGGTCCCTCTATATAAGAGAGCCTAGAGTTCTATGGAATAACAAGTCACTCATTTCCACCAACAACATGCAAGGCTGGGCTGGCATTTAACTCCGTACCGTTTTTTATGTATAGTCCCTGAAAATAGGTGTAAACCTTAAGGTATTTTTGTAAAAAAAAACACATGGAAACCATGAGGCATGCACCTCAGGGCACTAGTGAGGCGAGAAGGTGGTGAGGCATTGCCTTAACCACTTGAACTAATTAGATGATATGATGGATTTTTTAAGGATCACGACTTTTCAACCAAGATATTTATAATATTGTGTATAGGAATGGAGATATGAATAACTCAATATAAATTTGATCGAGATCAAACTATTAATCATTATCTACCATACATATGTCATCATCCAAAGTATAAGCATTCAAAAGAATGTTCCTAATGTATAAACTCCAACAACAAGCACACCTTCTTTAAATATAGATGAAATTATATGGTCTTCGGACTACATGTCCATCTTTTCCTATTACAATTGTTCTTTAATTTTATTTCACATATTGATTATTGGTATGAGTATTTGTTTATAATCAAGAAGTATCTCTTCCTATATGCATAGAAAATGTGATGTGCAAAATAATAGCAATTAAAGAAGGTAGAAGCCATTATGTCATATTAAGGGAAAACAATGTTTAGAATGTTACATGTAATTATCATACCTAATGTGAGATTATAATGGTCAAGAAGCGATTTTCTCATAAAATAAAACAATCTATTTTTTCTTAATTCTTGTTTATTTAATTATTTCTCCTTAAAAGTGAGGTTTACGCCTTGATTGCTTTGAGGCTTATACCTCGCTTTGATGATAAGGAAATCACCTCGATATGCCTTGGTTACATCTCTCATGAAGTAATCATCTTCAATGCTGCTACAAAACTCTCCAAGATGGAGCATCATTAATGAAAGGTCTTTATGAGATAATGTTCCCAACCACCTCAGGAAAGATGATAAGCTAATGGTTTAACGATGATCTAGTAGATGGAGCTGGAGAGTGTAATGGGTTAGAAGTCATCAACTTGCTCTGCAACAACCTTCTTAGGGAGAAGGAACAAAAATGACATGTTAAATAACCTAACCCGCCGATTCCCCTCAAGGAACTTCTGAACAACTGATAACACATCTATCTTGACTTGAAACTAAAACTATGCATAGAAAAGAATCGAAATGCCTTCTAGATTCGGAGAATTGTCCTTTTGAAAGATTTGGGAGCATCCATCACAATCTCGTAGTAATCTCTTTCACCAAGTCCTTTGCTTCCTTAGGTGTTAGCCTACATGATCGTGATCATGACATCATGTTACCTATCTGACCCACTACCATCCTTTAGCCATAAGGCCCACAAGTGCTTGAAATAGGATGCCATAGCAAGTACAGTCCTAGCCTCGACATGCTCATTAACAACCAAAAGTTGGTCAATCATATTTCTTTATCTAACTTGCGAACACATGATTTTTTTATATGCATTACCTTTATTTAGCCATATTTGTCTCGATTGTTGTCTTTAATCCATCTCACTTTTGCATCCTCATCCTGCATAACAACTTGCTTCCTTGCCCTTGCAACATTTTCTTCCCATGAGAAACTATGCTTGTCCTTCACTCTATTAAGAGCAACTACATCCTTCAAAATTGCATTCCTCATGGTGAATTACTCAATCTCCAATCCGCACCAATATTACCAACGAGAAAAGATGGAGGGACTTCAACACAGTCGTCGACCAATGAGTTGTCGTCGACCATTTTGAAGCGCTTATTCGATGCTTGCAACCAAATCCCAAAAATTAGATTCTCTAAGGTAATACTTGACAAATTTGAAGTAAAAACCGACATCCATGTACTCTTCTGAATACAAAAAAGAGGTATAAAATTGGAAAAAGATGGGGAGATGCCAAAAATTAGCTACACGAATTCTTCACAAAATCAATGCAACAAGACTAATGCATGCAAGAAAACTAGCTAACCGATACCTAAAAGTAGTCATTGCAGCGCTCCATTGCATATACTAGTAGTTGCATACGAGAAAATCAAACAAGCTACTTCGCCTCATTTGGAAAATCAAACATCACAAAGGTCTAGATAGAATGCCCCTTTGATCGATTATTGAGGGACATTGTGACATTTAAATCCCCAACTCGTTCCATAGATGTTGATCAATTGGGCTACAAAAAGGACATATTTTCAAAATAAAATCATGTGATAGGCATAGTTGAATTTCCAGTGTCCTTATGCCTTCGTACGAATCCTTCAAGACAAAATCGAACCTTCAGGCAATCATTTGTCCTCTTAGATGGCAAATTGCCTGCTCCTCGTGGAAGCAAAAAGTGGAGCCAACCCCCACTTGAATCATTTACTACTCCAACATGTTAGCTTAGCCTTGAAGATGCACAAGCTCAGGGAGGGGGATGATGAATAGTGTTATGTTGAATTTGAAAGGGGGTGGAATCCTGAGATGGGACCCACACACAATACATTATTAATAATTTAAAAAGGTACATGACGTCATGATAAATTACATTGCCCAAGAACATACACAACACCCTACAATGCTTAGTTACATTTTTAGAGTAGAAAGTTTGTCGACAAAATTATGGCCTCATTCCTACCACACTAGATTTCTCAGAAGACTGCAAAGGGATATGAACTGTCCTCATGGCCATACTACACACTGACCGTATGCACCTCCAGAAGGTGGTACCGTCATCCGCTGTTAAGCCATGGAATGTTGGCTTTCCTCCAGACCTACGTTGAGTGAGGACATGAAAAGAACTTGTGATCTAGATCTTCCTCCGTCAAACCGCATCTACCGCAACTATGATCCTCTAGTCGTAACATTTGGCCTCGACAATACTTGGTTAAGACTCTGCCTAGTTTGACCAACCACATGAACACCTTGACCCTATTCAGTATTCTACTCCTCCAAATGATACCAATATCAATTTTGACATCCTCTGGTGCCACCGTCCCTTCCTCCCCCCAAAAATGATGTGCCTTCTTCATCATGAATCTCCCATCCCCTACACAAAATGATCACTGCCAGTAGCCAGCCCCTCCAGGGGCGTCAACTCACTCTGCAACATAAGAATTCCTCCAATCTCTGCTCAGATAGTCCAAAGGCAAATGTAGGGGTCCACATGCCCTGATCCTACATATGTCGAATCGAACAATCTCTGTTATGGGCTATGGCATAAAGCATCGGGAAGTGCTCTCCTAGAACTCCATCCCTTGTACAGTCGTCCATCCAGAATCTAAAATTTTCACCACTCCCAAGGATGGGTCGCATCTTGCCTAGCAGTGCTAGAAGGATCATAGCCACACCTTGCCAGAGCGAGGATGGAGCATGCACCCAGGTGGCCTCCAAGGAACCATATATCCCATAGATGTTCCTCAACATGCGGCAAACAAGATCCTCCGAGTTCCCATAAAGTCGCACCACCCATTTCGCCCTAAGTGCCTTATTTATTCCTTCCACCCTCAACACCCCCAAACCAAAATTCTTCCTCGCATTTGTAACTTTGCCCCAATCAACTAGGTGAAAGCCCTTCTTCTCTTGGCGCCCATCAGACCAGAAGAATCTTCTCTCATCTAGACCTCCATCTTTGTGCGCACTCTGGTTAGTAATAATCTCGTGGAATAGAAAAAGATCGGAATATCTGACAGAACATGCTTCAATAGAATCAATTTCCCCCCTTGAGAGCATCGCTGCCTTCCAGCCCACCAACCTCTCCTCCAGTCTGTCCAGAATAGATTTCCAGTAACAAGTTCTCAGCCTCCCAACCACCAGAGGGAGCCCTAGGTAGGAAATGGGTAAGGCACCCACTGGGCACCTTAAGATTGCCATATCATCCCTCGCCTCCTGATCAGAGAAACCAAAAGGCACCGGGACATACTTTTCTCTATTGATCTACAAGCCTGAGACGTCCCCGAAGATATCCATAATAAGCGACACTCGACGCATCTGCTCCATATTATCCCCCAAGAACAATACAGTGTCATTAGCATACTGTAGCATTGGAATGGAGATATCGTCTTTTCTATAGCCAGAGCACCAGTTTGCATCCAATGCCAAGCGCATCATGAAAACAAGTGTGTCCTCTATTATAACAAACAACAAAGGAGCTAACGAGCAACTTTGCCTGATCTCGCATCTGTGGTTGGAAAAAAACCTTCCTCCGACCTTCCAATGGTAAGAACAACATAGGATGTTGTTGTGACACACCTTTTAACCCAAGAAATCCACTCATCAGGGAACCCCCTCTTCTCTAACGAGGCCATAAGAAACGCCAGTCCACATAGTCATAGGCCTTTGAAAATTCAACCTTCTACAACATACCTTTGGTCTTGCTTCTCCTCTAATCCGACACCGTTTCAGAAGCCAACACAAGTCCATCTGCAATGAATCTTTCCAACACAAACACAAACACCGTCTGCTCGGGTGAAATAATAGTAGGAAGAGTACCCCGTAGTCTTTTGGCGAGTACCTTTGCGATAATAAGATAAATTGCATTGGAGAACACTATAGGTTTGTTGTCCTCCACCCTTATCGGAACATCCTTCTTAGGCAATAGAAAGAGTAAGGCCTTATTCGACCTCTCAAATCCCTTATTCCCACCACAGAATTCCCGTCCTCCAGTACATCTCCTTTCACCACCTCCCAAAACTCCCTGTAGAACAACACATGGAAAGTGTTTGGGCCTAACGTTCCATCTGCATTAAGTTGGATCATAGCCTTCTTGACTTCCTCCTCCATGAAATTGAGTCAAAGAGCTCACCTAACTGTCAGATAATCGTGATAACCCTTTCCCCTGCCAATCCCAACCAATACGAGTGCATCTCTTGCTGAACATCTGAAAATGTGAGTGAAGCGTCACTCCCATTGCCTAAGCCCCTTGAACAATCTATCCACCAATCGAAATTGAGTAAATATAGTTCATGTATCTCCATCTACTCACCCTGGCATGGAAAAATACTTATTGACATCCCCTCCTTCAACCACCATTGCCTCTGCCACCAAGCCACCTCCTCCTTATCCTACAAGTGAATCACATCGAGATGCCCACCTCTTTCCACTAACTCCACTGTTGTCGACTCCTTTTCTTCCTGCAGCCCGTCGAGCATGTTCGCCTCTTCCCGAGCCATCAATCTTCTGGAAAGGTGCTGTGTTCGAGCGTTCTTATTGAACTCCACCAGGTGTCTCCTCAGCTTCGCCAACTTGAAAGCCAAACATGCAACCGCCGAGCCCGTAGGCCGACAACCCTCCCAAAAAGCTGGGGCCACTTCTCGAAAATCGACTTCTAGGAGCCAATCCTTCTCAAACAAAAAAAAAGACTTAGGCCGCACATCCTCTAATGAGGACCGGAGCAAAGGCGTGCGATCTGAGTGTGCTCTAGGTAGGGGCCTCCCTGCCAATGGAAATGCCTCTACACTTCTGAAGACATCAAAAATCGATCAATGCGAGACATGGTTCTGGAGTTTCTCTAAGGGAAAGCACAACCCGAGGCATCCACAACTTGTAGCCCCAAATCATTGATCATGTTTTCCAATTCCTCTCTTAACGTTTTTAATGATATTGATGCTGCGGTAACTCCCACCTTTGGAGTAAACCCTCTTTTCAATTAAAAAATGTTCACCAACTCCTCCGACCCCGCGTCACACCTTGCCGAATTTTCGGGGCGATCCTCCGGACGTTGTTTCACATCAAAGTCTCATGCAATGATCCATGAAGCTGAAAGAAATCTCACTCGTGCCAAATACAAGTCCTCCATTAGCTGCGCAAAACTCCCGCCACTGCATGACCCATACACGTTGGTAATAACAATCCTGAGTCCATCTGCCTTTGGCCATAGCAGGACTGTGATCGAGTGTCTGCCCAACATCTCCTTTCCGTTTAGGTCAAATTTGTCACCATTCCAACATGCGAAAAGGCATCCAGAAGCCTCCTCTGAACCTGACGCCTTGAATTCCAGAAATCTGCTGCCACCCACCTCTTTCCAAATAGCCTCAAAATTTTTGGATATTTTGGTTTCTTGTAGGACGACGATGCTCGCCCCATGCCCTGCCAGCAATTCACGCACGACACTTCTCTTCTCTGGCCGCCCAAGGCTTCTCACATTCCAAGTGACGCCATTTATTTGGAACGAGACTTAGCCCCTGCCCCGGTAGGGGGCACCGGCCCCACACACTCCAGGACCTCCACTTCCAGGCCCTCCTCTGGCGCCACCACCTCTTCCACCGTGCCACTTCCTTGCCCCTCCCCACCGCCACTTCCAACCTCTCCTTTCCCAGATTCCAGCGCCCCCTCCCTCCCTCCCACTTCCCCTTGAGGACTTCCCGTCTCTCGGGACCGTGTGTCACCCCAGCAATCGGCCGGCGTTGAACCACACCTAACTTGTGTTCCTCCCCAGCAGATGGGACCCCGACGCAGAAATCCTGGGCACCAGAACCCACTTGCCTTCTCCATCCTCTTGTAGATTTCCAGCCGCTTGCTCCGCCTTCGCTCCTTAAAGCTCTGCCGGGAGTAACTTCGCTCGAATTGCCCCAGTTCTACCGAGGCACCTTGCTGAGCCTTCATCTTCTTGCCGCATAATTTTGAGGAAAGACCCAAGCCGTTGCTTTGGCCTCCTACTCTCCGAAGCCTCGAGGAAATATGTAAGATCCCAAATAACACAATAATTAAAACTTATGCACAACAAACATAAAGAACAACCACAATGTACAAAGATTTGTACTTCTTCATCCTATAAAAATGCTGAGTCGTGCCAAAACTTGGCTTACTTGGGATTTACAAAACTAGTTCTGTTATATTCCAAACAATACTACAAGCACACAATTCTTCAAGGGTTATTCTTTTGTTGGGAAAAAAATGCATTCACACATTCCTCAAAAATTCTTTCACGCAAAGTGCCTATTGATAAAAATAAAAAATTAAGTTGAAATCCTAGTTTCTATAAAACCTTCAAAACTATAAAATAATAACATAAAATACAAACCAAATGGATTGGAGCACAAGGCTGATGGAGGCTTGAATATCAGAATAGCGTTTCAAAGTGAAGCTTCACTAGGATCTTCTTGTGCTAAGTAAATAAAGAGTGACTCGAGGGAATAAGTGAGTTGCGTTGGTTTAGGGTTCGTAGACACCCTTTTATTGGTGTAAGAGCGCCTTTAAAAATATAAATGATACCTAAAATAGTAAGCTTAAATGGGTACTTGATGTATGTTCACTGATTTTAAATAGATTGGTGCAAGAGTAAGATGTATTGGTGCAAATGAGACAAAATACAATATGTATACCAGCGTAAAAGGTGTACTGGTGCATTTATGGCAAGGTGAATGGCAACAAAATTCAAACTAGTGTACCAATTGAAATGCAAGGTGTACTTATATACTTTTGTACAAAATAATCCATGAAAGTTTGTGTAACGGTGTATCTAGTAAGAGATAGAACTTAGTGTCTAAGTGTTAACTTTGGCTTTGTACATAAAATTCTATTTCTAAATTATAACGTACTGACTCAATAAAATAGAAAAGCCTCCCATTTTTTGTAACTCGTATGATGTAGTCCAATCTTTGAAAGACGTGTGTTGCAACTGAGATGTTTACATCGAAATCCATCATATTACAGCGTTCAACAAATAATTTGCTGAACGTTTAGTCCTTACAAATAAACTTTAATTTTGCCCAAGTTGTTATTACTGAAACTGAGATTTCAACAAGTCTCATGTAGGAAATCGATGTATGTTTCCCACTGGTGCACTCCCCATTGTTATGTAGTTCTCTGCCTAACTTAGCCCGCTGACATTCCAAGTCAGGACCTTCATTGATCAGCAGCAGGAGGTACCCCAGTAGGTTGATCTGTGTCAGGTTGACTCACAAATCTAATCTCCTCCTCCACTCCTTGGAACCAAGCATCTTGAACTGGACCTCCGCCTCCCCCGGTGTCAGTGCCATATCAAATGTTTTGACCACCTCAACTGCGCTGGCTTTTCACCGCAAGCTGCCTCTATCTTTGTAAATGCCCCGATGAGGTCCACAACCTCTCACCTCTCACCAACGCTTTTTCCAGGCAAAGACAACCCATTCGGCCTTACCAGACCAATCTGCATTTCAGTTTTCCAATATATTCTAATTTTTGGCTGAATTCTTCTTTGGATGATCGATTCGACCTATGAAAAAAATATCAACAAGTTAAGTAATGAGCATAACATCCTTATTGTTCGGATAGGGAGAAGAATCTACGATGAACTTTCAAGAAATATCCAAGCGAACAAATTTCTACATTTTTTTATTTCAATTTTGTATTTTGCTATGTTCAACTCTGTGTATTCCTCTAGGCCTAAAACTGGGGGCTGAGTGGAAGCCATACATCTTATTGTAGGTAAAGCATATCTGAGCTACCTCGGGGAGCAAATCTGTGATCCCAATGGTCAAACTTTAACCTGATATGATAGGACAAAACAATCATCGAAATCTACCAAGCTTTGGGGAGAAGTCTATCATTTACCTTACTGCTTATCTGTTGTATCTTTTTAGTGCAAAGCACCTTTAATATATCAAGAGATTATTTGAATTATCTTTTACTAATACTAAGTTTCTCTATCTCATAACTATATAAATCACTGAACAACCTTTCTCTTTCCCATGGCTCGCAAATTCATCACACTTATCCTCTGCGACATAAACACTTGTCATAAAAATGATTTATAATGCCAGAGATAGATACCCATCCACCATTTTACCATAATGATGCTAGGAAAAGTCACATATCCACAATTCTATTTCCAAAATGGTATTGGAATAAAAACATCAGTAAAAAGTACCATAAAATGTCTTTAATGCCAAAGATAGATACCCATCCAGCAGTTTGAAGTAATGCTATTATGACTCGATTCTATTTCCAAAATAGTATTGGCATACATTCATCCCAAAAAAACGTGATTTTTTCTCTAGTGTTAGTTTTTGATATTTGCATTTTTCTGGTGGATTTTAATTTTTCATTATTGTGGATGCGTGCAGCATTTGACATTAGTAATCTCTCTTTCTTGACATGCATGCATTGTCGAAGGTAGCTTTCCTGCTTTTTCCTTTGATCAAAACTTTTTTAATGTTTAACATCAAATACCCAGTTAAGCCTTAATCACTCTTTGATTGCAATATATCCTGCCGGTCTTGCATTTCCCAGAGGCTGATTCCATACCATTCTGCCTATTCCTTGTATGACATTTTATGAACCAGCTGATATCTAGATATCCTTATTTCCGTAGTGTTCAATATTTCATTTATATATTGGTCTTGAGGTGTACATCTCGAGGTATATATACATTTAGTCAAAAGACTCAAAACCATTTCCATGATGAATGGACTTTCAGTTTATTTTTCAAGGCATGTGGATTCGGGAATGATCTTCTCGGGTCGACAACAATGATGTACACTAGATCTGCCTCTTCTGATCAGGAAAAAGGGCCCACACTTCATCACGCTGCTCGGAAGTTGTTATTAGTTCCTCCACTCCCAGTACTGGGGGCATACTTACCTAAAAGAAGTTCTGATAGAACTGTTGATCTACTTGATGCTGACAATCCTATCTAATGCTATCTGCAATTTCTGCTGGATCATAAGTAGTTATGTTGTACTGGTGTATATAAGAAAATCATCAATTTTGCATGTATCAATCTGTTCATACACATTAAATTATTCAGAGAATGGATAGCCCTAGAGTGTAGCCATTCACATTCACATGGGCCCATCTCTGTTTCAAGTATTGAAACCCGAGGCTTCTTTTTGTTAGATTGAATTTTCCTCTTCTCCACTTACAACTTAATTACAAGGTCTATCTGATTCTGTATTTTCCACTGAAATTTGCTGTCCCAATGTACTGTCCAACACGGCTAAGACGTAAAAATACATGTACAAGAACCATCTAAAATAAGACATTGAACTTTCTCTGCCGAAAAGACACCAGTGGGATAGGAGGATGAGGGGAGCTGAGGTATGCGGATGAGGGACATTGCCGCCGACATCATGTCTGCTCTCCTCTCGCCCTCTCTTAGGCGTTAATAAAGCCCTTGTTTTGTTATTTGTTAATCTTGGTGAGTGGTCTATACTTGATGTTATTTGTGGATTATATAATATAGATCACTTTCAGGGTTTGGCAAATTGACAGTGAATAACAAAGTACCGTATTGAAATTCAGCCAATAACATCAATTGAGATTTCCATAATTGATTTTTGTTCCTGCATATCGAGTCATTGGTGATCTGACATGGGCAAATGCCAAGCTGTATACTACTTTGAAACAGCTATGAAAAACACATCGGGGTCATCATGTGTATAACTCTTAGATTGATTATTTTATTTCAAGATCTTGGGTAACTTGGATATCTGCTATGCAACTAGATCTGTGTAGCTGTTTATACCTGGCTATGGGTTAAAGAAGGAACCTCCCCCAGATTTCTGGATTTAAGCTGTATACCTGTTGTATTACATGAAAAATAATGCAGGCAAAATATGATTGGGAAGTGGAGTCGCCCTATCCAACTTCAATTCCCAATGCACTCTAAAACATTATCCTTTCACAAGATCAAGTGGAGCTATCAGATCAGAAACGGATGTGGAGCGTGTGGAATCCCACTCATATGCACATACACCAGTATATTGGTTGGCTTTTCACGGGCTTCATATGATGCTGTCTCTATTTTTTTAAATAGTTTATTTTCTATTCATTACAAGACATTTTGGTTTAGAAATAAATGAGATTTAATGTTAGTTGAATGTGGAAGTAGTGTTTCGAGTCTTTAGTTCTCTGAACTTATATTTTTCTGCACATGCTCGTGCGCATGTGCGACGAAAGGTTGGCTCGGTGCACACTGGTCATTTCCTGACATGCAGTAAGTTCTTTTTTTAATCTGGAAATTTTGAAGAGCAAATTAGGGTGAGAGTATGAAAATCAGGTAGATTATATGGTCGACGTCGTAATGACACCACTTTGTTGGAAATATGGTAGCAGTGAGTTTTGAACTGAGTTGGTTGCAAACATTTTAAAAAGTTATGTAATCATTGACGATAATTTGTTACTGCCATGACAATAGTGCAATTTTATATTTTCTAATATAGGCATGGTTTGTTCATGAGTTCATGTGGATTTTCTCAGTCAACCTGACTGCACTAGTCTGGAGGTTGCATTCTGTAGACAGCATATCACGTTGCAGTTAGATATGGAGGAAAGGAACCATCGCATCTGTCTATGGGCAGTTTGCTACCAGATTTCCTAAGCGGAATCAAGAATTTTATCAAGGAGGGGACAAGTAATGAGCTATCATGTATCCTAAAAAATGAAAAGATTATTGTATTTTCAAATGATATTTTTTAAATAGAGTTAATGTTTTTAAAATGAATTTTTAGAATTTGATATACTTATAAATTAAATATATTATTAAGGTTAAATTTACAAATGGAATATTCTTATCGATGGTATTTTTTTTAATTTGAATCGTTCTAAATCTGTCGCAAAAGGTTAAATTATCAAGTGAAATTCCGAAACAAAAAAGGTTTATGGTTTAAAGGAAATAGAAAATTTTATTTCATTTCAATGGAGTGCTAGAAACAATGTGGGAGATAAATGAGCTCAATCACAATTTTATATCAAATTATACTTATAATTTTAATGCTTCGAAATTGATTGGATACAATATATAAAAAATTAAAATAGGGCGAGGTAAGATTCGAACTCTTATTTCCAAAATAATAATCTTGCTACTCTACATTTGACCATTAAATAAATTTACAATTTTTCTCTTACAATACTTATTTAATACATTTAAAGAGGCATCATATTATAAAGGGATTTTTACATTCATAACCTGAGTAATTCTGCAATTACTATCATAACCCTGCATAATCGTGAATTACACAACAAACCCTAAATAGTTACTCCGTCTCACACCCATAACCCTCCATTAGTTTTTCTGTTAACCCAATCATATCACTGGGTCAATTTAACCCATGATATATCCAATTGCTTTTAAAATATTAAAAAAACCAGCAACATTCAGACATGAGGTGGGGGTGGTGGGCTGCAGGAGGGGCAGTGCTAGGGGGTGGGAGGGGCTTCCTGTGCGGGGTGGGGTGGGGGGGGGGGGCTTCCGGGGAGGCGGTGGGGCGAGGCTTGCAGGCACACACGCGAGGTTGGGGGGGGGGGCTTCTTTTTGGTGATCCTCTGAATGCTTGTTTCTCCAGGTCACTATAAGTAGGTGTTTGCGAACGACACGCCTTTACGGTCTGAAAATGAGGGGTTCAGGTGCTATTCGGGTAGGTACGGGAGCAACAACGGGCGAGACGACAACGGAAGGGGATATTTGAGGCGATTGCTGTGGAATCCTGCTGACAGGGATCGCCATATCGCGATATATCGTCGATATATCGGCGATATATCGGTATCGACAGGTCACCGATATATCGCCGATATGGACGATATCGGATATCGATAGGAGAAAATGCCTTGGTGGATACCGGGTTTCGGCGATATGCATCGATATATCGGCGATATATCGGTATCGACATTGTATCGAAACGATATCGATACCGATATTTCCTTCCTTGCCTGCTGACGGACCCTGCCTGCATCATGATTCACCAGCCGACTGCGGTGTTCAGAGGTCAATAGCGATCGATTTGCCAAAAACAGTGGTTTCGCCTTCGGCGACTGGGTTGTCTTCTCCGTTTGTGCCGTTGAGAGTTCACCACGTTAGGTCCGGTGGTGACGGTGTGGATGATGCCCCTGGAACAGGGCGGAGACAAGAGCGGGAGCCAGACCACTCGCTGGGTTCTATTGCGTGGGAGACTCTTAAGTTAGTAGCCTTCCAGCCTGTCATTGTCGTTTTCTCCGAGGGTTGTTATTTTAGAGCCGGACGACAGGAAGTCTGATGCTCCTCTTCTCCGAGGATTCTCTTCCGGCAGCAGATAATGGCAATCTGAGGAAGAAGCAACGACTTAGGTGGGGTCAGAGCCTGACTAAGTACGAGAAAGAAAAGGTTGAAGGGCCCGAGGCCTGTAGCGCACCTACCGGCCCTCTACAGAATGGGAATGCTTTGATAGCCTTCTTGACGGAAAGTTCTAATCTTACCACATATGATGATACTGGTATGGACTCCTCAACCACTCTGCAGTCTGGCTGTCGTTGCTCACCCCCTGTCTGGGCTGGAGAGGGTGGGCGGGATGTCGGGGCCCTTGGTGTTTTAGCCAGGGGGTTGCAGGCACGCACATGAGGGTTTGGGGTGGGGGGCTCGACGGGGGAGGGTGGGCGGGGGGAGGTCGGGGCTTCTCTGGTCGGGGGAGGTTGGGCTGCCCCAAGAGGAGGTGGGCTCGGGGTGGGGGGATGGCGATGGTTGACGGGGGAGGGTTGGCGATCGGGTTGCCGCAGGAGGTCGATAGTGGCGGGGAGGAGGTGGTGGTGGACAGGGGAGGAGGTGGGGAGGGGAGGCGGTGGTTGTAGACTAGGAGGAGGTAGGAGGAGGGAGTGTACTTATTTGTAAATAATAAAACTTAATGAGTAGAAAATATAAATTATTTAACGGATACCATCATACTTAATGGAGTATTGGATGGAAGTTAACTCGGGGGTTATGGGTGTAAGAGTTTAGACTATTGAAGGTTCTGGATGTAATTCACGATTGTGCAGGGTTATGATTGTAATTGCAGAATTACTCAGGGTTATGGATGTAAAAATCCTTATTATAAACTCTTGCACAAATGGAATAGAATAATCAAGGAGGACTAGTTCCGCCCCATCATATATGCTAGTTGCACAAATATGCATCTTAATTGTTTCTTTTTTTTCTGACGTGAGCTTTAAATGTGAGTTTGGCATTCAGAGGGCAGATGCATTTACACCAAAACAAGTCAAACTAGGCAACATATCCGTGCTTCGCAGCGGCATATTAAAATTTATAATAATACCTACACAATATATGAAACAATAATCAGAAATTTATGTAGTTATACTTTCTATCATAAATATTTGAAATTGTTACAAATTAAAATGTAAGCTGTATATTTGTTAGATTATGTACTGATCTATAATTAAACATAGGTAATTTCTTTATGTTAAAATTTAAAATAATCATTTTATTTAAACTCGTATTAAAGTAATAATTATTATATAATTTCTAAAATTTAAAAGGGAGTATTACATCTCTCAACTCCTATAAATCATTATCTAAAATTACATACAATGTAACAATAGTTCGAAAAATAGAATAAATGAGAAAATGTGAGGGACATGTTTCTCATTAAGAAGACTAAAGAAACAAAGGGGATGTCAATACAATATATCTTTTTTCCTAAGGAACACATTCCTCACATCAACATTGGATACTTATTGAATAAAATAAAGTAAAATTAATATATTCATCTAAGTAATTGCATGTAAAGTAAACATTAATTCAAGTAATTGACAATATTATAATCTATCTACCTGAAATTGAATCATTACTATAAAATATATCAACTGAAGTAAAATTATATACATTATAGGAATATAATCAACGGATGTCATACCTCGAGAAGGGTTTATCTAGCGAGCATCTTGATATTATTGTTGCATTTTGAATATGCCCGCATAATAGAAAAACAACTTCCATTGATGCTATAATGTATTATATTTTTAGTTGTCTATTTGAAAATATTAGCAAAGTAAAAACACTGAAGTGAATTATAATATTAAGAAATGATGATAAAAGACTAATTGCATTTACCAAATAAATCAACAAAATCCAGTCAACACTGAAAAAAAACATTTTTATTATCAATAGATGTAAACAATTATAAGAGATATAATATTTCGACAATACTTTACTTGTGTACGGATAAAAATAAATTTAAATCTTACAAATGAATTT
The DNA here is from genome assembly GCA_037367405.1 of Ottelia alismoides. Classification (NCBI taxonomy): domain Eukaryota; kingdom Viridiplantae; phylum Streptophyta; class Magnoliopsida; order Alismatales; family Hydrocharitaceae; genus Ottelia; species Ottelia alismoides. The sequence goes on along the minus strand of JAZKJV010004916.1, from coordinate 330,493 downwards.
GAATATTATAATTGATAGAAGATGAAAGTGAGGTAAGTGTTGTTTTGTGTGTTTTCTCGTAAAATTAGATGGGAAGAGAGAGAGAGAGAAAGAGAGAGAGAAGAGAAAGAGGGGGGATAGGGAGAGTTTTTTCCCATTCGGGGCATGGAGCCCTTCCAAATGCCCGGTCAGGGCATGGCAGAAAAAGTTTTCCCAGTCAGGGCATGATTCGGCGAACGGTTCGCCGATCGGCGAACCGTTTGCCGATCGTACAGTAAAAATAATATATAATATTATTTCGGGAAACTTTTTAATTTTATATTATAAAAAATAATATATAAAAATATTTGGAATTCCCAATCGGCAAATGGTTTGCCGATGAGGAATTCCAAATATTTTTATATATTATTTTTTATAATATAAAATTGAAAAGTTTTCCGGAATAGTGTTCGATCGGCAAACGGTTCGCCGATCGGCGAACCGTTCGCCGAATCATGCTCTGATTGGGAAAACTTTTTCTGCCATGCCCTGACCGGGCATTTGGAAGGGCCCCATGCCCTGAATGGGAAAAAGCTCGGATAGGGAAGTGTCGTTAGAGGAAGTGGGGAGGAGGGAGAGAGAGAGAGAGAGAGAGGAGCATCGTTAGTGGAGGTGGGGAGGGCGGTGAAGAGGGAGTGAGTTACTAGAGAGAGACAGAAACCGCAACGGTGGAGAGACAGACATCCACGTGGCAGCTAGTAAGGAGAAAAGTCAGCTTTAGATAGGTATAAAGGCATTGAATGCTGGTCCATCCGTTGCGGATAAGAGTACATCGAATCCGTATGAAGTTTTACCGTGTGCGGATTGTATCCATTGGGCAAAAATAAGTTCGATCAAGATTTGTTTTTCAGGAGTACCGAACACGAGCATGACGTCATTATGAACATAAAGTCCTAAGGTATGGAACCCCAGAAACAGGCTGGCCCAACTTAAATGAGATATGATAGCTCACAGTTTAAGGGAACTTTGCAGGAGCGAAGTCATGATAGTATATCCGCTTTCAAGGATTTTAACCTTTAAGCATTTAAGGCATGTAAAAAATGGTAAAATTATATAGATAGGTAATGTAATGTAAGGTTGTTTAAATGCTTTACTGTGCGACTACCATACAATATACTTTGTTTAAATTAATCCTTGTTTCTATGGAAAAGGTTATGATTTTGTATTAAGTTGAGACAGCTAAATATTTGATCTACAGAATGATTATGGTTAAGAACGTAGTTATACGAAATGGATTTTGCGTTGCCAAATCAATGGCAACGATCATGTTATTGCCGCATTTCTCTTGTTACTACTTCTACGTCAAAATTTTGTTGCCATGACCGAAAAATCCGATGCCACAAATCGTCGCTACAACATATTTCTTTTGTACTAAAACTTCCACCGTTTGGGGCAACATAAATCTAAAGAATGTACTCCAAGACGGTTTCCGAAACCATAAAGACTTACAACTACACACATAACCCTTTATGTATGCATATATAAGACGTTTTTTTTTCACTAATATCCGATTAACATTTATTCGAAGCGTTTCCAGGTCCCCTGTTGAGACAATAGATATCGACGCTAGCCTCAAAGGTAGAGACAATAACATTGCTTATATATATGAGGAACTCTCTGGTCCTCCAATGATGAAGTACATCTCGAAGTTACAATTTTAGTCCAAACAGATTCAATGAAGTTGTGAATGAGTCTTATTATCATTCACATCCTGAAATCGGGTTCTTCCCATAAATCATCTGTGACCAACTCTTCCTGCAAGAATTTCTTTACAACCATCATGAATTCATTGATCTTTTCTTCGTGCGGCAGGTGCCCACAATCCTCGATCACCACCAGAGTAGAACCGGGTATAGCAGCTGATAATCTCTTGGCATTCCACGATGGAACAAGCCTGTCGGTGTCGCAAGTGATGATAAAAACTAATTCAGGTCCAGAGAAATAAAAAACAGCGGCATTGCTATCAGAAGGCCTCTTTGCAGATTTCCACTTATGCTGGCATGACAAGAGCAGCATTTACCTGGACACACTATCTCGCGCAACCTCCGAAGTGGCGACTTAGATCCTGTAATCAAATCTAGTAGAATGGCAAGTATATGCTCAAGAAGTGGCATTTCCCAGTTCTTAGTTTTCAGTGCCTGCAGTATGCAAAACCAGAAAGCCCGTATTAGTATAGCAATGGCCGCGCATTAGATGATTCCAAGAGCCGTGTTGCGAGGATATTATCTTTTGTATAACCCTCGATAATTTGCCCTGTGACCTTCACATCATACCATGCACTCTTTAAGATCGGAATACCCAACTTGGTCATGAAAATCCTCATCTGTAAATAAAAGAAAAGATCGCGACAGTGTAGGAAACTATGCAAAATATATGTAACAGAGATCAGTCCTCCTTACGACAATTACAGCCAGCGAAGATCGGAGAATCACTGAAAATGCTCTCTTATCAGTGATTGAGATATCAGTCCTTATCACGATGCAAAACATATGCAAAAGAGATCGGCCCTCCTTAATCACTGCTTCATCACTTGACCCCAAGAACACCTGCGCACCAAATCTGTGGAGCAATATCATGGGGAGTCCCACACTTGCCCCATTCCCTGCAGGGCTCCTGAGCCATAGGACCATAGCATCTGCTCATCGCTGTCTTCGTAATCACAGGAAATCTTGTATACTATCTGGAAACCTTTGAGATCGTAGAACAAGGTGTCAGCGTCTGCCAGACATCCGACATCTAGTGATTCCTCTTGTTCTTGATCCGAAGCCGGCAAACTCCACTCTTTCTCCATTGCTTTGTCCTGCACTTGTTCTGTGCAAATTCACCTTTATTACTCTCGCCGTCTAAAATGTTGCATGATTATTTTGTCTAAAATTTACGGTCTGCCACATGGAGCACAGTAAATAAATGGCCAGCAGAAACCAGTACCACACATTAAAAGAGTTAAAACAAACAACATATGCCATTGTTTTTCCATTTAATGCTAAGATTTTTCACAAATAGTTTTGGTTTTCGTTGTATGTCATCAGCATCTTTCTCTGGATCTTACAGTTCGATTTGACTAAGGAGCAAACTGTTTAATATTTAAAACCCAGAAAACAAGATACTTACACCATGCAATGCACCCTATTTCCACCGAGCGTTAATATGAGTTCTAAAGATGTTTACTATTAGTAATGCAAAATACCTTTCGATCCTATATGCGATTAAGACGGCGGACTGATGCATTTTGTGCATCATAGAAGATGTCGACCGCAGGTATACCTCGAACAATGAACTGTGCTGATAACATGGCGATAAACAGGGATGACATCCAGAAATCACACTCAGGCATTAGGTCTATCACATGGATCAGATATACTTCTCACACATCGTATGCTCTTGGAAAAGAAGCAAAGACGCAAGCAAGAGATACAGAAACGAATAGAACACAAGCTGGGTGCGAAATAAGATGAAAGAGGAGGAGAATGACCACATAGAGATAAAAACGTTTCTATAAAAACCAACAAATTTAATTAATTCGAAGATGAATCAGCACTTACCAGATCTTAGAAATAGCTGCAGGCAGTTGGCGAAGAACATGACGCAGTTGCTGTGGCTCCCTTTGCTCTGCCAAATGGATCTCACGCTCTGCAGGAGATGATGTGAGAAACTGCTGTCCTTTTATAATCGGGTCTACAATTTAAGAGAGCACTTGCTATATCAAATTACAAGAGGGAAGACGTGTGATGAATTCCAAGTGGAAGTTTTGCATGAACATCCCCCGTAGAATCTGATTGCAGTTGTGCCATCACCGTGAATGTTATCTTCGAGCGATGCTTTCTAGAATCTGAACAAACGGGATTTATCCCTCGTTCTTGTTTGTTTGGTTTCACAGACAATTGTGATTTATTAAGGATGTGGATGATGGGCGACATTCAGTCATCCAAATCAAATCGATCCAAACCTGCCCAAGTTACTGAAAGACAAATGGATATTTGTACATATTCTTCCAAAAGAAAAGAAATCATGATCGCAGCTAAACCAGTAATTGTATGGGCCAGTGAGCATGTCCATGCCTCACCTTCATTTAATTTAGGGATTTTTACCTACTTTATAATCTTTGCCAATGACTTCTACGACCTTTGAAACATCGATATTCCTCCTTCGACCCCGTAAACTTGCTAACTCTTACCCTATAGACCTTGTGGTTAACCCCCATCCATTTACCTGTTAAAACTAACCTGATTTCGTTACATTCTTTTATATTATGCCTTTTTTATTTATCGAATTTACATCAATTGCCACTCCTTCTCACCCTCCTCTTTTCCCCACCACCCATCACCCACCACCTCCACCACCCTCGCCCTCCTCCTCCCCGACCTCCGGCCTCGCCCTCCTCCTCCCCGACCTCTGGCCTTGACCTTCACCTCCAGCTCCTCTGTCACGCTCTCCACCCCTGACCTCCCCCCTCGTCTTTTCCCTCCACCTTCCTGACTTCCGCCTCCCCCATACCTCCCCCTCATCCTCAAGTTCCTCTTTCTCCCCACAGTTGCGGCATGGCATCGACTACGCACCTATCCTCGGTAGTGCAATGGGGACCAGGTCCATTGCTCCCTGCGCCTTCCAGATCGCGTATTAAGGCGCACTCGGAGCCCCGACGCCCCTCGTTCGAAGCTCCCCCCGCTGCCGAGCTCGAGGCCCCCCCTCTAACACTGCCCTGCTTCGAAGCCCCCCTCCCCCACATCGGGGCCCCCGCTCGAAGCCCCCCGCCTCCCTCGACCCCCACGAACCTCCTCCCCTCCATGCACCTCCTCCAGCCCAGCTCCCCCCCACCACCGCCCCTGCTCGAGCACCCCCACCCCCCGCTTGTCGGCGCCCCCCACCCGCCCACCCCGATCGAAGCTACCCCCTCCCAAACCCACCCCCTGCTGCCTCCCCTGTTTGAACCTCCCCCCTCCCAGCCCAGGCCGCCTCCCTCGACCCCCGCGAACCTCCTCTAGCCCAGCCCAGACCCCCGCCACCTACCCTGCGCGATCCCCCCCCCCCCCCCCCCACCTACCCTGCTCGAGCCCCCTCCCCTCCCCCCCCTCGAAAGCCCCGCCTCCTGCTCGAAAGCCGACGCCCCCACCCCCAAGTCCCAACTTAGGCCGCGAATCTCCTCCCCTCCACGCACCTCCTCCAAACCCCACCCCGCCGGATTTGAGCTCCCCTCCTGCATCTCTCTCCCCCTCCATCCCGCATTGGCTACTCCCTCAACCCTACCACCAACATCTTCCTATGCTCCACCGTCGACGGCCAGGCGTGCCGAGTGCCTACCATTTCACTGCTTCCTGTGAGCTTCTCCTTCTCCCGTGGCTTTGATTCCTTCGCCTCATGTTAAAGTCCTCTCGACGTTGCCGTGTTGTAAGGTTCTCAGTGGATTGGAAAAGGGAAGTGAAGATGAAGAGGATAGGAGAAGGAACGAGGAAGAATTCCAACCGTTAAATTTTATATGGTTTGATTAACTAAGTTTTAACCCACCCAAGTTAGTTCAAGATGTGTCAATTTAACGGCAGAGTTTGTGGGGTAAGATGGAGCAAGTTTATAGGGTCGAGGGAGGAATTACGTTTCAAAGATCATGGAGGTAATTGACAAAGATTATAAAATCTCCCGGTAAAAATCCGTAAGTTATAGAACAGTACAAGTTCTCAATCAAATATGCCCAAAATCAGAATCCAAAAGAAAAAAAAGGTTGGGAAGAACATAAATGCAAGGAACAGAGGTGTTCATGTAAGCCGCGTGTTTTAAACATCTCCTCATGGTGGAGGGTCTCCTTAATATACGGGAAATTGCCTCGATTTGGATCCATGTGTCTGTCGGATGTCCAGACAAGTATTCAGTGAAGATAAAAGGATTAACATCACCTGAACGATTGTATAAAGTTTTCAATCATTTTTCATGTTAAACATGGACAATATTACATATGCAATGCTAACAGATGGACATTATTACATTGCATATTAATGTATGCAAGGTTAACAAACTGAATTGCGAGTTTTATTTATATAGTTTGCATTCATTGCATTTCTTATTCTTTGGTTCTGTGATGAAGAATGAATTATTTTCTTAAAATTATTGCATGTTAGATGGTCAATTTGTTGCTGGATAGATGTGCATTGTGTTGGATTCTTCCTACATATGTATTCCATACCTAAGATTTATAATTTTATTGATTTTGTTAATTATGGTAACTAATCAAAATTTATACTCTTTTCTTTCATTATAATCCCACGGTAGCATAAGATTAAAAATATTCGGGACAATGGTTAATATCCATATTTGAGGAAGGTATGCTAGAAAAGAGATATAAATACATGTAGATGTCAATGGTAATTATTAGGAAGAGATGCCTCACATTTTTTGAAATTATTTAACATGGTATTATACAAGGCTTCAATAAATACTATGGATGGAAATTAATTGTACATATTAAACACATCCACCATCAACATCATTATATTGATTTTGAGGTCGTTTGAGTGATAAACAAGATCAATAATAACCTATTGACATTATTCTTTTTATAATTCTATAGTAGTTCACCATCATTTATTTACTAGTATATACAAAGAGAATAATGAAGTTAGATAACATTATATGTGAATCAATATTGTTGTGGATATTTAATTTTATTGACAATATTCTCTTCTATATTTAGATTAGACTTCTACTCATCATAAAGCTATATGTCAAAGTTATTGAATTGCTTGATATTTGCATACTTATAAGTGAATGCCATTACACGATTTTTTTTATACTTGTACGTGAATGAATGCTACTAAATGTTCTTACTATAAAGCTACGCCAAAGATGTAGGAATTGCTATTGTATCTGGCAAAGCAAAAATGTAAGTGGATGAGATTTCTCCTCTCATGTTTTCTCTTCTCTTCTCCCACACTCTCTCATCCATGGAATGTATTTTTTACACCTATTGTTTTATGCAATTGCCGTCTTAGTTTTAGCTAAAACGTTAGATGTTCATACCATTTTTTAATATTAAAATCCTAATCTATTCATATTAATTGGTATTAATATTTAACATATATTACGTTTTTTTATATGATATCAGGATTAATAAAGCTCATTAACTTATGTTTCCCTCTGCGTGGCTGCGAAGCACGGGTATAACACTAGTATGTACCGATTCCGGATTCTCAATTTTGGCTTACATCAACATAACGTGTTATGTACATCTTGATAAACACGATTGGATAAACGATATTGCAATAATTATCTGTATTCATTTCCTATATGTTTCACATCCGTGTTTGTATTTTTTTTTAAATTACGGCAACATACTTTTAGTATATATACCGGGATATGTATTTATATTTAAAAATAAATGAAGATATGATATCACCATCGAACCATTTAGATCCATATCAAATGGTTATCACCTACCATGTTAAGTGGGCGAGAATAAGAGCATCAGATTCACAATGTTAGGCCTTTGGTCAAGCTTCAAGGTCGACCCATGGGTATCCGTTCATGATAGGATCAGAACTCCACATGATAGGGGCCAAATGCCATTGGTTACCTGATTCGGAATATTGTGTTAGATATCTATGGGTTTAGGGTCGATTCGTATCGGTGCGGGTGTTGTAACATCTCGGATTTAGGTTTCCGCTTTATTAACGGGGAAAATTGACTCTGACAATTTATTGGGCTCAAGATCAAATAGACTTATTGACAACCACGTAAAACTCCTAAATCTAAATTGTTAAGCAATAATCTCCACCACTTAGATGTGGAATTATATTTGGGAGTTGGGGTGTGACACGTATCCATATAATACTAACCATGCACATTCGTAGAAATTGGATTGGATTGACTCCGAATTCCTTATCTCTATTTCTTGCATGGTATTTTATTATGCCATTCTCAAACTAGGATTATGCAACGAGGATGAATAGAGAATAAGTTGCACTCCCATCCAAAAGGGAGAAGCTCCACAATCGGAGATCAGCGATTCAGCAGAGCAACTCATAGACTAATTGCACAGCCCCACCCTCGTCGCCCTAGTCGTCACCCACATCCTCCTCGCCGCCGAGACAGTCGTCGCATTCACCCTCCGCCGCCGACCCTTGATGGCTCCACCCGGCCGTGTCTTCCTCCTCAAGCCTCCTTTCCGACTGTAAAAAATTGGTTCAAGAAATTGTCCCCAAAATTTTGAATAATTGGTTCAAAATTTTGGTTAGCAACATCAAATATTTGATTAATTGGTCAAGAATCGTCCCAAAAATTTTGGTAGAAATATTTTTGTGATTAAAATTGATGATTTATCCATGTAAATGTAAAAAATTTAGTTATTTGGTTGATAGATGGAGATGATTTGAAGAGAGAGAAAATAAAGAGGAAGGATTGGGTTGGATTGGGATAACCTCCTGTGAATATTAACTGTTTGGATAGTTATGAGAGTTGGTAGAGGATTGGAATAAGGAATGCGATTTGATGTCATATTGATTTGCGACGGAATCCCAATCCACAATGTAGGATAGTTTACCGGGTTACCCCGAGGTAACCCGAGGCACACCACCAACCAAGGCCCTGTTCGTTTGGGGTATAAGGAGGAATGGAATAAGGGGAATAAGCCCCCAACACGTTTTCCAGTGGTACGACTATTCCCCATTATTTCATCTTATTTCACTCTTATTTCTATCTTTATCCCACCTTACCTACCTTTATTTCACCTTATTCTCCTTATTCTTATCCTCCAGCCGAACGGAGAATAGACCCTTATTCCCCTTATTCCGCATCCTTATTCCTGCTTATTCTCCTACCGAACGGACCCTTAGAGTGCGTTTGGTTGGCGGGTTAAGGCGGGTTAAACTGGTAGAGGGTAACCCGTTTTTGTGTTTTGGTGTTTGGATAGAGGGTTAAACTGGGTGTGGGTTAGAAATGGGTTTGGGTGATATGATTGTATTGGAGTTTGAAAAAGTGAGTAGTTATTGTGATGTGATTGTATTGAAGTTTGGAAAAGGGAGTACAAGTGGAGTAGTTTATAATTTTTATATGATATGATGATATAATATATTATTTTTTGATAGGACTGATAATGTAAAATTGATTTATTTAATTTTTTAAAAAGGAATAAAGTGGGGCCCACGGGGAGAGAGGGAGATGTAGGTTAAGGGGGGTAAACTCCCCTAACCCATAAGTAACCCGCGAACCAAACGCTACCTTAGTCTATAGGATCCTCTCACCGCAATAGTCGTTAGAAACATTTTTCTGATACTGTGAGCTCATTGACATCCTATACCGTTGTAGCGAAACCACATTCAAACTTTTCACCTCAAAATAGAAATTCAATTTGATACATACTGATTTATGTATAAGCTTTGCGATGTCTAGAGATAAGATTTTCCTTGGTTAATGATCCGTCTATATTGATTGGAAATAGTGGTCCTCTTCTTGGGGATTGTAACACATCTACTCCTTCAAGTTTCTCTGATAACACTTATGCCTATCATATCATATAAAAATTATAAATTACTCCACTTTTACTCATTTTTCTAAACTTCAATACAATCGCATCACAATAACTACTCACTTTTTCAAACTTCAATACAATCATATCACAACAAACTCACTTCAAATCCACCCCCGATTAACCCTCTATCCAAACACCAAAACTCAAAAACAGATTACCCTCTATCAGTTTAACCTGCCTTAACCTGCTAACCAAACACCCTTAGTATTTGTGCCCCCAATATTCTTATAAATTGTAATGACTTCGATCGTTCGGAACAAGTGCAGAAGCAACAACTTGAAAGAAACATCAGGATGGTTATGCGTAAGCATGCATGATAACATAACTGAGCAGTAGTGAACCAAAATTTTAAAAAAATCCTATAATAATAAATAAGGACAAAAGCTCATGAGTTCCATAGTAATTGATGATAAAACCAATTGAGATCGGTGTTCGTACTTTCTTATTATAGTGGAATGCATACATCTTTCCAAAGGTAAGCATTAGTAACCTCGTGCAAATCCTAACGTGTCACTTCGGATACGAGTGTTACATAAGAATATCAATTCCACAACTTAAACATAATTGTAAACAAATGTGGTCATAAAGGGAATCTTTTCGAGTACCAACAGAAACCTTGTCCATTTACTAACTAAATCACCCCTCTCAAAATAACACCAATGATGATTTACTAATTGAATTTTTTAACAATCAAAGGTGAAAAAGTCACCTAAAAAAACACTTAAATGTTCTTTGGGTACATCTAACAAAATGATAAAGAAGGAAACTAGTACTACCGAGTAGAACTATCTAATTTTCCGCCAGCCACTCAAATTGCTTCAATTTGTCACTCCTCCGAGGAACGTGCGGTAAAGCAAACCACAAGAGCGACAAAAGTGTTCATAAGTAAAATAGCTTATAGCATGCAAATGGGAAGTAAAAAATGGAATAGCTTATGACTGATACAATTAGGAAGGACACACGACTTTGTAGTTGTTCTCATAAACTTGTTTATATTCACATGTTATTAACAATTGCTTATAATTAACTTTACACTTTATTACCAGCTGATGGCACTAGCGGCCTCACAATGCATACATGATCGTACGATAAGCACATATTTTGATGAACTAACTAAGTCAATATGTGGACTTTCCACTAAATTCTCTTGAACCCGGCACTTCCGGATGGTGTTGTCATTTAGGCGATAAATGTTTGGCTGGACCCAACAAGTGGGGCTCTAGATGAGGCTCGCGTTATGCTTAGCTTTGTATGTTGTTGTAGCACCATTTACTGTTCAGGTGTGGAATAGCCTAGCTATTTATGTTGCACTATAATTCTCTTTAATACTAATCATTAACTTATCTATCTAGGTATGTTGTAACATTCGCATTCGACAAAATAAATAATAATAGGGCATTTTTGTAATAACTGTAATGTAATCATAGTCATGCGCATGCTTAATGTGATAGGAGTTTCGGAAGAATCTCAAAATTCTGTAGGAGTATTAGCAATAATTATCTAAACCTTCATTAAAGCAAGAGTATGACATGAACTGTGCATGGGAGAGTAATATTAAAGGGGAGGGATTAGGGAAAACATCACCGACTAGGTTTTAGGTTCCAGAGAAGGAAGATGAGCTGCGATCTTCATGTTTTGGAGAAGGTTTTATGATCTGCGGTTTATGATTTAGGGTTGAGATCAAGGTATCATGAATCCTCGATGTCATGATTTTGAATCTGTGGCGGAGGGGAATCTTGATTTTTTATGAGATCTTGATTTTTGAATGTGATCTAATCTTTTATAACATGAGATAGAGTTCCTAATTTAGGGTTGGGATCGAGGTGTCCACTGTTATTGAGGTCGTGATACACCCATGTACATATCAATATTAAATTTCACATATACCCACTTATGTTGCTGTGTTGTGAGATTTGACTTGTTCTTATATCAATATCATTATACAATTTACTCATAAAGATAAATATGAAAAGGGTATTCACTTCATATGCATACATAAAATACCATATTTTTAAATATACCCTGAACATTGTCGTATTTTTCATGCATGCCCTTATAGTGGCCATATTTTCACATATGCCATTAACTTATTTGATATTTAAATTATCTTAATTCGTAAATCTTTAGGTGGTTTTTATGGACCAACCACTGACACAAGCTATCCATAAGAAAAACATAACGTGACAATATATCTACAATTCAAAGGACTTATCTTTCCCTCACGCCCTCAAAAAGAGTTGGCCACTACGACCCCTTGTTCAAATTAATGCCAATATCTTACTAGTAACCTTTATCAAAATCTATAAAATGTTATTGTATACTTAATTTAATTAGCTGTTTGATTTTGAAGTGGAACGTTAGTAGAATTGGATCATAATATCGGATACATAAGGACACTAAACGGTGATCAAGGTGGGAATGTCATCGTCGAGACTCCTCTTACCCTCGTAGTAATGGACATTCCCGCTCCATCGCTAATCAATATGATGTTCCACATGTACTTCTCCACCCTCAATGGATCATTGCACTTTTCATGCCTTACCTTTATTGAGGACGCCTTGACATTCCTTTTAGACACCTTTGCTATATTCTTTGCGTCCTGCGTTCCGTCGAATGTTACCTTCACATCCATGTTCGCCTAGTCTTATAGCAGCACCCTCCTGCTGCCCTTCAACACCCACTCTAGCTCCCTAAGTAGAGATGTATGTGGAAATGGCCAAGGTTGTTGCTCGTGAACTCTGTGGACTTGTCAAGAATCACCTTTGGCTCTCTCGGAAGCATCGCATAATCTGGAGCTCGTCAACATTATTATACTTTGCGGAGATGACGATGGTGTCTAGGATATCAATATTGAGGAAGGATGGAAGGCATTGTTTGGTAATGTCTATGTAAAACACTCGCATGCATTACATTGCCGCAAGCATCATCAATGAGGTCCGGGAGTCCCTACAAGCTGAACAATGCTAGTTTTGTCATGTGATCCAAATGAAGAGCTTCTAATCGAGTGCGATGCGGAGGTGGTGGGAGCAGAGAAAGGGAATTGATGTTTTGAATAGAGGAGATGGGTATGGTTAAGGGAAGAAGTGTGATGCATAGACATGTATGGTATATCTTTTGTAGTGCAAGGGTAAACAAGATATGTTTTGACATATTTATTTCGATTTACCCTTATTAAATATATCAAATGACTCCTATATCCAGATCCCTTTCTCTAATAGATGTTATAGATAGAGAGAGAGAGAGAGAGAGAGAGAGAGAGAGAGAGAGAGAGAGAGAGAGAGAGAGTAAGAGCGCTTCAGTGTAGAGAAAATTTGCTATTCATAATAAATTACTCAATGACATCTTTTGATAAAGGAATGTATTTGTAAATAATAGCTATTGAAATTATGTTGCAGGTAGACTAAAGCATATGGTAAAAGATGGATATGCAGTACACTTATAAGGTTGAAAATGCATTATATATGCTTGAAGTCACCTTAGAGAAAATGGAATATCTGAATACATGAATTAGGCTTTCATAACTCTTTTATGCATACAATATATTTTAAAGTTAATTGGCAATTTTTAAGTATTACAAAATAGTGACATCTATGACAAATTTCCTACTTTTGTAATACTTCAAAATAAGTATCATAATTGAGAATTTATCATAGATGTGACTATTCTTGTATTTACTTTAGAGAAGTTGTTTTCTATCAACTTATCTTACTGCATAGGTAGCGTTGTAAATCTTATAATTACATGTATACCGTGGAATGTTTATAGACATATAATTACATGATTTATAGAGGTATATATAATGCCCTGCCTATTTTTCATAGTAAATTTTCTACCTCTAGTCACCAATATTTTTGTATGCATATCCCTCCAATTCAATGATTTCAATAATTTGAAAAATCAAGCTTCTTTTTGAGTGTCCATGCTAGTGGAGATACTAGAAATTTGACTAAGGATAGGTTTAACTATATTAAAATAAATTTTATTGCTTTATAACATCTTAGTGTACTATTAGTTTTTGATTAACATTAATTTTGAAATAAAAATCTATAAAAACACGATTAAATATTTTTTGCTTTAACTATTTTTGGTTTAACACTAAATAATACATTATTTTTGTATGTACATGAATGATAAATGGTATACCTATTAATGAATCTGCGATTCGTCATCTTTATTCATTTATTTTAGCTTAAAATCCCTTATAAAACACGTATACTTAATACTAACTTCATGTTCTTATTAACTTGTTGTGTGTAAATATTGTACATTTGTTATTATTTTAACCTAAAATAAATAAAGAAAGAAAGAAAGGAAAATAAAGAAAAGAAAAGAAGAATATATATGTAATAGATACAGGCTAACCCGAATCCCGAGAGAAGGTCAAGACTTGACCTGATCGACCATGAATAAAGTAGGTAGAGATAGGGTCCTTAATCATAAAATCCAAAAAAATGTGTGTTTTGTAAATACTTCTCACTTATTGTGTATATCTGTATAGAACTAACACTATTCTATTTGTATGTAAATTGACCTTAAATAAAATAATTTTCAAAACAAAAGTTGTAAATAAAAATGTTGGCTAAATAATAAAAATAATTGCACAATGAAATCATATATATAATAAAAGTAACCACATCCGGAAAAAACCATTAAGCGATAATTGAAAGATCAATTCCGGCTCCATATGAACTCAGATTGAACGAAACTCACTTCCATTGTATTCTAAATTAAATTATCTTTAAAATGGCTATAATTTTATAATTTTTGGAAGTACGATTGAAAAGTCGATTTTCTGGGGTGGTTTATGAAATTTTACCATTTATTTGTACATATTGTATTTGTAAGTATTTTTAGTAATTATTAAAAAAACTAAAAAAAATAATAATTTTACCAAAAACTAATTTGCTTGTTTACCCATGTAGATAATGTCATATTTGTACATAGCATATGTATGTAGTTAATTTTCTTAACTAACTATCACGAAAAAATAAAAAAATAACATTTAATTTTCCAATAAATAAAGTGACGAAAATACAAAAAAGTAGTTAGTTTTTGTAAATATTTATCTTTCTACTTTATCTTATTTCAATTTCTCTTCTCTCTTATCTCCTATCTCATCCAAAAATTCAAAAAAATCAAACTTCGATCCAATATTATCTATTAATTAGGCCTTTTCTCCATCTTTTCGACTTGATCAATCATTAGTGAGAGGAGCCCGATCTCTGAGAGTTTTCTTGTCGCTGAAGGGTGCCTAGCCTCCGAGTCGTCCGGTGACAGCGCGTCGGCCTTCGTCGATGTGATCAAGGTTTTTTATGCTCCTAAGGTGAGATCTATTTTCTTCTTATTTTTGCTCTAGGTTAATCGTAGCTTATTTTTCACGCATTTTTTTCTTCATCGTCATTTTTTATCTAGATCATAAAATCCATCACGATTTGATCCGCCACCGACTCGATTTTTCATCTCACTTTCTCGATCTCTACGCATTATTTTCTACCTCCTATGATCTCTCAACTTTGACCATGCACGGTGGCCGGAGACTTGGATCCATTCCTCATTTTTTGCCGGATCCCCGTTCACGTCTTCCATTTAGATTTGGGACCGAGTCGTCATGCTTGTATCCTCATTTGTTTATAAATAAGAAATTTAAAAAAATATTTCTTTTTATTTCTCTCTAACATTTGTTTTACAATATAATATAAATAAATAAATAAAATATCGTTTTTTAATTTCTATTTTTTATTTCTTTTTTTAGGATTTTTAAAAAAATAATAAAAAAAAGTTTTTTCAGATTACTAATTACAATTGAAAAAAATAAAAAATTTAAAAAGGGGAGGCAACTTCTGCACCACCGCCCAACCGAGCCCGCTGTCATTCCTCCATAATAGGTCGATGCCACCGTTGTCCAGCCCTCGAGCTCAACCACACCACGCGCCTCCGCCTTAAGCGCCCACTGCGCGGGAGCCGTACCGCCGCATGTGCGCACTCGCCACCGCGAAGCTCCTCCAACACCATCTTCCCCAATCCTCTGCAGCCCGATCGCGCCTACGCCGCTCAGTCCGTCACCTGCACGAGCCCCTCCTGAATAGCGGTGCCCGTCGCTTCCAACTACGCGTATGTCAGCCCGCACCCCCGAGCTCACCGTTGACCTCCACCGCCACCGTTGCCGAAGCCGCACATATCACCTCCACCGCCCAACATCATCTCCAGCCCCACCGCGTCAGCGCAACACCTCTTGCCTCATTCTAACCACCGCATCTGCTCCTTGGGAGCACAACCTCGCACGAGGTCCACACAGCTCTGGCGGCACACCAGATCTGTCGCGCCTCCTACTTTGGAGAAGAAGAAAGATGAAGGCGACGTCATTGCTTTTCTCGTGAACAGGGAGAAACAAGAACGAAGGAGGGTGTGCGAGGAAAATTCGTGTAGGGGTAAGTTTGTAATCAAATTCACCCTATGCGGTATGTATTATTTTTTTTATTAAGTACCGTAGATAAGCCGCCTCTTCAAGAGGCGGCTTTGGTTAAGTAAGAGCCGCCTCTTCAAGAGGCGGCTTTAGACCAAAGCCGCCTCTTAAAGAAGCGGCTCTTAGCAAAAGCCGCCTCTTGAAGAGGCGGCTTTGAGGCAGAACCTTAAAAAAAAGGGGGGAAGCAGCAGCTCTGCTGCTCGCAGAGCTGCTGCTTCCCCTCTTTTTTTTATGGAATTTATACGTTGGCGAAGTGAACGTCTTGCACAGTATGTAATAACAAATATGATATTAGAACAATTTTTAAAGATAAGATTCATAGACAATAGTGAAGTGAAGACAATAGTGAGATTCATAGAAAGTAACTTGATCATAGTTGCAAACACATTTACATGCTTGGTTTACATTACAAAAAATGGCAACATCACATTCTATGGTCTATGCTCCCTCCTCCTTTTGTATTGTAATTTGACAGGTCTTTCATCCGCCATGATGGTCTCCGGTGGTCTTGGGTCAAATCCATGCAGTTGACTGTTGCGATCTATGTCGTCGATGTTGGTCATCTCGGGTCCTTCAACTCCAAAGGACAACGGGAGGGGTGAATGATGTGAAGGTCCTGCATTGTGCTCCGCTCGATCCCTCCGGGGTGCAGGCGGCGTTGTAGGCTGTGTAGATGTCCCACACTCAGGAATTGGGGTCTCAAATTCTACGCCAGATTGAGGGGGTTGTGTATCCACTGGGACATCTCCCTCGCCAGAAGGCCTCTCTCCCCTTTGTTGTTTACCACGTCCCCGTCCACGTCCTCGAACACGTGAACGGGGATGAGATGTACCTTCTGCATCGGCGTCTTCCTGTGAATGCTCATCTGTAGGTCCATCTCGGAACTGTCGTTGTATAGAGTCACGTATCCTAGAACTTGCTTCAGCAGCAAGTTCTCTAATACGTGGTGAACCATCATCGCAAAGTCGAACAATCTCCTCGAATTGAGACACCTGCAATATGATCAAATCTTGTTAAAACATGTAAAATCATACTAGAAAATGTAAATCAAGTAAATGCTATCTTACCACGTAATCGAGTGTGCATCCATGTCGTTCAATGAAACGTCTTGTTATTCGACGATACCATGGCATGTACTCGGCGGTCGTATCTGGTCCTCCCAATGAAATGGGAGTCATCGACACCACGTAGTCTCTACGGATGTTCCATAGTCTAATATAGACTGCATGGAACTCCGTCCAATCCACATTGCTCTTTCCTCGGAGATCGATTGCATGCAATTGAGATGAAGTGTCGCAAGCCCTTGGAACCCCCTGAATGCCCCCAAACTGTCGAAGGACTCTGTCCGGTGTGTGTAGCTCAACAATACAAAAATGAATGAGGGGGACACGAGCCACATGTAAATAAGGAAAAGCTTTCTTCTACATCGCTTGAGCAAGCAATAAGGATCTTCTGTTTATACCTTCCATACATGTGTGTACCATCAACACTAACAATAGGCCTGCAGTGCCTGAAAGCCTCAATACAAGGACCAAATGCCCAGAAGGCCCTCTCAAATAGCTCTCCTTGGTCAACTGTTGTTGTGTCAATATCTGTAACCGAACCAGGAATAGCCTGCTCAAAGGCCCTAAAAAGATAGGGAAGTTCATTGTAAGATTTCTTCCAATCGCCGTACACCATCTCAATGCCTTTCCTTCGTGCGTCCCAGACCCTTCTTCTACTCACATGGAAGCCAAAATCATCTTGAATAGATGTCTGAAGATAAGAAACCTTGACTGAAGGAGAAATCTTAATTTGATTCAAGAATCTTACAGCCATGAAGTTGCAATCCAACTGAGGATGGTCTTGATTAACAACACGGTTCAAGCAAGTATGCGGCTTCTCAACCATTGAGACAACAAACTGTCCATCTATTGGTCTACGATGACCACGCAATCTCCAAGAACAACCTCTAGCTCGTTCGCTGCAGTGTATATCCCACACCTTCTTATCAGATTCCAGTACCGTGAAGTTGTAATGACGTTTAATGTGGAAAACTTTCACGGCGAACACCAAATCGGCTTTGCATTTGAAAAGCATGCCATTTTTCAACTCGTTAGACAGACTGATCCCATCATCGGTATTCATGCAATCTTCACCATTTAGAATATAGCCATCACCACCTCTCATGTTCAAAAATGGAATATCAGAAACAATACGGTTTCCAACATGATGATCCTCCTCCTCATTGTCATCATTTTCCATCTCATCATCCGTATTCTGTGGTGAGGGTTCCATTAACCTGTCCAGTTCCGGATCATTAAATGGATCCATGTCTACCACTGGAGGTACGGACCCACATTGTGGTACAGAAACTGGAGGTACGGATCCACATTGTGGTACAGAAACTGGAGGTGCGGATCCACTTTGTGGTACAGAAACTGGAGGTGCAGATCCGGGTATAGAGACAGCGACAGTAAATATCACGGGCCGATATGTAGCACCCATCTCCTCAGCATATTCAACAATCTCTCGGACATCATCATCATACTCGACACAGCCAATATAAAAACTTGCTCCATCTTGGGACATTTTATGAAAGACCTGTAACTCAAGTCCTTGAGCTAAATCCAACCTGAATACGGACTTAATGTGCTCAATCAGTCCCAAATATGACATTTCGTGACCGATTTTGATGGTTTTCATACGACCTCCTACGTAGGTCACGTCCTTACTAGACTTCGATATTGTACCCCCACAGTGACAGAAACAACAAACTTCTCGAGACATCCTACATACCATTACGTCGACATCAATGTATTAGAGTGAAGAAAATATTTCAAACAATTATTTAAACCCTAAACATGTGCCAAAACCCTAAACCATAGACAAATCATACCTTCCTTGAGGTGGAGAAGGAGATGAATAGCGGAAATGCGGCCAACGGACGTTGGCAAAATGACCGGAGAGCGTACGGCGGCGGGAGGGGGAGCCGAAGGCCGCTTGGAGATCGCAGGGGCCCGGGGGGCTTGGGCGGAGGAAGGGCTCGCTGGGAATGGATTCTGTTCGCGTGGGGGAGGCAGGGGCCGCCCGCTGGGGTTTATTGCCCGATAAAGCCGCCTCTTCAAGAGGCGGCTTTGGTCTAAAGCCGCCTCTTCAAGAGGCGGCTCTTACTTAACCAAAGCCGCCTCTTCAAGAGGCGGCTTATCTACGGTAGTTAATAAAAAAAATAATTCCGACCGCATAGGGCGAATTTGATTAACAACTTACCCCCCACGCGAATTTTCCTCGAGGGTGTGCCCTAATTGGGCAAATTACAAAGACGTCCTCCAGACATCTCTGAAATTGCAAACAAACCCATTGCCATCATTTAGACGTATTTTATTGGGTAATTTATGTTTTCCACCTCTATTTTATTTCTTTTATTTATTTACTGCAAAAACAATAATTATTTACATTTTAGTCATATCTTCTAGACTTTAAGTTGCAAGTTCTTTTCATTTAAGTAGATATTTTTGTTGATCAATGAAGTCACCAAAAATCATGTTATGCTCCTGATGTGCTTATCTTTCTAGCATAAATTTTTCATTGCATTTGGTCATCATTTTTCATTATTAAAAAAGTCAAAAACCGTGTCTTTTTCTCATCTTGAAATTCAAAAATTCATAAAAATTTGAATATTTCTCTAAAAATTCCAAAAAATTAGAGTTGTTGTATTTTATTGTCTTTTAATTCCTATCCAAATTTTGTGCATTAATTATTTTCAAAATTCAAAAAATGAAAAATACCGAAAATATTATAAAAATCACAAAGAATTCTACAAAAATCTAAAAATCATGATTTCAATTCTTGTTTCTAGATATTTACATATTTCATCATGAAAAATAATTGTCATGAGTTTTGGATGTTTAAACTATTTTTAAGTTGCAAATTACTCCAAGATGTGCATTTTCTCATTTCTGTTACTGTTTGATTTTTAAGAAAATACAAAAACATCTGAAAATTACATAAAAATTCCCAAAAATATTTCAAAGTCTTTAAAATCCAAAAATATTTTCTCTAGATTTTTCTAATCATTTTTTATATAATTGAAAAATACAAAAAGAGTTTGGTGGACATCTTTCTTCTCTTATTTATATTGTCTTTAATTGAAAATTTAAAAATGCAAAATTAAAATCACTAAAAATTTGAAATTCAGAAAATAAAAAATTTTAAAAAATTAAAATTCCATAGAAATTGAGGGTAGTTTGCCTTAGAGATTCACACCTTTTCTCTTATCTGATTTTCATCGATTATTTGAATAACCCTCGGGAATCGTAGCCTCTCTGAGTTTGATCCTATTCGCTATACAGGTAAATAAGTAGTAAAGATTTCTCTCGTTTCATTATTCGCTTTTAGTTAATTTTACTGCTTGAGAAGAAAAAAATAAATTTATTTGTCTGATGACGCTTGATTGGGTTGCAAGGACTTGTTCATAATTCAAATAATTAAAACCCCAGAAAAGCGCATGCAACAAAATGATGTCGTTGCTGGTGAGGCATGGCGACGGCAGTTTGGTTTCTCTTTTGACTTGCTATTCTTGGTTGTAAAAAAATATTTACATTTTGCCATTCACTGCATTGTTTATATCCACTGCATTCATTTCATTATTTGTGCTCATATTTTTATAACCGTGTTTCTTACACATTCTCTCTTTTCTTTTTCTTGCGAGGACCCGCGGAACAAAGGGGGCGATCCTAGGAGAGCTGAAGCAGCCAAGCGAAGCGGGGGCGGCTTGATTCATCTTGAAGCCGCAAGAAAGCGCATGAGGAGGAAGGAGATTTTGAGAGAGACCATCCTTTGTGGCATAGACAATTTTATCATTATTTAGCATTTTAACACTTGTAAAAAGGACATTCATTTGTTGGGGGTTTGTTTCACTAAGTGTCGGTGCACTTGGGGGACCTCACCGGATTTATTTTCATCGCCTTTATTTCCTTTGTTTCACACAAATTTCGTACGCTACCTCTTGATTGCTTTAATTAATTTGCTTGATCCAAGTAATTAATTGGGTTTAAGCACCCTAAATAAGAATTTCTGTGCCTATAGAGTCGAGGGTAATTTAGACTTAGTCAAATTAACTTGTTCTTGCCCGTTAATAGAAGTTATCATCTAGGATGGTTCACTTGCATCATATAGGATAGTTTATTTTTCTGTATTTAAATTCTATGGAGATCATTTTGCTTGTAGAGTGATGGCGACAAGGTACGCATCTCTAACCCATGCATGCATCATTGTTTTTAATCGTACATTGGCATTTCCGATCTCTTTCCTTGTTTTCATTCACATAAGTTAAAAAGGAAATTGGATACTCGATAGGTGATTCTTTGAAAACATTTTAAGCAAGTGATAACTGCCTAAAATACGAGATTGCTAAAGGAAACTCGACCCTAAAATAAAGCACAAGGAAAAATCATTATTTTGGGGAGAGTAACCTCCTCATCGTTTGGTTTGTATGTAGCAATAGAGCGACCCACACACTAGGATAGAACCACGTCCGAACTCTTTTCAGACTACCATCTTGAGTTAGTCGTTCTCCAGTGAGGATCTCTCTAATAGCCGGTAAAGTATCCTGCAATGTCCTTACAGATTGAATTGATAGGGTAGCTGGTAAACGGTCTGCAATTCATACTAGCTGGGAAAGATCTAACTTTAGGATTAGACCAGTCTCTTGAGAGCATTGGGTTCCTAACAGCTCGCTTTAACCACTCTGATATATTGTATTATCACCAAGCTCTAAAATTGACAAGATAATTGATCGAACGTTCACGGTCTTCACATTGACTTGAGTTGGTGAACTGGAGGTTTGTATTGTGTTTGATTGCTTGTGTACATTCTAGATCCTTTTGTGCATTAGCGCCTTTTCTTCACACCTTTTGACTTGACCTCGTGTTCTCCCAATCATTTTCTATTGTTTCGGAGATGGCCAACTGGAGTTATTTTAATTCGATCTTCGCTGATCCCTCTTTTACCCTCTAGCCGATCCACCTTCCTTTTTCCAGGAGGACCTTCCTCCTTATTTTTACGCATATCCGCCTAACCCATTATTTCAAGAGTCGGAGGACTTTGATTCTCACCCAGCCTCATTCCACTCACCCAATCTTAGGATTTTGGAGTCACCTTTCATGTTGTCCACACTTGATACCTTGAAGCAGATAATGGAGCATATGAATTCAAAGATTACCAATTTATTTAACATCAATAAGAGCCAGAATGCTGCTCCACTATTGGAGGATATGGATTCACTTGAGGATAATCATGAGAGCTTACAATCGCCCAAAATACAAAAAAATGAGAAAAAAATAAAAAATCCAAAAAGAATTCGGGAGACATTGATTATTCATTTTGCGAAAGGATGGCACCTATGCCAAATCATTTTCCCACACAATCATTCACCGCATGTCCCACCTTTGATCTCGAGGATGCCACTGTACAGACTACTCTTGGTAATCCTTGTGTATGTACTGATTCCGATCTCCTCCTTGTATGGAGGGGGTCCAAAATTTTAAAAAATATTGACTGAACTTGAAGTGGTGGTCACTCTTCATGATATCATTAAAGCCACACTTCAACAGGCCATGACAGATTTATCTACTCCTCAACACTAGAAGAGAAAGCGAAGGAGAAAATCTGAGCGTCACATCTTGACCATGGCCACTGCCTACGCCATCTCTCACCGTCCACATTTTAAGAAAGGGAACACTACCATACCTCTTGTGAGCTGCTCCATATCTGACCGTTCTTGTGATAACACTCTCCTTGATGGCGGTTCTTCAATTAATATACCCTTCTCTATGGTACAGTCTCTTCATCTTGGGCCTCTGAAGAAAAATAGGATGATAGTTTAATTTGTTAATGGATCTATTAAGAGGTTGAAGGGTATTCTAGAAAATATTGTCATTCTTATTAAGGCATGAAATTTACTTCTGATTTTTTCATATTACCCATGGAGACCTCCACCCATGTGGAGAACCCTCCAATCATCTTGGGACGACCTTTCCTTTCCTCTGTGGGAGCCATTATTGATTATGGATCAGGAGAGGTTTGCTTCCATTCTGATGTAGGGAGCGATGTGTTGATCACTACACCCATTACTGGTCAGAGACCTACATCCCATGAGAGTGTGCATGTGTTAGCCAACCCCAAGGACTTTGACCATAATGATACTACCACAGATTTTTGCTGTATGATGAATGATACTGAGACTCGAGAATTCCTCTTCAAGGAGGAGACCTCGGAAAGCATAGACCTTGGAGTTCCCTCTTCTCATCTGTGGCGATGTATTGATGACATCTGCGGGATTTACACGATAGACGCCCTAGAGTGAAAGGCAGACTCTGAGACTAGACGAGACGGACATGATTTGACTACTTCCACTGATGAATCTGTTCCTATTAACCTTGATTTACATGAGACTGATAAGGTTGAATTTGATTTGATTGCTTTTATAAAGGAATTTGGGCCATTTGATAAAGATGATGATCCAGTAGAGGCTCGCCAGGCTGGAATAGATCTTACTTTTTCGAATAATGAATTCAAGCCTTTTTACTTTGATATTTGCGAGACTTCTCAGGCCGGGCATGACCATACTACTTCTAATGATCGGTTTAGGCCTGCACATTCCGAAACCTCTGAGGATACATTCCTGGTTGATCCTGATCGATTTGTGTCTAATGATGACCCCAATATCGACCTACACCTTGTCAGATCCATTCCTCAGCGGTCCCGCAAGAAGATCTGCTTTTGACCTTCTTGACCTTTATACATCCACTTCTCTTGTACATCCTTTCATTTCATTGTCTCTTCTCATGTTTTATCGTTCACCCCTTTTTTATGTGTATATGCTATACTTAGGATGTGCTTTATCCTAAGTATAGGGGTGTGAAGGATTTGTGTTGTTCATATTCGTCGTGTTCATCACTCCTTTTGTTGCATATACTTAGGGATACTCTACCCTAATTATAGGGGGGTGATGTTCTTCATATCGTGTTTTTTGTATTTTTCCATTAAGTCTGTACATTCTCTTCATCGGTTTTCCTTTTTGTACACTCTACTATACTTAGGATTACTGTTGTAGCAAAGGAGTCTTTTCATTTTTCTATACTTGGTACGAGTTATATCTTCCTTTGTCGCTCTCTAATCACTACGAGGACAGTTTGAGCTAAGTATGGGGTGGGTGGTGTATATATTGTATATATACTTTAGACATAACCCGTACTTTTAAGATGATTATTTTGGGGGATATATACATAATTTTGTAAAATCCACGCGTGTAAAAAAACAAAACAAAAACAAAGCAAAACAAACAAAAACAAAACAAAAAAAACCATAATTATACAGTAAGTAATCGATTTCAGAAATCAAGGGATTTTTAATGTTTTTAGTGAGTTCTAAATTTTTTTGAAATTTTTATTTTTCCAATATAAGATAAATATTCACAAGGGATAAAAATGTACACAATCTCTCTTTTTGTATTTCTCAAAGATATAAAAAATGCTTAGAAAATCAAAGTAAAAATATTTTTGGGTTTTGTGTATTTTGAAGTATTTTTGGTAATTTTTATGTAATTTCTGAGTATTTTTGTGATTTCCTAAAAATTAATAAGTGAAAAAAATAATAAACAACACAGAGTCAAGAATGTTTTAGGAATTAAAAATGTGTAAAAATCACAAAATTCGCGAATGTTATTTTTACGATAACTAGAGAAAAATATCTATAAATAGGTCCTGAAATCGCTATTTTTGGATTTTCTATGATTTTATATGATTTTTATAAATTTTCAAGTATTTCATAATTTTTTATTTTTTTATAATGTATTTTTCAACCAAATTTACGTAGATGCTAAAAGATAACAAAAGGCAACTAGAATAATTTTTGTAGATTTTTTTGATATGTTTTCGAATTTTTATGTATTTTCCCAAACAAACAGGGAGTTTTTAGGTGTTTTTAAATTTTGAATAATATAAAATGCACGACAATCAACAAATAAAAATCACCATAAATAGTACATGCTAGTAGGATGTACATGTAATTTTTTAGTATTTTTGTAATTAATTAAATATTTAATGCAATTAATAGAAGAAAAGTAATTTAAAACCATGCAGAGGGATCAAACTACAAGGAATTTAAGTTTTAAGACCTCGTAAATAACAAGCAACATAATTTCAGGGGCCTCGACGTAATTTTACTACACTAATCACGCACAACACATGAATAAGACTAATAGGGTTATATACACAATTGTCAAAGCTATAAATTCATTCCATAACATTCAACAAGTTCAGGACAAAGACTGCAAATATCCCCAAAAATGTGTGCGGGTGCACGTGACTGAGATTCAAGTGGACTGAATGCAAAAATGAAAACTACAGGGGACTTATTGCAAAATATCTTTAACTACAACTATGTTTATTGGACTAAAATGAAATAAAAAGATATGTAGGATAAAAAGTGCAAAATACCGTCGCAGGCGGGAGAGACACATGGCTCTATCTGACAGTTCTGACCTCGACTGCAGTGTACGACCCAGATGAACGTTAGGAGGTTGATCTGAAGGCTTAGATCATTGGTATGCGCACGTGTCAGATCCACCTTGAAAGTTGATCTAAAATTCTGAAAAGGGGATGGATGTGTGGCTCTGGTCGAATCTTGACAAGAGCCTTCAGATCTGACGGACGTGAAGGGTGCTAGAAGAATTGGTAGGGTTTATCGAAGCTCCCAGAGACCCAACACCTTCAGAATGGTGCTATGCATATACTGGCTTGCTCGACGATATGATGGACAGTCAGATCTGCTCGGTGGTGCTCTACCATCTGAAGCTGCTCCGCCTGAGAAGCCGGAGCTCGAAATGGAATGCCTCACACGTGCCTACGCCTGCAAAGGAGAGAGAGACTCGAGGGCTTTGCTCTAATCATGTTATTGCAGTTAAACATATAGAGAAGCATCGAGGGAATGGAGGATGGTTTCTGACGAAAGCGAAGGAGGGAAACCTAGCCTAATCGTACTCCGATGAGCAGGATCCAAGATGATCAGGTCGCAGGAGAGGAATGGCGATGAGTCAAATAGTCGATCTGAGCATGGACATGGCCAGGATGGGGCTCTGACCACCTGGTCGGAGCTAATGAGCTGGGCGCAGTTTCAAAGGATAAAATTGAAATGAAAATGCAACTGCAGGTGAAATGGGGATATATGAAGGTGGTGCGGTGGTCGACGATGACGACGAGGGGAACAGACAGGTTATAGCCTCGATCCTACTACGATGGGCAGAAGAGGCTTCAAGTGGTGGAGCTCCAACCACGTTGATAGGATGCAACCAAATAACCACCAAGCTAAGCTCCCGGAGGTTCTTCGAAAGGTTGTCATACTGTTGGAGGTGGCTTGGGAGGAAGGTAGCGATGAGTCACAAGCTAGCGAGTGCGGATGGCGGATAAGAGATTTTATAGGGATGCCCTTGGGTCTATAAGGATCTAGGGGATGTGTGAAACCCTAGGGAGATTCAGACCAAAATAAGGATCCGCAAGAATCTTGAATTGACAAGGAATCTTGAGCCCTAATCTCAAGGTGGATAGAGGTCAGAGTTGGGCGCGGTAATTGGGAGAAAGAGCTCCGGTGAAGCATGATCAGGCCTGACTCAGCTGGGGGGGAAGATTGAATGTGGTCAACATTATGAGGTGGACCAATAGTAATTTAGGAATTCACATAATGGAAGAATATTACAATGAAAATAACAAACGATTTAAAAATAAAATATGAATAATTTTTTTTATTATTTTACAAAGTATTTTCTGTGATTTTTCATTATTTTTATAATATATATGTGGTCTATACAGTATAGTGTGATATGTACAGGTATAATATACCTATGTATTATATACATGTATTTTTATTTTATTATTTTTACAAAATTAAATTTTATTTTATATTTTATTTATTTATAAAAAATTAAGGAATATAAAAGATTTGTTCTTAATTTTTACAAATTAAATAAAGGTATTAATTAAATAGGTATTATGTACAATATTTACAAGTATGGCTAATGTACAACTGAGTTTTTATTTTCTTTTTGCTTTATTTTATGTTTTATCATTTTTATTTTAGTTTTGGAGATATGTACAAGTATTTAAAAATATATGCACAAAATATAATTTAAAATAATTAGATATAATTAATTACAAATATAGGCAACATAGGACCCTATCTCCCCCTACTTCATTCCTTATCGATCAGACCCATTATTGACTTCTCTCAGGGTTTGGATTACTAGGTATTTATTATATAATTAGCTCCTTATTTCATTTTCTTTTCTCTTTATTCTTTTATTTTTGGAAAATATGTGTTAACTCTAGAATCTTAATAAAGGTATGCACAATGGTAATCTATTATATTTACACACACTTATAGATATTTTGCCTAAAAGATAGAGCTAAAATAAAAGAATAAAGGATGAGAATCATAAATTCATCAATGAATGTCCACCTTGTCCTAAAGGTTGTTGGAGTTTGTTGCTTAATTATTATCAAGTTGTGGGGCTAAAACTAGGGGTTTCATGGTACATGAATATCTCTTGTAACTAGGGATGAAAATGGATTGGATACGAATTATATATGGTTATTTCCACATTCATATCCTCTTCATATACATCAAATCTAAATATGAATAAATATATGATTCAGATGTGTGGATTTAAAGAACTATATCCTAACATAGTTGGAAAAGAATTGGGAGCGAATATTTTATCATATACAAATTCAGATCAAATTAAGATTGATTATTAATATCAATCGATTTAAATTGAATACGAATATGAACGATTAATTATTAGTATTGATAGATTTAAGATTGAATAAGAATATGATAGAATAAAGATAAATTACAAATTTCAATTGAATTTTTATCAGTTATAAAGTGATTTTTTTAAAAAATAATATCGAAGTATATATAAATACCACTATAAATATACTTGTCCAATCAACTAAAATATGAATCGTAAAATGATTTCTCTATATATATAGTTGTTGAGGGGTAGAGGATGTTATTATGGGTCATATGAAGTTGTCGAAATAAAAAGGAGTAGTGGTTGTCAAAGGTTAGGGGATGCACGGACTTAAGTATGGAAAATTTTCAAAAAAATATGAAAAATGGGGTGGGGGCAACCAACATGGGACAAACCCATTTTTTTCCATATATTATATATGTGAATAGATTTACGGATATGGATATAGATTTTTGCAGATATCCAAATGATATGTATTCTTATTTATTCTAAAATGGACACTGATACGAATGTCAAATCTTTATAAAATAAATAAAGATATATTAATTTCTGATTATATTAAAATTGTCAGATGTGCTAGTTGGCTTTATCAAGATAAAGGTCGGTGTGTCTTAAACGCTGCTCAAAACGGTTAAGATTTATGTATGATCCATCACCGTATCCAACATGCAAGCAGTCGACAATAATGCATGTTTCGGCAATGATGTTTGGGTAGGGTGGAGCTTCTTCGCCCACTGCTTTGTTTCCCATGTTTTATAGGGAATTACCTTTCTTTTAATTCAAACCACATTAATGCGTTTCTTAATTGAAGAAAAAGATTTTAAAAATTCACCAATTTAATCATAGTTAGATAAATAGGAGGAAAAGATTTTTAAAAAAATCACCAATTCATAATTAAGAGAAAATTTATTTTTGAACATTGGAGATGTCGAAATAGAATAGAAGTCCATGCCAAAGCGGCACCTCGAATATCGATATGAAATTATCCCATTCTATATCAATATGTAGGTGTCAAATTGATATATCTATGTGACATATGGCATATTCATTTTATAGATATTTTGACTTCGGACATTTAAATTTTAAAATATAATCGCAATTTTTGTAGTGTTTGACTTTTTTTGTCATTTACATTTTAACACGATACCATATTTTGGAAGCTTTAACAAATTTTATTTGTCGTGTATCTAATTCTTTTGGATCCATGGATACCCAAGGGTAATCTGATATCCAATGGGTATCCCATCTAATGGATAACCATTTTGATTGGAGCGTGCTGACCCGTTGATCCAGTATAATTGATCGGATTGGATCAACTCCAAATGGAGTGGGTTTTCGCCCTAAGAACACCCCTAGAGAGTAGTGTGTTCTATATCCCGCTACCACGAATTCAAAATCATGACATCTAGGATTCATGATACCTTGATCTCAACCCTAGATCATATCTAGTGCTCTCAACTTCGACGATACTTTACCTTCTGATCTTACTCTTAAGCTTGAGTGGAACTCCAATCTCTTCTTATCGATCCACATCAGGGTATGTGTGGTTTGTTGAAGATAGTATGAGAGAGATGGAGGGAGGAGAGAGTATGAGAGACAGGGGATACCTTGAAGAAAGGGGTGGCAAGCAGAGAGGATACCACAGAGAGGGGCGACGGGCGGAGGGAGGAAAGAGTATGAGAGAGAGGGAGTATCTACTAAATGCTTATGATGATAATAAAATTTCCATGAAACATGTTTTTGGGTATTTTTATAGAATAACTAGTAAGTAAAAAGGTTATTTTTTAATATTCTTAAGGGAGTAAAAATGCATGTGAACTCCTATTAAAAACATCTACAAATTAAAATTACACCAACAATGTATTTGTTGTTGTAATAAAATGGCGACATATGTAATAAAATGGCAATGGATGCAAAGAAACATGACTATTTCTAATATAAATATCAATGAATTCAAAACTTTTATCATTTATAATATAAATAACGACAAATAACTATAAATGTTGTTATATTTTTTGAGTTAACGAAGGATTTGGTTAATCCTTGTTATCTAATTGTCACCATAGCTAATATTTGTTGTATTGTTCGCTACATAATAGCTCATTAAAATTGTTAGATATACTTAATGATGAATATGTGATTCTCATACTTTATTCTTTTATTTTAGACAAATCTTTTAGCAAAAAACATATATATATATATATATATATATATAGGGGTAAATGGGGCTGCCCCCAGGGAGTAGCCAACTTGGCTACTCCCACCCCTATTTTTCCCAAATTTTTTTATTTTTTTGGAAAATAAAAATTTGTATATTCATAATTATATCCCTCTCACATTCTATTAAAATTTCGTCAGAAACAGAGACTCCTACGGCCTCCATCCAAACATGGTCGATTTAAAAA
Organism: Ottelia alismoides; assembly: GCA_037367405.1. Taxonomy (NCBI): domain Eukaryota; kingdom Viridiplantae; phylum Streptophyta; class Magnoliopsida; order Alismatales; family Hydrocharitaceae; genus Ottelia; species Ottelia alismoides. The sequence continues at coordinate 300,305 of JAZKJV010004916.1, read as the reverse complement.
ATCCTGCGACCGTTAAAAAAATGACATCTGGATGGAGGGCTTAGGAGTCTCTGTTTCTGACGAAATTTTAATAGAATGTGTGAGGGATATAATGATGAATATACAAATTTTTATTTTCCAAAAAAATAAAAAAATTTGGGAAAAATAGGGGTGGGAGTAGCCAAGTTGGCTACTCCCTGGGTGCAGCCCCATTTTACCCATATATATATATACAAGTTTCAAGAAAGCGGTATGCGTATGCGTTCAGATAAGTCACTGAATAGCGCTTAAGCGGTATGCGGGGTATATGTGGTTCTATGTGATTTCCTAATTTTTTTGATTTAAGAAAATAAATATATAGAAAAATGACTACAACAGAACTAATTTTATGTATAATTGTGGTCCAACAAAAGATTTAAGAAAAATAACTTTCATATAGAGTTCAAAATAATTTCTATCAATCAAATATCAATAATTCAATAGAATGATTAGCACACAAAATAATTGACAATAATCAACAAAATAGAAAAGTTAGCGGACAAAAAACCTCTATTGTTGAATATAATGTCATTTATCTCCGTCGTTATATTTATAACTGATCCTCCATCAAAAGTACCAAACTTTACATATAATATATTGCATTCATAATAACTATTAGTTGACTAAATTAGTTTGCTAAATTATCAATACATTATTCTTTTTCTTCCTTACGTGTTTACTCCGATCCCACAGTACAACTGCTTTGATGATGGATTTAAATGGTCATGGAATGCTTGGTTGGCATACATGCAAAAGTAAGGAAAAACATGGCACAAATAACACAATAAAAATGTGGCGCAAATTAACAAATAAATAAATAAATTTGTAAGTGGTCGCACAGACCACATATGTGGCCACACAACCCACATATGCGGCCCGCATAAGCGCACATGGCGCATAATGGGGGGCTTCATGAAAGCGGTGCATTGAGGGCACCACGTACACATATGCGGTCGCACGAGCTACTTTCGTGAACTGTGTGTGTGTGTGTATTAAAACCAATAAATTACAATTCATTGTGCATTTGATATATTAGCACTTATTTTCTCAAAATAAAAGAATAAAGAAGAAAAGAAATAAAAGAATGATGTAATTATGCAATAAGTACAAATTGAACCGAACCTCGAGAAAAGGTCAATCATTGACCTGATCGACAAGGAATAAAGTAGGGAGAGATAATATTTTCATTTATCTTGTATATATTCATCACTATTCCACTTGTATATAGATCATTCATCTATTTTATTTATTAATAAATGAATCCAAATAAATTACTTCCTTAATAAAACATTTACATAAAAATATTTTATAAATAATAAAAATAATTGCAAAATCAATTGATGTACATAGTGCAAATAATACGACTCATAAGAAGTCTCAAAATAGAACTTAAAAGATCGATTTTGGTTCTATATGAACTCAAATTCTTCCAAAATCACCTTTATTGGACTCTAAATTAAATTATCTTTAAAATAAAGGTGGTTTCATAATTTTTGGAATTATGATGCAAAAGTGAGCTTTTTCGATGTATTGTATAGCTATATAGTACATATACATGTATATATGTATATATTTACTTATTTATACCTAATTTTTATATATTGTATTTTAACATACTTGTGTATATTCCTAGATAATATTATGAAATCAAAATAAAAATGATAAAATACAAAATAAAATTAAAATAAAATCAAACTCTCATTGTACAAATAACCGTACTTGTATGTATTGTACAAAATATCTATTTATTTAACAACTTATTTAGTTTGTAAAATAAAATAAAAATGCTTTTATATTTCTCTAATTATTTTGTAAATAAATAAAATATAAAATAAAAGGTACTTGTGTAAAAATAAAAAAATACAGGAATATAATATATATGTATGTTATACAAGTACATAATACATTATAATGTATATATATTGTATATATGTATTATTAAAAAATGTAGAAAAATAATTTGAAAAATAACAAACATTTTTATTTTATTCATTTTTATTATAAAATCATTTACTATTGTATTTTAATTTCGTCTATTTATTTCCCTATTTTATCACATGACCTAATTTGTCTTCACTCTATGTTGCCCCTAGTTCGTCCACCTGGGAATGTTGACCACAGTCAACATGTCCCTCGCCCTTTGCATTTTCCCTTGGATCGAGTTTTGGCCCAACTTCTCCCATTTCTTCGAACCTGACCCAATCGATTCAACCTTCGCTCCTCTACCTCGATGGACGACACATGTCTCTAATCCACGCCCAAGCATCATCTCCAAGATCCTCACCTCAGTTTACGCGATTTCATTTTCGATCCTTCCCGGACCTGATGTGTCTATAAAAGCTCATGCATCTTCCTCATTCCTGCCATCTTTGGATGCTCCACCACCTCCGTTACGCTCAATTCCTTTCGTAGAGTGACAACAGTGAGAGAGGGCGAGTAGGGAGGTCTTGGACACGAGTTTGACCGAGGTCCGACGGCATCTCCACCATGCTCCGCAACAAGGAGCTTAGCGTTTGGTTGCATCGCCCCATCGAGGACCTAACCCTCGAAGGTTCTTCATCTCCAACCCAGGCGACTGCATTCACCTCCAGGTACACCTTACTGATCAGAGACGCTTGTTTGGTTTGATTTCTATACCCTGTGCAGAGCATCTACCTTTAGTTCTTATACCCGATCAAACGTTCTATCTCGATTCATAAAACACCTCACACATTGCACCATTCTCTTCTCCATCTTGCTCCGCAATCTGATCATCAACCCAATCATTGGATGGGGTCGAATCTTAGGTCCAACCCTCACCCTATGCAAGACCTAACCCATTCATTTCCGTCGACCGTTTTACTGCTTCTAACCCTTCGTGGAGTCCATCTCCAAGCAAGACACTGTGCGGGCCTAGAATCAAAGATGACCTCATCTGGTGGTCATTCTGCATCTGCACCATAGTCCTAGGAAGCTCCAAAGCGCCAAGCCTCTCCATGACCATCTCCTTGGTCATGGACCCATTTAAGAGCTTTCACAATTGCGGAACCTTATCCCGAAGACGTTGAGCATATCAACAGCCTGGAAGACCGTCGGAGTCGCGTGGAAGGCTGAATCGAAGGAACCACCAAAGCATGTTCTTCCCTGTTCGTTGGAGCCTTGTCAGCATCGTCCAATCAGTCGCTAGCTCCAGGTTGCATATCAGCCGTTGGATCAAAGCCCCCCTACACTGCTAGATCCATATGGGGATCTAATCTGGCCTCTCCACAATCGAAGTGCCATCAATAGATCTCCACCGTAGATCACGTTAAGTGATCCATCCTCGGTCGTTGACGAAGAGTGCCTGTAGGGGTAATTTACGCCTCTAACCCCTGCTATTTTGTTTTTACTTTTTAGTCCTGTAAATATATGTCGTAGTGTAATTTACTTTGGATGTTTTGATGAGTCCACTATCCAAGGAGGAGTAGGAGGAGGTAATTATTTATATTAGATTCATTTTTAGCATTTACTTTTGAAGAAAAAACTTGTAATTACTTAGATATATTTTTTGGGACACTCACACTATATTCGGGGTCTATTTCGTCGAGTGCCAATGCACTCGGGGGACCTGACCAGATTTCTAGCAGTTTTATTGCTTTTATTTTTTATTTGTTTCTTGAGGTTTTAGACCTTAGACTTAGGATTTCTATCTGGTTGAGCTTTGTAAAGATTAAGGTCCAAACACTCTAATAGAATATACGTGTCTATAGAAAGCCATTGGACTTAGTCAAATAATAAGAAGCTAATTTATCTGGATTAGAGACCACGTGCCGAGAGAGGTCGTATACAACGCTGGCAAGACCCGTTATGGCGGGCAACAATAGACATCGAAGACTAAACTTAGGTCTCTCTTTCGAATAATTAGTTACGTGTTCCTCCCGCTAATAGAAATTTCTATCTTAGGGTGATTTCATCGTGCACCATATAGTTATATTTATTTTTGTCTTTCAATTTTGTGCGAAAATTTTGCATGTAGACTTCTAGAGCAAGGTACGCATCCTAACTCCTAACCCTGCACGCATCATTGATTTTTATCGCGTACTGGTTTTTCTGTCTTCCTCCCCCTGATTTTCTAGACTTGAAATAAAGAGGAAATCAAAAAATTCATTAGACATGTTCTTTATTCAAAAATACCTAAAAAAGAGATAACCAAATAAAATCAGAACTGCTAAACAACCTTGACCTAAAATTAAGTTAAAGACCAATCTATTTTTTGGAGGAGAGTAATCCCCTCCTTGTTTGATTTTATTTGTAGAAAGTTGAGCGACATACACTAAGATAGAGCCACGTCTAATCTATCTTTAGACTATCGATTACACAAAAATGATTAGCTACTCCCAGTGATGGAATACGTGTAACTAATAATCGGTCCGTGATTCCTCAACAGAGTGGGTGGTTTAGATGACATTGCATAAGACTTTGTCCTCATATAAGGGTTAGCTATTTTACGATCCGTACTTATACCTATACTGGCTGGAAGTAGACACAACTAGTCATAAGAATTCAGGCAGTCTCCAAAGAGAATCGAGCACCTAACAGCTCGCTAACTCGCTCTTTAATATTGTATTTTCACCAAAATAAAAAATGACAAGATACATGATTGAGTTCTCACAGTCATCACGGGGTTGAGTTGATTTCTCATCTTGTTTGCAGTCCAGATCTAATCTTCATAGATCCTCACATCAAGATGATGGGCAGGAGGTTTCTTAGGCTAACTTTGGCGGTACTGCTTCTCAACACTCATGTTTGTTCATCTAGGGCGGCTTCAGAGAGCTTAGACCTGCTCTCTGAACCCGAATTCGCTTCCACCCAATTCCCCCCTTGACCACCTTTCTTCCACATCCGAGACAACCAGAAAGGCCAGCACAACTATATGTTCATTTAACATCACCTGAGCTGTGCTCTTTTACTTTTGTAGAGACCATAGAGATGGCCAGTGTTGACAAGATTTTTTGAGGTTTAATTTGTGAGTTTAAACAATGTCATTGTAAACCACAGTTAATCGAAATCAAACAAATACTATGCAACTACAAGCACAATGGAGACATACAAAATGTATAACGCAAGTAGAATTTCGAATCAACAAGGACCAAGTAAATTTACAATTTTGATTTGACTTTTAACTATGATTTGGATCCTAATCCAAGAAAATGATATGTAACTATGAGAATTTATACTAAAGAGGCTTAAAATAGGATGGAACCTATTTAAAAAGATCTTGATAGTTTCTATTTTTTTGATAATATTTTTCTAGAATATTTTCTGAGTTTCTATGGTATTGTTAAATATCTAAAGAAGGTTGCAAGGACTAAAATGTAAAGATATCATAAACTAGGTGGCTAAAATGCAATTTCATAAGATTGAACTGATTAGAAAAATGACAGAACTAAATTCACCAATTGATTAGGATATAAATGATGTTTTCACAATAAATAACTTAAAAGTGGGAAAGATACACTAAAAGCCAAGATACTTTTGCAAATAATGGAATGGTCAAATGCAATTAGAGTAGATAAATATAAGTAAAGAAAGAGAGGGGGGCTCTCTTCAGAAGAAAGGACTGGGAGCCCTCGAAATGGAGAGTAACGGCAGTGTGTGGCTAGAATGTTGGTCGGCTGGAAGAACGCAGTGGCGCGGCTGGAGCGCACTAGCGTTGGTGAAGAGCAAGCGACGCACGGGCTGCGGTGACGCCTTGGACAAGAGGCCGTGCAGGCGGTGCGGCTGGAGGGGATGGCAACGTGCGGACTGGAGGGCGTTAGAGGTCGAGGCTGATGAGCGACAACACGCAGGTCATGAGCACGTGAGGGACGATGGTGTGCAGATTGGCTGCTGGAGGCAATTGCGAGTTGCTTGCACGGGAACGGGGGCCGGGTGAAGGTCGCATGCGGAGGTGCACGGGCCGACTGGAGGTTCTGGTTAGTAGCGCACGTGAGGATGCGAAGATGGGCGGTAGAGGGGCTCGCAGGCAGATGGATGCGATGTGCGAGTTGACCTGGAGATGGGTTCTTATCTGTCGAGAAGATGATGCTATGTTGATGATCGTGTCATTCTTTTATAGCCGGTGGAGGTGAAGAAGACGAGGGAGCGTAGTTGCATAGAGGCGTGGCCGGTGGTGGCGTGTATTACTGTTTCTTGCCGAAGACGAGGGGGCGTAGTTGCATAGAGAAGTCGATGCATGATGGAGGTTTTCCCGAGGTGGAATTTGCAGAGGGAGAGGTTGGGGATGGCCTCCCCACGTGAAGAGTACGTGAGAATTGCATGACCTGTACCAACACAAAAAGCAAAATGTGTAGAAGTCCGGACCCTGGGGTTGTCCACACTGAGAATCTAGGTGATAATGTCCGTGAGATGGTTCGTTTGAGGTGCTGTTAGTGCCAGGGAAGAGCAAGAAGTCACACCTCAGAGGAGTAGGGACAGGAAGAGCAAGAGGAGCAAGAGCCAAGCCACACCTCAGTAGGTGATCATGGGTTTCCAAGTCGTTGGAGCATAGAGAACAAGTTGGAGGGAGGTTCAAGCCAAAGGACATGAGCTTATCAAGCATGGGCAGACAGCCAAAGAGAACATGATAAAGTGTGAGCGCATAACGGGGAGGGATGCGCCGGTCCCATACGACCGAGAAACAGCCAACCGGCGTGCCCCGAGGTCTAAGGAGCTCAAAAGCGCTCTTGAAGGAGAAACCTCTGGTGGAAAGAGTCCAAGAAGGAGAGGGGAACTCGCCCCTAATAGCAGCACGGAGAGAGGTTCTACAATCCAACATAGCACGCCAAATTCTGGAAGAGGCGGGAGAGGCAATGATATCCCAGAACGACATATCACGAAGATACTTGGTGCGCATAAAATCAACCCAAATAGAAGAGCCAGCATTGAGGAACCTCCAAACCCATGAAGCGATCATAGTGGCCCGCAGGGAAACGAAAGAATTCAGTCCCATGCCCCCTCATGCTTATGAAGGCAAAGCCGCTGCCAAGCAATATCATGACATCTACGACCCCAGAGAAATTGAGCGTACAACCTGTGAAGATGACCAACAACAGTAATGGGAAGAAGGGCCCCGGCTGACCAGTAGAGGAAAATCCCACGAATGACGGAGTTGAGGAGCTGGGCACGACCCACCATGGATAGGGACTTAGCATTCCAACCGGTGGTAAGCTGCCCTATCCGGTCTTCCAGCGCCCTTGAGTCGCTACAGAGAGAGAAGGAGGAGGCAAGAGGGAGCCCAAGGTACTTGGTGGGGAGATTATGTTGCAGCATGCCCATGCGCAGAGGGACAACAAATTCAAGAGTAGCACATTTGGTCCTGAAAATCTTATTTTTCTTAGGGTTCAACTTCAGTCTGGAGACGGCTTCAAATACATTCAAAATTTCTTTAACAGCCGCAAGAGAGCGCATCGTGCCCTTACAAAAGATGAGCGAATCATCGGCATAGATAAGATGAGTAGACGCCTCATTACGACCCCTCCTAATAGGCTGGAAATGACCGGCAATGGCAGCAGAGTCCATCAAAGAGGAAAGGGACTCCATCCCAATCGTGAATAATAGGGGGCTAAGAGGATCCCCCTGACGGAGGCCACGTGATCCCCTAAACATGCCATGGGGAGAGCCATTAATAAGAATGGAATAAGATGAGGAGATACAATTTTCAATCCAAGACATCCATTTGCAGCAGAAACCCATCCCAGAAAGTGCCTCAAGCAGGAAGGCATGATCCATCGAGTCGAATGCCTTAGAATGATCAATTTTAAGGCACACTTTGTTACGGGAAGCCCTCCTATCAAAGCCATGCAACAGTTCATTTGCAAGGCGAATGTTATCACGGGAAGGTTGTGGAGTACGGATTCAAGCACGTCGCTCGAGTTCTTATGACCAAGATCTCTGGAGGTCAGCCCGAAAGCTGGTCTATCGAATGCGAGGACCTTTGATGCAGTGAGTCTAGCCAGAGGCTTCATCACTTGACCCCAAGAGAACACCGACGCGCCAAATCCGTGGAGCAATATCATGGGGAATCCCATGCCTGCCCCATTCCCTGCAGGCAGGGGCGGAACCAATGCATTCCATGGGGGGGGCATGGCCCCACCTCAAATTTTTAAATGCTTAATATTATGATTTGGAAAACTTTTGATGGCCCCCCCCACAAGATGTGTCGATTCATATTCCATTTTGGGATTGATAAATAGGCACAAGAGCAACGTAATCCCTCCCCCCCAACAAACGTTTGTTTTGCCAGTGGGAAGTTGTAGAACTTAGAAGCAGAACTACAAGAGGACGTCAGCCGTCAGGAAAAGGGCAGATTCACAGATCGATTCAGAGGTACTCTTTTGCTTTCACTATTATCATAGTCATAGTGTGGATGATAGTATGATACTATGGAGTATGGATGGCATTATGTGTTAAAGTTCATAGAGGACTAGTTTTTAAAATCTTGACGGTTGAACAAAATTCGTGAAAGAAATGCCTGGTGCGTGTTCTAGCGGACAATGATGTTTTTTGTTTTTTTTATTGTAGGATGTGGTGCGTGTTCTAGTTTTTAAATCTTTATTTCGTATTATATCATGTTTTGGTTTAAATAATATGCACAGCAGCACAAGATCATTGCATAAATACCATTGCTATATAATAATGTCCGATTCTGACTTTAATAGTCCATTAAAGTTTGTATAAAAGACCAGTATGATTGAAAGTTATGGATGTTGTGTATTATTGGATCTTATGACACAGTTGTTGGCTTGCTGGTTGGTGTTTCCCATTTAACATGAGTTATGTAATTGAGATTTCACATTGCTTTATTTGCCATTTAAAGTTTAGTTCAAGTTTGTCTATATGAATGTCTGATTTGGGGTTTGTGATTAGGACTCTGCTCTCTTGGTGGTCTTACTATTTTTTCCCATCCACAATGCTTTGAGATCGTATAGTCAAAATATTATCTTGTTTTGTGCTCAGTGCCATGCTAGCTTCTTGGCCCTATGGGTCTAGCTGGATAGGGTGATGTTGAGGCTTTTTGTTGGTACTTTTTGATATAAAAAGGAAGGAGTATGCTAGTGGTTTAAGTCTAAATCATGATAGGTCTTGTCATGCATGGGTAACATCAAAGTATGGTGTAGATAATGAAATTGAATGGGGGTGTATAATGCTAATGGGATGCCTGCAACTTTGCATTCACATCACCAATACCACATAATATAAGGAAAGATAATAACCTACAATTTTTATATGATAATATGCATATCTACTAACTAAATATATTTTTTATGTAGGAACTGTAGTATTTACATTTGAAAGAATGCCACCAAAAAGAACTACTATAGATGCATTTTTTAAGAAGCAAGATCCTACATTAGAGACTGCATCTACTTCTATCATTGATTTGGATACGACTACAAGAGAATTTCATCCTCATAAATATTTAAAATTTGAGGACAACAAAGTGAACATCAATCAACTCGAACGAGATCCTGGTTTACGACCGCAGATTTGGGAGTATCATGTTAATCAACATGATGAAGTCAGACGTGCTTATATAAATTTTGGTCCTTCACAACCTATTCTTCATGAGTATCCACTTTCTGGCTCAGAGAAACACCGACGTTTTCAATCATCTTGGTACAAAATATTCCCATCTTGGTTAGAATATTCTCCTACGAAGGATGCAGTCTTTTGCCTACCTTGTTACCTTTTTAATAACCAAACAAATACTCGTTTTGGATCAACGACATTTACAATTGAAGGATTTTCTAATTGGAAGAAGGTGAATAATGGAAAAAATTGTGCTTTATTAGCCCATATTGGTAGAGATTCAAATTCACCACATAATTGTTGTGAGCAATCTTGTCGAGACTTGATGATTCGTTCTCAACATATTGATTTAGCATTTCAGAAGCATGACAATCAAAAGATTGCAAATAACAGATTGCGACTAAAGGCTACAATTGACTCTATTAAGTGGCTTGCTTTCCAAGCATGTCCATTTCGAGGTCATGATGAGCATATTGATTCGAAAAATCGAGGTAATTTTATCGAATTAGTCAAAATATTGGCTTCTTATAATGATGATGTTGCTGCAGTGGTTTTAGATAATGTGCCTGGCAATGCTAAATATACTTCACCAAAAATTCAAAAGGAGATCTTGAATATTTTGTCAAATAGAGTACGAAATGCAATAAGGGAAGAAATTGGTGATGCAAAGTTTTGCTTGATTGTTGATGAAGCTCGAGACGAATCCAAAAAGGAACAGATGGCAATTATTTTACGTTTCGTTGATAATAATGGCTTTATTCGGGAGCGGTTTTTTGATATTATTCATGTTCATGATACTTCTGCTTATACCTTAAAGAAAGAAATATCATGTCTTCTCGCACGCTACAATCTCGATGTAAAAAATATTCGAGGTCAAGGATATGATGGTGCTAGTAATATGCGAGGGGAATGGAATGGTCTTCAAGCTTTATTTTTAAAAGAGTGTCTGTATGCATATTATGTCCATTGCTTAGCACATCGATTACAGTTGGCATTGGTTACTTCATGCAAAGAACTGATCCCAATTTATCATTTCTTTTCTAAATTATCTTCTATTGTAAATATTGTCACTGCTTCCTCTAAGCGCAATGATGAATTGCATGCTGCTCATGCTTCTCAGTTGGAGCAACTACTTGCATCTAATGAAATTCAAACTGGTAAAGGGCTCAATCAAGTGCAAACTTTGCAAAGAGCTGGTGATACAAGATGGAGTTCATATTTATCGTCCATCACTAGCTTGATCAATATGTTTAGTCCTACTTGTGAGATTTTAAAAAGTATAATTAATGATGGATCCACATATGCTCAAAGAGGCGATGCTGATGCAGCTTTTGATGCAATGACATCATTCGAATTTGTTCTTATCCTGCATATTATGAAAGAAATTCTATCAATTACTCATGATCTTTGTCAAGCTTTAGAACGGCAGTCTCAAGATATAGTAAATGCAATGAATTTAGTTCGCTTGACAAAAGAACTTATTCAAAAGCTTAGGGAACAAGGGTGGAGTTCCTTAATGGGACAAGTGATTTCTTTTTGCGAAAAATACAATGTCACTATACCCGATATGAATTCAATATACATTGCAAGAAGAGGTCGGGCTCGACATAAAGAAGATCATGTTACAATGGAGCATCACTACAGAGTTGACATTTTTATTGTTGCAGTTGACTCACAACTTTATGAGCTAAATAATCGATTCGATACAAATGTCATGGAGCTTCTGACTCTCACTTCTGCATTGGATCCAAAAGATAATTATAAGGCCTTTGATATTGAAAAAATGTATGCACTCATTAAAAGATTTTATCCTGAGGATTTTTCTGAGCAAGAGAAATTGCATATGAGATATGAAGCAGAAAGATTTCACCTTGACGTTACTCAACATATTCAGTTACAAAATGCATCATCAATTTCTGAGCTTTGTCACTTGCTAGCTGAGAGTGGATTGTCAAGAATGTATCCTCTAATTGACAGGTTGATTCGACTTATATTAACTCTACCTGTATCAACTGCAACTACAGAGCGAGCATTTTCGACAATGAAAATTGTGAAAACCAGACTTCGAACTAAAATGGATGATGAATTTCTTGCTGATTGTATGATCATATATATTGAGAAGGAGATTGCACAAACATTTAGCACCGATCTATTGATAAGCGATTTTGATGCTATGAAGGAACGAAGAGCTCCTCTTATATGAACTTTTGAGGTACTTTATGTCTTTTATGATTAGCTTTCATTTCGTTTTATTTTCATAACGCTAAAATATTTATTTTTTGAAGTGTGTATTTCTCAAAAAATCAAAATCATAGAAAGCAAGTTGATTTTTTTACTATTTTTTAATATGGCCCCTCCTTAGTTGAATTTCTGGTTCCGCCCCTGCCTGCAGGGCTCCTGAGCCGTAGCATCTGCTCATCGCTCTCTTCTCAATCACTGCAAATCTTGTGATGTATCTGGAAACCTTTGAGATCGTAGAACAAGGTGTCAGCGTCTGCCAGACATCCTCCATCTAGTGATTCCTCTTGTTCTTGATCCGAAGCCGGCAAACTCCACCCTTTCTCCATTGCTTTGTCCTGCACTTGTTCTGTGCAAATTCACCTTTATTACTCTCGCCGTCTAAAATGTTGCATGATTATTTTGTCTAAAATTTACGGTCTGCCACATGGAGCACAGTAAATAAATGGCCAGCAGAAACCAGTACCACACATTAAAAGAGTTAAAACAAACAACATATGCCATTGTTTTTCCATTTAATGCTAAGATTTTTCACAAATAGTTTTGGTTTTCGTTGTATGTCATCAGCATCTTTCTCTGGATCTTACAGTTCGATTTGACTAAGGAGCAAACTGTTTAATATTTAAAACCCAGAAAACAAGATACTTACACCATGCAATGCACCCTATTTCCACCGAGCGTTAATATGAGTTCTAAAGATGTTTACTATTAGTGATGCAAAATACCTTTCGATCTTATATGCGATTAAGATGACGAATTGATGCATTTTGTGGAGTATTTTCCCAGAATGGAGAGAGAAACCAAAATATCTTCCATTCTGGGTACGGAACGGAAATAATTCCCGGACTGGGTATATATCGGCAAATGGTTTGCCGCTCGTCCATGTGGCGCGGCAAACCATTTGCCGTGCTAACGTGGATGGAGCGGCAAATAGTTTGCCATGCCCAGTGGCACGGTCAGCGAGAAGCGCGGTCTTCGACGCAGACGAGGCGCAGACGACGAGACCGCGCGCCAGAAGCGGTCGGCGACCCGCCAGGCACGGCATTGTGTTTGCCGCTGGGCGGCAAATGGTTTGCCGCTGGGCGGCATATAAATAGCCTGCCCGAGCCCCCCATTCCCCCCACACTCTCATCCATTCCTCCCATATACTCCCCCCATTCAAGGCCTTCATCTCCACCTTCTCTTCCCTTCTAAGGTATGTCATTTTTTTTAATTTAAATTTCTATAATTGTTAGGTATAAATTGTAGATGCCTTTTTTTTAATTAGAAAAATATTTAGTTGTCGTTAAAATTTTTAAATTCCTTAAAATGAAGTTGTTATTTAGTTTATCACAGTTATTGATAGTTGTTTAGTTGTTAATAATTGTTGTACTTAAGAAGATCTTTAATTCGAAATAAGTATAATTAGGAAGTTAATTAGTTCTTAATAGTTGTATTATTCCATCTAACGAAGAGATTAGCTTAGAATTATATAATCGATGACCTACATGCCCACATGCACACATGATAACATTAGGAAAATTAGAGCCACATTAAAATGGCATACAATCCCCCCATGTCACACAGTAATATTACTATTTATAATAGGAATAAATTTAATTACGGTAACCTTAATTAAGTAAATACATATATAGAAAATTATTTTAATAATCAATATTTACCAATGCATCATAGAGGTCATTAATTACAGTAATTACAGTAGTAATTATAAATAAATTGTAGAGGTCATTAATTTCAGAAATTAATTAATTACCTATGTAGGAAATTAATTAAACTACTTATGTCCCAAATTAATTAAGATTTAAAAATCCTAAATTAATGAAGGTTATAAGTAATTAATAAATCATAATATTACTTATAAACTGTCATTAAATTAATGTATACGACAATTAATTACGACTTGAAATTATCGGGTATTTATTAGAAATCTTAATTATACTTATGTATAAAATTAAATTTAAAGTAATTATTTATTAATTAAATACAAATACCTTATAATAATTAAGATTTAAATATCCTAAATTAATGAAGGTCATAAGTAATTAATAAATCATAGTATTACTTATAAACTGTCATTAAATTAATGTATACCACAATTAATTACGACTTTAAATTATCCAAACATTAATTACAAATCTTAATTATAGTTATGTATAAAATTAAATTTAAGGTAATTAGTTATTAATTAATTACAAATACCATAAATTAATTACGATTTAAATATCCTAAATTAATGAAGGTCATAAAGAATTAATAAATCATAATATTACTTATAAACTGTCATTAAATTAATGTATACCACAATTAATTATGACTTTAAATTATCCAAACATTAATTACAAATCTTAATTATACTTATGTATAAAATTAAATCTAAGCTAATTAGTTATTAATTAATTACAAATACAATAAATTAATTAAGATGTAAATATCCTAAATTAATGAAGGTCATAAAGAATTAATAAATCATAATATTACTTATAAACTGTCATTAAATTAATGTATACCACAATTAATTATGACTTTAAATTATCCAAACATTAATTACAAATCTTAATTATACTTATGTATAAAATTAAATCTAAGCTAATTAGTTATTAATTAATTACAAATACCATAAATTAATTAAGACTTTTTTAATTAAATTATACTACAATTACATAATTAGTTATTAAGTACGAATTCCACAATAAATAATTAAAAAATAGTTATAAATACCACAAATTATGTAAGATTTATTTTAATGAAATGAAAATTTCATTAAGTAGGACTCTTAATTAAATTGGTGATATACTTCACAATAGTATAACAGTTTAAATGGCCTTAAATTTCAGTTGTCTATAGGAAATGGGGGACGTCGCTGCACTTTATGTGTTCTGGGGGGGACGAGTTACAAACATAGAATCTGAGATCAGTTACGAAGGAGGGAAGAGTGATATGGTCGGAGTGCCTGTATCATGTAGCTATAATGATTTACTAGCTTACATATGCAGTCTTACTGGCTACACTCCAGACTTGTTCGAGATTACTGTGACGTGCAAGTGGCCCACAAATGCAAATTCCTTCCGTCCAATCGTTATTGGATCGGATAAAATAACAAAGTTGATGTTGCAAGTGAGTCGACAAATGGGGATGATGGAACTAATGATTGAGGCTGTGGAGATTTCTTCACGCCAACGGGATGTGGCATCATCATCTATGCAAGGGTTGGACCTTAACATATCTCTTTACGATGGAGTCGAGGAAGAGGATGCCGCTGATGACAATGAACAGAATGAAGTTGATGACGAGGGGGAAGAGGAAGACGAGGGGGAAGAGGAAGACGACGAGGAAGACGAGGACGAAGAACAGTCTAGGACCAGAACTACTCAACGAGAGGGAGTATTGACCGATCATGGTCAAGAGTCCCTTCTTAATTCGATACATCAGGAACCTATTTTCGATCCACCGGTCGACTATGGGATGGATTTAGACACGATGGAGGATCTTCCAGACTTCTTCGGGTCCGATGATTGGATCTTCGGCACATTTGCAGAGGAGATGCCATTTTTAAATGAAGTTGCGGAGCCAACATCCGAGTGCGCATCCGGTAAAGATTATTGCTTGAATCGTGCGTTCGACTCGAAGACTTCCTTGGTGGACGAGTTAAGCACTTGGAGCATGACAAAGCACGTCCAGTTCAAGGTGGACGCCTCGAAGAGCTCCCAGTATACCGCACGTTGCATCTTCAAAGATTGCGGATGGAGGTTGCATGCGTCGTACAATAGTCAATTGAGACAATTGGGTTGTGCGTAGTTATCGTGCGAAACACACTTGCCGCAATGCAATATTACTCGTTGACAATCGAACATGCACTGCAAAATTTGTTGGAAGATTTATTCTTGCCACTCTACGGTCCAACTTAACTCTTACGCCAAGCGTCATCCAGTCACTTGTCCAAGACAGATACAAAGTGCGCATATCTTATAAGAAAGCATGGAATGGGAAGCGACGAGCAATGGAGAGGATTTTTGGAGATGCTGTTGGCTCATATGCGGACATCCGACGATTCATGTGGTTGATGAGGCACTGCAACCCTGGTTCCTTCTATGAGTTCGAACATCAGCCGGCTGTTGATCCCAAAACCGGGGCTCCTGTAGAAGGCATAAATGCCTTCTTTCGTTTGTTTTGGGCTTTCGCTCCGTCAATACAAGGTTTTGCTCACTGTCGGGCAGTACTGAGTATTGATGCCGCGCATCTATGGGGAAAATATAAAGGACACATCTTAGCAGCTACATCCGTCGATGCCAACGGGCACCTCTTCCCAATTGCTTTCGCAGTTGTTGAGGGTGAAACTTTGGACTCATGGGGGTTCTTCCTCCATAAATTGTCGGGTATCATTGACCGTGACGGAATATGCTTCATTAGTGACAGATTCCCAGGTTTAAAGAACTTACTTCCGCGACATTTTCCACCTGAGAAAGGTCACTGCCACCGTTTTTGCCTTCGTCACATGCAAGCCAACATGCACCGAGCCGGACACACGAACAGATGGATTCAGAAGAAATTTTACAGTGCAGGTGCTGTTACAAGCAAGTATGAGCACGAGAGGATTCTACATCAAATCCGTACAGCGGACTCGGAAGCGTATGATTGGATACTGAGGCAAGAAGGCGGAGATCGTCGATATTGGGCATGTGCATACGATGAGGGTCGGCGATGGGGTCTGACCACAACGAACCTCTCTGAAAGTTTCAACAGTGTTCTTAGAGGAATACGTGGTCTACCGGTGCTAACACTTGTCCTGGCCGTCTTTTACCGGCTCAACACGTACTTCGTGGAAAGACGTAAGTTTGGTGCTTGGATGACAGGCCACCTTATGCCCCGATATGAGAAACTAACAGATGGCCTTGTACAATCCACGCGTGGTCTACTGGTCGAGCAATTCACACTTACGGATTTCGAAGTACGTGCTCCGGAAGGAAATTATACAGTTAAGATGAACGGTCAGCAATCATTATGCACATGTGGTTACATGCAGGCCATGAGGATAATTTGCCCTCACATTATTGCTGTCTGCGGCAATGTCAATGTTAGTACCGAACATGTTAAGCTTTGTGCTGATTTTTATACATCAAATGCGTTCCGGGCCACTTACGCACCAGCCTTTGTACCAATCCCCGATCGATGATTTTGGCCACCCTTAGAGCCATCCCCGTTACTGCATCCCAATGTTGTTCCGGCACCTGGTCGACCAAGAAGACGACGCCTCCGAGGTAGCATGGACGAGATGAGAAAAGTGCAAGTAAGGTGTAGTCAATGTAAAGAGCACGACCACAACAAGACAACGTGTGACCGACGTCACCGTTAGTTTCTATGTAACTATTTTTGTAAATAATTGTAAACTCTTTCTTAACTAATGCACCTTTTTGATGTTGTCATAAGCAATATTGGGATTTCCTTCGTATTATAAAGTAATATACTTTTCTAGCATAGCGATGGAGGAATTTGCAGGACCTGCCGATGCGTCCGTACAGTGTTGCAAAAGTCGGCCGACTAGGCCGACTAGTCGGCCCGACTATGCGACTCGGGGGGTCACCCGAGTCGATTTACCTAACTCGGGCTATAATCGGGTCTGACCGATTAATCGGCCGATTAGTCGGTGTGGTCGGTCGAGTAATCGGCCGACTTTTGCATGAAGGGTTCGGCTATGTAAACCCGATAACCCGTGAACGATGCAAGGTTAAGTTTCTGTCGAACAGAAACTTTCGTTCCCAATTCCCGTTCCCAAACCGCAGCCCTAGCTCCCGAAAAACTCCCGCAGCCCTCGTCGCTCGCCGCCTCTCCACGCCGCTGCTCCATCGCCGGTCGACGCTCGCCGCTCGCCGCCCTCCCGGTTCACCACTGACGCCCTGCTGCATCGCCAGCCTCGCAACAACACCGCTCCGCGCTCGCAGTCACCGCTGAGGTCAGATTTTTATTTTCGTTTTTCGTTTTTTTTTCTTTCTCTATTTTTACTATTTGATTAGAACTTGGAACTTGCACTAGACTTTCATCTAAGTTGTTTGTTGGTAACTTGGTATAGAATCATACCCTAATATTATTTTAGTTGTTCTCAGGTGTAATGTTTTGTGTTGGTAGAATACTATGTTCCAAAGAATTAAATGGGTTATTTGCCTTGTAAATCTTGTCAGTGATGAAACCACATCAAGTTATTGTTGATTATTTTAATTATTTATGCTTCCGTGCTTCCGCTGGTGTTGGGATGATTGCTTGAAGTATGATTATGTAACTTGTATCTGACATGTATGTTGGCATTTAGGTCAACTTTGATATTCTTTTATGATTCAATTTGCTCAACTTATATGTTCATCTAGCTTGTGATTTGTTAGTTAATTAGAAAGTCCAAATTGTGAGTTTAGTTAGTTGTGTGTTTATTGATTGCCTAATTTGTGAGTTTGTTTGTTATGTAGATGGATACACCTCCTGCCAATGTCGCTTCCGGTAGCGACTCGTCTTCTTATGTGCCGCCGGGATCAACTGATCCTGCATGGCAATACGGTTACCTTGCGAACCGTACAGATCCAAATACGGTCACTTGCAGATTGTGCAAGAAGATTGTCAAGGGTGGTGTGTATAGGTTCAAACAACATCTAGCACACCGAAGAGGGAACGTAGCTGCATGTCCCAAGGTGGATGAGGAAACAAAGAAGAGGATGATTGCGTACCTTGATGATGTTGCCAAAAAGAAGTCCCAGAAAGCTGCCGATGTTCTTGAGATGAGGGAGGAAGTTGATCTGGGTTCGATGAGAGATCACGAGTCTCCGAATCCTTGGAGCAGACTACCGCAATGGATGGATCATCACGTCAGATGACCATCAAGGATGCATTCTCCAAGGATCATCGTGACAGGGTTACATCGTACATATCCAAGTGGGCATATACATCGGCGATTCCGTTTAATGCTTTGACGACGAAGAATTTCTTGCAGATGGTGGAGGCGATTGGGAAGTACGGGCCTGGACTAAAGCCTCCCACGAGGTATGAGCTTAGTGGTCCGCTTTTGAAGAAAGCAGTGACGGAGATTCATGATGGCTTGCAATGTCATCGTGATACATGGACGTCAGCGGGATGCTCTTTGATGACTGATGCGTGGACGGACAAGCGGGGAAGAAGCATCATCAATTTTTGTGTCAATTGCACCTTGGGGACTTCATTTTTGAAGTCCATAGATGCTTCAGATGAGGCTCACACTGCGGAATACATCTGTAAGTTGGTGGAGGAGTGCCTGGATGAAGTGGGAGTGGATAAAGTGGTTCAGATTGTGGCGAATAATGCATCCGCCAATGTAGCAGCAGGAAGATTGTTGGTCACCAAATATCCGCAGATTTGGTGGACTCCGTGTGCCGCGCACTCTATTGATCTTGCTTTGGAGGAGATAAGCAGAGAGACAAAGGTGAGGAGTGCAATCACAAAGGCGAAGAGGCTTACGGTGATCATCTATTCTCACACCAAAACTCTAAGCTTGATGCGCAAGTTCACCAGCAAGAGGGACATTGCAAGGCCCGGCCAAACAAGATTTGCAACCACATTTCTCACTCTTGAGAGCCTGAATGAGAAGAAAGACAAGCTGTGATTGATGTTTTCCTCAGAAGAGTGGAGAAACTGCAAGTGGTATAAGACCAAGAAGGGAGAAGCAGTGAGCTCCATTGTATTCAGCCCTACATTCTGGAACCATACAACACATGCTATCAGAGTTTTCACTCCATTGGTTCGTTTATTACGTGTGGTTGATGCAGATCGACGCTCATCCATGGGCTTTGTCTACGGAGGGCTTGAAGAAGCCAAGCGGGAAATAATTGCAGCATTCAATGGTGTGGAGTCATCTTATAAATTTTTTGTGGATGCTATTACCTCCAAGACCAAAGGGAGGCTTGATACTCCATTGCATCTAGCAGCGTATTACTTGAACCCATTTTTCTTCTACACCGAGTCTCATGGTGATCCAGATGTTGTCGTGAGGAGAGGGTTTAAGGACTGCATGGAAAAATTTTATCCAGATTTGGATATACAAGATGCAATCACTAGGGACGAGCTTCCGGCATATAGACTTGGTCGTGGAGATTTTGGGAAGCCTTTAGCTGTGAGACAGAGGATGGCAAATGATGGCAATTTTGATCCAGGTATTTTAGTCATTTGTTTTCTATTAATGGTAATCACTTATTTTATTATGTTGACCATTTCTCTATTCTAATAGCTAATTGGTGGCATAATCATGGAGATGACACACCTCATTTGAAAGCTATGGCTATCAAAATCTTGAGCTTAACGTCTTCATCATCGGGATGTGAGCGTAACTGGAGTACATTTGACTCGGTAAAGACTCCACTCCACCCACCCAATTCGATTAGTAATAGTAAAATTTCAATGAATAATTGATAAATGTTAACTTTTTTGGTCTTCAGATCCATACCAAGAAGAGAAACAGGTTGGAGACGAAGAAGCTGAACGATCTTGTGTATGTGCGTTTCAATTCCAACCTGCAGGAACGTCGAGCTGAGAAAGAGAGAGATCCTCTATCATCTCGTGATCGTGCACACATAGCTGAATGGATCGGGGATGTTGATGCTCATGATGAGGAGGTTTTTGCAGGTTCAGGACTGACCTGGGGTGTTGTCGCATATGCTAGTGGTGCCGAAGAGAATTTGGAACCAAGAAGGAGCCAACGAGGTGAGCGTGGAAGGGGAGCTTCATCGTCAAGCTCCAATGCTACACCGATGAATGAGGAGGGGGAGCAACATCTTGAGGATATAGAAGAAGAAGATGATGACGATGATGAAGAAGAAGGCGATGATGAAGAAGAAGAGTTGGACTTGGATGACGACATTGAGGATTGAACCCAATGGCTTGTGACACTTGTCTTACTTTCGCTTGTATTATTTTTTGGGCATGTTGTAATTGTTCTTTTATTTTTGAACATTTGTGTGTACTATGTGCCAAACATTTTATTCTTAACTTGCTTCTATTTTCATTCTCTTGCTATTTTTTATGCTCTTAAAAATATTATAATTGCTAAGTATATGAATATAAATGAGAGTATATGCTATAACAATTGATTTATATATTTAAACTAATAAAAAAAATTCCAAACCGACTAATGCCCGACTAAATCCGATTACTCTCCCGACTGCCGATTAATCCTTAGTCAGTGACCCTGCCGACCGAGTACCGACTTCCGACTTCTGCAACCTTGCGTCCGTACTTACTAGGCAGAGGGAACATCTGTCTGGTAGACCACTCACAGATAGTGATACGGTTAGTAAAAATATAAGCATCGCCTTTCAAGTTAGTTCAATATAATCGATGATTTCCTTTATTCAGGCACATCGCTTTGTCGAGCATGGTCGGACACTTAATCGGATACTGGAGGAGCCTCGCAGCGATGCCGTAAATCGGCAGCTTGAGATCGCTGGATTCCATTGCATTTCGAACCTGAGACGGGCCACCATTGATCAGGCCCTAATGAAGGCACTCGCTGAGAGATGGCGACCAGAGACTCATACTTTCCACCTTCGACAGGGTGAGGCAACCGTCACCTTAAAGGATGTTTCCATACTCACAGGTCTGAGGGTGGAATCGTTGCCCATCACCGGTTTGGAAGAACATGCTCAGCTGGATTGGGGTGTATACTGCGAGCAAGTATTCGGTACCAATCCTGAAGATAGCGAGGACCAGGAGCTAGTGGGGGGGAAGCTTAGGCTAACGTGGATCACCAAGACTCTTCTAACCTCCACTGCTCTGCAATCGACGGATCCCGTTCGAGCTGTACAAGTTGCCCGTGCATTGATTCTATTTCAAATTGGCACAAGCTTGTTGCCAGATGCTAGCGCGGACAAGGTGCATCTACGCCACCTTCTACTCCTGGAGGACCTCGAGAGTTGCGGACGTAGGGCATGGGGTGCAGCTGTACTAGCGCAGATGTACTACCAGCTGGACCAATTTTCTCTCATGAACATTCGGAGAGCCTACGCATTCTGGACCCTGCTCCAGGTAACAACTCTAAATTGTTATAATTTGCATCTAAACTTATATAATACGATTTCTTTCACCATATAGGTCTGGTCTTGGGAGCATATCCACATTGGTCGCCCCCGACCGTACCAGCTTGTACAGGCTACACTGCGCTCTGCCCCTTATGCAGCAAGGTCAATATAACTTCATAACCCCGTTGCGTGAATTCATTTCGATGTGGACCTTATGATTTATAAATTTTCATTAGGTGGACGGGCAGAAGGAGGTCACACAGAGAGAATGTGTCGACCACTCACCTTTCATTTTATCGTAATGAATTGGATTTGCAGGAAAAACATCAGGTACATAACCTAAGTAATTCCTCAAGAGAAATTAAGGTCTGGACAATATTAACACCCTTCCGATTACAGATGCAGTGGACACCCTACGAGGCCCAACATGTGTTGCAATTACCAGATATTTGTCGTGAGGGCCAAGCTATCTGGCGTTCGCAGACAGTACTTATATACTTCAACGTCGTTGTCATGCATGCACCGGATAGGGTAATGCGGCAGTTCGGGTTGAGACAACATATTCATGATGTAATGCCACAACTCTCCTCAGAGGACAGACGGGCTAGAGCACGAGACGATTAGCCCTATGATTGGGGGCTACACCATCAAGAGCGTCTGGCTCAATGGGAACAGCGACTGAACGATGTCGTTAAAGAGAGGAATTTGGATAAGACACCTGCTGATGTCTTGTCCGACTACCTTACTTGGTATTGGCAGATTACGCGACGTTGGATTGCTACGGCCATACCACCACCCCGCCAAGCGTATGAACCACACGGACCGAGGTGGAACCAACTAGTAATTTCGTACCTAATACAAAATAATGTTAACATAATTTCCTCGTAGTTTACGATCTAAACTTCTCCTCTATAGGTGAACTCCTTGTTTCGTGTGCGGGAAATGATGACGGAACATCGAAGGAGCACTGAATTGCAACAATTGATTGGTTATGTGGACTACACCATCCACAATATGTCACTGGTGGATCCTGGAATACATGATGTCCCCCCATCTACACTTCATACACCGAGCCCACGACGTTTGCTTCTCAACAGTGGGGTGATCAATACACTTCCAGGGCAGAGGAAGTACGACCGTCGTATCAGGCGACACAGTCCTACACCCAGCCCTATATTCCTCAGATGCAGCAGATGAGTTCCGCAATACCATCGTTTGACTTGCTTTCCACACAGGAAGCTCAACCCTCTCAGGCACATCAATACTTCTGGCACATAGGGCCAAGTCAAAGCCAGCCCTCTTTCGTTGGGGTCCCGGGTTATGGCGCTGGACCAACAAGTTGGGGTATACAATCATCAGCAATGGATCTGCCCAGAGTATCCACTGAATCCTTGCCGGTGACAATACAAGAGCCACCTCGTGCTTCAAATGTATCAAGTCAGAGAGGGGGTACTGAACCTGAGAGAAGAACCGTTGCAAGCCATGGTAGGGGTCGGGGCGAGGCAGGTAGGGGGACAACAACAGGAAGGGGGGAGACAGGTAGGGGGACAACAGCAGGAAGGGGGGAGGCAGGCTCGGGAACAGGAGAACAAAGGAGGGAGGAGAAAGAGAAAGCATCTTCAACAAGGGGACCATTATCAAAAGTTGTACACCACTTGAAAAAATGGTCTTATTGATTGTACCCTTAATTTATCCCCATTTACGCAAAAAATATGAGGTTTTGGTTTGACTTTTCTTTAATGTTGTTATCCAATTTCGTGCAAAATAATAATTTTTATGACTATTAATGACATTAACGTTGATTTCTACATTATTTTTTCAAATTAATTAACATTCGAACAGGATATGGCCAAGATCCGTATCACAGCTCGCAAGTCGGTGCGCCTGCCCGACAATCGTTTCTTAGCAGTACGTGCTCCACCCAGTCGGGCCTCCAGCCGTGTACCATCCCACTCACCTCCGTCAGCGCGTCCACCGCCATCTACGGCCCCAAGCAGGGCACCAACCACATCAGAACCGGAGCCAGTGGAGATGGTACCTCATCTCCACACGACAGAGACAGAGTCACAGTTCACCCCTTATTCCCCGCAAGGCAGTCCGATCCCTAGTTCATCCTATAGCGAGACATCACCGCTTGAAGAACCTGTCGATGAGGAAGAAACTTTATACGCTGACTTAGCTGATTTACATTACACTATCGCATTGAAGTATGCACGTTTGAGTGCACTGCATGGAGAGCGAGTGAGGTCAGGTCGTCAGTAGAGTTAGTACATTTTGTTGTTATGTTTGAAATCTAGTGATGTTCATGTTTACTTTAATGGTCTCTTGCGTATGTATTTTGCATGTATCTTTTTCAAGTAAATGACATATTTCAGCTTCTACTACTTGGAGAAATGATGAATGTATGTGCGTCCCAGTTACATGTTAAATATATTTCAGTTCCCATGTTAAAAATGTTCACTTAATTTTAATATAAATTAAAGAACTTTATTGTTAACTCCAAGTTAAAAGATCAAACATTCATCTACATATAAAGATATTTATGATAATAGTATACAAATATCTAATATAGAAATGTATTTTTAATTGTTAAATAATATTTGTTATTAATGTTTTAAAGTTACTCATAAATAAATACCAAATACAATGCTAAAGTCTTACTTATGTTATATCATAACATAATAATTGGTAAAACTATACGAATTATATTTTAAAATTAGATAAATATTACTTATTAAAACATCACGTTTATATAAATGTAATTTTAATTGTTAGATAATATTTATTATTAATAATTTAAATTTATTCATAAATAAATAGCAATTACACTACTAAACTCTTACTAAGTTATATCATAACATATTAATTGCTAAAAGTATACGAATTAAATTTTTAATTTAATTAATCATTATTTAATAAAAATCACATTTACATAAATGTATTTTTTCTTGTTACATAATATTTATTATTAATATATTAAATTTATTCATATATAAATACAATATAAACATGTAAAGTACAATGCTTGGGCGGGAATGGCCATTTGCAGCAAATGGTTTGCCGTAGGCGGCAAACCATTTGCCGCTCCATCCACCTAAGCACGGCAAATGGTTTGCCGCGCCACATAGGCGAGCGGCAAACCATTTGCCGATATATACCCAGTCCGAGAAATATTTTCAACTGATGCCCAGAATGGAAGATAGTTTTGTCTCTCTCTCCATTCTGAGAAATAGCTCCATTTTGTGCATCGTAGAAGATGTCGACCGCACGTATACCTCGAACAATGAACCGTGCTGATAGCATAACGCTAACAGGGATGACATCCAGAAATCACACTCAGGCATTAGGTCTATCACATGGATCAGATATACTTCTCACACATCGTATGCTCTTGGAAAAGAAGCAAAGACGCAAGCAAGAGATACAGAAACGAATAGAACACAAGCTGGGTGCGAAATAAGATGAAAGAGGAGGAGAATGACCACATAGAGATAAAAACGTTTCTATAAAAACCAACAAATTTAATTAATTCGAAGATGAATCAGCACTTACCAGATCTTAGAAATAGCTGCAGGCAGTTGGCGAAGAACATGACGCAGTTGCTGTGGCTCCCTTTGCTCTGCCAAATGGATCTCACGCTCTGCAGGAGATGATGTGAGAAACTGCTGTCCTTTTATAATCGGGTCTACAATTTAAGAGAGCACTTGCTATGTAACGTCCCGGTTGTAACACGCTAACCCCAAACATGATACCACATGGAAAATTCACAAAATGTGGATGTGGTATATAAATGGTGGGGATTACTACTTGACAACTTGGACTTAAGCATTTTGGGTGGTTGTCAACGGGTCCATTTGGGCTCGAACCCAATAAGTTGTCAGGGCTAGTTTTCCTCAATAACGGACCGGGGACCTAAGCCCGTGACGTTACAAATGGTATCAGAGCCAAATTCCCTCTAATAGTGGAAATGGTTACCCGAGAGGTGGAACCGTCCCTACAAAGAGGTTGGAAGAAAAGACTACCCAGAGCGTGCAGCCGTCACTATCACTGGGAATAAGTGATGTGCCATGTCGCAACGAGGACGTTGCGAATAATATAAGTGGGGGAGGTTGTAACACGCTAACCCCAAACATAGTACCACATGGAAAACTCACAAAGTGTGGGTGTGGTATATAAATGGTGGGGATTACTACTTGACAACTTGGGCTTAAGCATTTTGGGTGGTTGTCAACGGGTCCATTTGGGCTCGAACCCAACAAGTTGTCAGGGTCAGTTTTCCTCAATAACGGACCGGGGACCTAAGCCCGGGACGTTACATGCTATGATTTCCCATCTATATATTTGGATTAATAAATTTATAGTTACTGGTGGGAGACGGACAACAAGTTGTGCCGTCAATCCCTTTTAGATGTGTGATGAATTCCAAGTGGAAGTTTTGCATGAACATCCCCCATAGAATCTGATTGCAGTTGCGCCATCACCTTCGAGCGATGCTTTCTAGAATCGGAACAAACGGGATTTATCTCTCATTCTTGTTTGTTTGGTTTGACAGACAGATGGGTTTTATTAAGTATGCGGATGATGGGCGACATTCGGTCAATCCAAATCAAATCAATCTAAACCTGCCCAACTTACTGAAAGACAAATGGGTTTTGTACACATTTTTCCAAAAAAAAAGAGATCATGATCGCAGCTAAACCAATACTTGTATGGGCCAGTGAGCATCTCCATGCCTCACTTCCATTTAAGACATAGAACTGTACAAGTTCGCAATCAAATATGCCCAAAATCAGAATCCAAAAGAAAAAAGATGGTTGGGAAGAACAATAAATGCAAGGAACAGAGGTGTTCATGTAAACCGCGTGTTCTAAAACATCTCCTCATGGTGGAGGGTCTCCTTAATATACGGGAAATTGCCTAGTTTTGGATCCACGTGTCCTGTCGGATGTCCAGACAGAAAAGAACATGGATCGGAATTTAGATGTCCATCTCTTTTTGCTTCTCTCTGAATCTCTGATGGTACTATTCCATCCAGGGGAGAGGGTGTGGAAGAAGGCGGAGGGGGCGACGAAGTCGAAGCGGAGAGTATCAAAGACGACGAGGACGAGGCAGCGGGCGGCGGGGCGGGTCCAGCAGGCGGAGGGGCCGGGCGGTTGGGAGCACGGGGAGTGGGAGGCGTCGGAGCAGTTGCTGTGGATGGGGAGCTCCGTGCGGGTGAGGAGGAAGCCGCGGGTGAAGAGCGTCATGGCCAGAAGGTGGGCTGCGAGGATCGCTACGAATGGTAACACGTAGCTGGACCGTTTCGTCTCCATCGAGGCCGCCGGGGGGTTGGTCGAAGGGGAGATGTAGATTAGATCAACGGAAGAGGAGATGTTGTTCTTTCAACAAGCAAAAGCCTAAGTTTGGTTTTGTATTTGTGTGTTTGGTTAGTGGGTTAAGGGTTGGGAGGGTTTGTGTGATGTGATTGTATTGGAATTCGAAAAAGTTGGTAGTTATTATGGTATGATTGTATTGGAATTCGAAAATTTTGGTAGTTATTATGTTATGATTGTATTGAAATTTGAAAAAGTAAGTGATTGTTGTGATGTGATTGTATTGAAGTTTGGAATAGTGAGTAGAAGTTGAGTATTTTATGATTTTTAGATGATATGATGGTATAATATATATTTTTTTGGTTGGAAAGAGAGTGGGCCTCACTAGTGGGTTGGGAATATGGGTTTTGGGGGGTAACCCGCCCAAAGTGGGGGTAACCCCCCAACCAAACGCACTCTAAAGGAGGTTTAACCTCAAAAAACGCAGCCCCGCAGACATGGGCGCAGACGGCTTAGCCTCGAGGCCGTCTCTATCTCACCTTGTCTACTACATGATATACATTATCGATAGAGGCAGACGGATGCAATTGTATGAGGCAATTCTCTATCTCACCTTGTCTACTACATGAGACAAAATTGTGGAAAAGGCTGAGAACATCATTGGTGACATTCAAGTAATCTTTGTAGAACTTTATAGAGAAACTGTTTGCTCCGGGAGATTACTTCTTTTCGGATCAAAGACAGCTCTGTTGATTTCTAGTTTAATGAAAGCAACATAACATATATCTTTACCAAAGTCCAGTTCCGATGTATCAATCTAAAAAAAGAAAGGAATGCTTTCCATCACAATTATAGAACTTTTTTTACAGAAGGTGTGAATATAATCACTTGTCAAAGCACAGTCCGTAGTGAGGATGCCATTGATAAAATGGTAGAGATATGATTGGTCGCTTTATGTTTGGAGACTTGTACATGCAAAAACCTAGCAGAACTAAGCTCTCCAAACCTTTTTCTAATCTTCTTTCAGTGTCAAACGAAGCGAAGCAGAGTAGTTTTGCTCATTTTGGAGAGCATGAGTCCAGATGAAGTGCAATCTCTCCACCATGATGGTCCCATGACGATCAATTTCCATTCACGCCTAAGTACCCAACAAAAGAACATTCAAATTATCTCTAACCTGGGCAAATTTTGGACATTTTAGAGCTTGCAAAGATTAACAGCATCCCTTAAAAGATCTCAGTTGATCGCTAATGAAGACAAATTGAGGTTCCAGATGATTTTAATTAAGTCATGAAAATATGGACACCTATGCCAAACATCATCATATTTGAACGAGCATCTCGATCTACTTAGGTCCTCGGCCACCAAGATGATGCGATTATGATCGGAGAAAGTCCTATGCAGACCCAAAACTATCAAAGCAAAAATAGTTTGGTATCTATGATCGGCCATCATATTTGAACGAGCATCTTATTCATAAGCTTGGTATGGAAACCAATCTCATTTCACTGCTTCATTATCGAATTGCTCGTGGACAAACAATGTTTAAGTATAGAGGGTTGATGAATCTATAATTCATAACTCTAATTAGATGAAAATAGAGCTTCGTCTTGAGTAGTTAGATGTATTCATTTGATTATAACTAATAATTAACATTCATGTACTTGTAAACAATTTGCATAAATTAGCGTTTCTTATGCATTCATATTAACTTGTGTATATTTCACCTAACTTCACACATTTTTAATTGATTCATACTAACTTCAATTGACATGAAACCAATTCTATTTTTTTTACATCCAATAATATTAATCAATGAAAAATTTTAAAAAAAATATTAACTTATATATATATATATATATGTGTGTGTGTGTGAAGTAATCAAACCCTAATTTCATGATAGAAATATGTAAATGTTGATCTCTCACGAACAATGTCCAATTTCACTCTACTCACTTTTAACTCTTTTTGATTTAATTCCTTTTCATTTTTTTATTTCATCCCATGATCTAGCTAATTACATAAAACTAAAATTCAAGAAATCAGAACAACAAAGAAAAAGATAAATTCTAATTGAGCCCAATGACCTATTAACCTGTAAATAACTCACATCATTCATTTAGTCTGGTCTTTTTCTTAATTTATGAAAGTCCAGAAAATGCATTTGTTTCCATTGTATCAATGGATCGCCAAGGGATTACAAGTCCAATAACTATTTTTATGCAATGAATTTAAATGACATAATAGTTATTTTGGCAGTCAGAATAGCATAATTATGAACTAGGAGATCACCCAAAAGTGGATCATTGTATATGATTATGCACATTAACTGGTTAATTTAGTAAATATTATATTTTTAAATCCAAAGATGAAAAATTAGAATTAGACATGATTTGTTTAATTGCATGTTAAAATACTTTTACTTACATAAGTTACATTGATATGCTAATATTCTGCCCAAGGTGATTATTAATATATCATAAACGATTTTTTAACTTGCATTTTCTGCACCATAATTAACTAAACAATAAAATTTCCAAATCATTTTCAATAAGATTTTTTAACTAGGCAATATTATAGTCAGGTTCAATGGACTCAACTACGAGATTGGTAAGAGCATATTCATTATCATTTGGGAGTGATGAATTTAGACTATGCATTAGTCCAAGATCAAAACTGCAAGTCATTAAAGGGAAGAACATTAAGGACGAAAAGTTGTATTATAGGGCTTTGGAGAGATTGAACATGCTTTGTCTGAGCCTAATGAAAACACAAAGGCCGAGAGTAGCAAACCGTCAATGTTTAGGACAAACAATGCTAAGGAGTTCATGAAGAAAATTACGGAGTACTTATAAATCGATATAGTTCATAAGTCCTTTAGTAAGATGTTAGTAAACGAGTTGAACACAAAAAAAATAATTGGTCTAACTTTATGATGGATCATGTAACTCTAATCTCACAACAAAACTTGAAGACCATGAGATGAATGTCGAGGAGTCACTTCTAGTGCAATTTATCATAAAATCCATTCCTATTGATTTTTGATGGTTTCATGTAAATTACAACGTATTAGAGAAGCAGTGGAGTTTCATACAACTGAAGGCTATGCTCACTTGCGAAGATTATAGAAGATAACTGAATACTACATAGATCATGATTACAAAAAAGGTTGTAGCAGGAGCTGGCAATAAGAAAGAAAAAATTATAGATGTTCCTAATAATACCTGATGGTTAGATTCTGATGTAACTACTAACGTATCTCACATACCAAAAGATTTCATATAGCCCAAAACATAAAAAAGTGAGCAGTACCTGCTCATAGGGAACTTGTTGAAGACACGAATAGAGGGAACTGGGATTTACATATTGATCATGGACACTATCGGTAATATATCTACTCAATAGGGTTCCTAATAAAGCAATTCAAAAGATGCCTTTCGAACTATAAAGTTGTGGAAAACCTAACTTGAGACATCTACATGTTTGGGGGAGTCAAGCGGAAGTTACAGGTCATCCATCCAACCATTGTCCGATCATTTTTTAGTATCGGGGTTGGGGTGGTTCCTCTTGGATGAGATTTCTATAAATTGTTTGATCGCTTTTATAGATGTTGGATGAAATGATTGAAAGTGCTCCTCCACGTAAATCGTTTTTTCTAATGCACTTACCTTAAGGAATTGAAAAGTAGGTAGTTGCAAAATTTCCATAGTATGCCAAGATCTTTACTCATGTATCTCCGTGTAATTAGCTTGGTTGGTACTATAACGATGGTTGTGAATATGCATCGTAATGATGGTTCAAAAATAACATCAATTATTTTTTTAATTGTTATGTCTGTATTGCATTATCTAATGGCTATTTTTCAGACACTTATGCCTATTTTCGAGATGATTTTGGTTATAAATATTAATGTTTTAATTATTTTTAGGTTGTTCTTATAATATCTCTTTTGATTATAACCATAATAATGGTTGAGTGCATGTCATAATGATGTTCTAAATTAGTGGGTTTTGTGTATTTTAATCAAGAATGAATGCCATAAAATATGAATTAATTTGTAAGCTTCTTATAACTAAAATAATATAAGAATGCATTACTAGGGATAAATGCACAACTTTATAATGCTATAGATATTATAATTATTTTACATATACCAATCCCATGAAAGTCATCTTATAAGTAATATAAATCATATAAATAATCAATACAATATTTTTCATTTTGATTTCAATTTTACCTTCAAAGATAAAGAATTCATTTATATGTCTTTCTATTATAAACATAAACACTACACTCACTAAATATAAAGTAACACCACATTCAACCTACTGAACAACATCAAATGAAAAAATACCATCAAAATACTACACTCATACATATAAACTGTCAATCAAATCCAACATGTTATCTGAACACCTTATACACAGCAAGATTATTCTATGGACTATTATATTCCATTAGGACTATCCATTGGTGGGATGCTCTTCATTCCAATTGTCATAGAAGTAGAGATATATCTATAAAATTTAATTTATATAAAGCCTGAATTCGATTGTCCTATTTTTTATTGAAACCAAATGCACTAGTCAAATAAAATTCAATGGTACTAATTTTCAAAAAACTAATATTTTCAAATTGACGAAAATTTCATGAAAAAAATATTTCATTTACATATCCTCTGAGTAAATAATAATAACAATTACACCTACTCAGTATAAAATAGCATTCACATATTATACAAAGAATAATATCCCGCACATTAAAAAGAAATTTAAAAAGTATACGCAGCAAATAATCACATAATAAGTTAAATCATATCCAACCCAATATCCAAACAACATATAAATCACATGTGTGATTGTGAACCTTAAATGAAACTTTCATGATTGTGTTATAAAATATGAGGAATGCGGAAGCGAACATGGAAAAAGATAAAGAACAAGATAAGAAAGCAGGATTTAACGTGGAACCCTACTCCGTGAGGAGCGGGATGAAACCACGGGAGAAGCCCTCCAATAGGGCGTGTTTTTCTATTGCTTTTCTCAATGAGTACAGGAGGTCTGGGGCTCCTTATATAGCCTTCCCAGAGCCTCCAAGTCCCACTATTGGTCCATGTGGGACTAAACACAGAATGGGGTAAATGGATCTTCTCCAGGATCCATTTACCCTGCTACAACTCAATAGGTGCACTACCAAATACTCCAACACTCCCCCTCAAGCTGGAGCATGCAATGCTCAGCTTGGACAAACAAACAGAAAGAAACTCAACTCAACGCTACAAGACACTACGGACAATATCAACCCAACGCGCACATTGCTGCAGTCGAGGACGTTGCTTCTCATGCCATGCAGGTGAGGAGGACGAACGGGCTAGAGTGTGAGTCAACTGAAGACTCGGAATCTGACCATCGAGTCTGAAACTGCACCTGAAGTCTCCTCGTCGGAGAACTGGGTCTCTCCCATCTGGCTCAGAGAATGGTGCACTGCTCTGGTGTACCTATGATACCACATGAAAATCCTTGCCCTCAAGGAAATGGTCCTCTGCTCTGGAGTCCCTATGGCTCACATGAAAACTCTGGCCTGTCAACAAGAAGAATGATGGGGACCTCTGACAATGATGGCAACATATGCTCATCTGACAATAAGACCGCACACTTGTGCGTGTCTGAAACTGGACTCGGAAGACAATCGTCGAGTCTGGAACCGAACTGTAGAGTCTGATCATCTGGCTGGTCTGGACACTGGTATCTGAATCTGGATCTGGAATACAAGACATGTTACTCTACATATCTACTCCCCCTTTCTCCCATACTTGTCGGAAATTGACATCGACAAAGTTGGGAGAAGACAAGATAAATATGGGGAAAAACAAAACATGAAACATGCGGCTTTTTCCTCAATTTTTTTTAAATATCCGCCAATTTTTTTTATCATAAGCCGTTCATTTTTTTTTCGGCTTTTCAAAAAAAAATTTTTTGACTCAATTTTTTTTACATTTTTTTATAAAGCCGTGTCAACCTTTTTTTTACGGCTTTTGTTGCAAATTTTTTTTTGACCTGCGTACGGCTTTTTTTATATGTATGCGCCTCTTTCTTCTTCTTCTCTTTCTTTTTTTTTGTAATGCATATCCATTTGGACACAAAGATGCTTTAGCCCAGTTGGGCTTTACAATAGCACTCTTTTCCTCTCTCCCCCTTGTTTTTTTTACAACATACGCCAGGCCCTACTTTTCTTAAATTTAAATATTTGGGCCTTAAATTACCAGCCCATCGGCTAAACTTAGGGTTTCGAGAACCCTTCAAACGTGAGCCCCTCCCTTTTATTAGGGTTCCCGTTGGGAACTCCTTCCAAAACAGCCGCCCCGCCGATGGGGGGTGGGTCTTCATCTGCCGCGCCGCCATCATCAGGAGACTGGAGGGTGCCCCGCTGGATCTGGAGATGCTCCGCCAGGAGAGGAGCGGAGCCCACTTAGAGCTGTTGGGTGCGCCGCCCACGGGAGAAGGGCGGCGATGAGCTGGTCATGTCGCGAGGAAGAGGGCTGCGCACTTGGACGCTTCTGCACGCGATCGGAGCGAGGAGGAAGGGCGCGCCAGAACGCCTGCGCGATGAACATCTGGGAGGGTGCACGCGAGGGGGTCTCGCTCCGATGGAGTTTCCGCAGCCTGAGGGCGCATCACCTGAGGAGCTTGTAGTTCGTCCGTGAGAAGGAAGATCGCGCGATGCCGCCAATGGGGTTTGTTGCGGCAGGATCTGTGCCAGCGCGGAACCCTAGAGGATTCCATCGAGCCGCCTGTAGGGGAAACTGGAGGGCGTTGTTGCGGGCGACACTAGAGTGATTCCATCGAGCCGATGCCCTAGCAGAATAGGGTTGCGCAAAAGGAATACCATGTGCGAAAATCGGGGATGAACTGTTGCGTCAGGGGCTGCACAGCGGGGAGCATGATGCGAGGCTGCACAACATAGCCAACTCAAACTCAACTAAGCACCAACTCAACTAAGCACGCGGGGCTGCACAACATAGCCAGGGGATGAACTGTTGCGCGTGATGCGCCGCCGAGGGATTCTGGCCCTGCCTGGGGAGTTGTGTGCAGCACAGATCTAGGGTTCGAAAGAACCCTAAAATAATTTTTGAACAAAATATGAACAATAATCTTCAACCTCGAATCTCGAAAAATAAAAATTATGAAAACCTCGAGAATCGACCCGCTCTGATACCATGTTATTGAAGGATATGGTTAGATCCTCAAGCGCATCACAGAAGCGTGAGCGTCGCATCGAATACGACGAAGAACGACTAGTCGCACTAGTTGTTCTATGCAGCGGAAATTAAAAAAATTTATGCGACGAAACCACATGATCCAAGAACACTTCTCGGATCGTTTCGTCTAAACCACAAACAGGTATTAGGTTTACCTCTTGAAGCGTGGTTGCGATCGAGTCTCTAAACAAAGAGACCTCCTGTCTCAAGTCCGATCCGTCGGAGGAGACGCTTGCGAGCGCGGGGATGAACCGCGTGCTTCTCGCAATCCATGTTGATGATCCAAGCGGCGGATCTCCTGATCTCGACGCACGAGATCCGATGTCTTCTTCATGAGCGGGGCGCACCGAAGGAGACGGAGATCCACGAGCAAACCATCGGGCAGCATAACGACGATGCCGCGGCGATGGAGAACCTCTCTAGGGCATCCATTGTGGACGGCCACATGAGAGAGATGGAGAGAGGACGTGTAGAGAGAATGAGAGAGAGAGAGAGATTTGTTGCCTCAACTTATGTGTCAAGAAGAGCAATGGGGTGCCTCTCCTTATATAGGGTTTTGGGATCCATGGATCTCAATCCATGTGTCAACACAAATCCAATGGTACACATTAATTTGTGTTTCTTTCAATGGTCATGATTTGTTGCTCAAAACACAACAACAATTAATTTAATTTAATTTAAATATATGTTGATAAATCAACACAATTTAATTACAAAATTAAATCATCAATACATGGAGATAATGAAAGGAGAGAAAGCCTCCTTCCATGTGGAGAGGGGGGACGGCCTCCCTTTCCTAATGGGAGTGGTGGCCGTCCACCCTCCTCCATTAGGAAGGTGGCTATTTCACCTTTTATGTAATCTCCATTATTTGCAACAACTTTTGTTGCAAATTATTTCACCAAAAATAAATCCAATTTATTTTGTGAACATTGCAATCATGCCATTGAAAAATTGTGAATCACATTCACAGCCCAAAACAAAATGTAAATTACATTTTCAATTTGATGTCCAATGTGAATCCAATTCACATTAACATTTAATTAACAAATGTAAATTACAAATAGCTCTCTCTTATATATTATAAATCACATTTATAATATATATGACTAATATGGATATTGCTATCCACATTATTCATATCCATGATAATTAAATCATATTTAATCATCTTGGATCTCTATTCTCTTGTGTCCAAATAATATGAATCACATTCACATTATTTACATCTTTGATAATTAAATCTCATTTAATTATCTAAGATAACTCTCTTTATAATATGAATCAAATTCATATTACTCATGATAATTAAATCACATTTAATTATCCATTTTCTCAATGCTCGGATACATATATCAACAATAGAATTATCCATGAACTCCTTCAAGGATAATGCGCTTTCTCCGCAGATACTTGGAGATAAGGACAGGGCGATTGTATTGTTCCACGTATAGTGACATGGATATTGAGATCGTATCTCAAATCCAGATCGCGGGCCTCCCATAGATGCTTGATTAAATCAAGACCGTAAATCTAATCTTCTCATTGTATCTGAATCACATTCAGATCAATGTCCAATACTTGGACCAAGATCAGATCACTTCTCTACTGAGAGGAGTCACTAAAATCCAGACCCGTTTCATCACTCCCTAGGAATGGAAGCGTCATGGTTATACAATCGTTTATGATCACATCACCCTCAGGTATTCCCAATACCTGTACATCCTGCATACTAGAAGACTTAGACTAAACCCGAAGTATTCGATCAACTTTATACTGTCTACTTCATGGTTTTATCAGTAAGTTTCTCATTCGATCATTGGGAGTCGGTATCGATCATATACTTTCCAAAAGCATATATCATACCTAGGTCTTGATCATATACTTTCCAAAAGTATATATCAAACCTACAAATTCAGTCAAGCTTCCAAAGCGAGACGACCGTGCGCACGGAATTTGATTCTTCCCAATATCTCATGAGTGAGCTCATGTCTTCCGGTTCAGTAACTGAACCTGTATGATCCCTTTGAGAGATCGTATTACTCATATGCCCTTATATGCACACCAGCGCGCCGGTGTGTAGACCTTGATTAGGTCATCAACCTATTGGTCTGCCAAATGTACATACTTAGACATATAGCAACACATCTGTCTCCGGTCAGAGGATGCGTGCCTATATCCTGACAGCATACGATATAGGACTTTGGTTATCTCGATCTCGTTAAGTCAACTCTTTAACCTAACTAATCTGACACCTCCGAATCTCTATTCCTATGCAGAGGACCTGCATCAAGAGGTCGGTCAGATAT
This sequence comes from Ottelia alismoides, assembly GCA_037367405.1. Classification (NCBI taxonomy): domain Eukaryota; kingdom Viridiplantae; phylum Streptophyta; class Magnoliopsida; order Alismatales; family Hydrocharitaceae; genus Ottelia; species Ottelia alismoides. The sequence continues at coordinate 263,620 of JAZKJV010004916.1, read as the reverse complement.
CAGCCTTCAGAGATAAGGATTGCCATCTCCTACTCAGGCTGGAGATCATCTCTTAACAATCATCTGACGGTGCTTGATGAGTCCTCAATCTAACTCTTTAGATATTCATTCAAGCACCAGCCTCTATGATTCAATAGTTGAATCAACAGCTGTATGATCATCAAGATGGCCATGGTACATAACCCTAATTGTACTAAGGGACCTATTATGCAAATTATGTATTCTTCATTTCAGATTAAGGAGTGAATTGCAATAACATTTATTGCATAATGGCTCGCCATGGGCTCGCATTTCCAACAATCTCCCACTAGCCCAAAGAGCCATTAATGGGCTAATCATTTAAACCCGCATTCATGTGACAATCATAGGCTATTTAGAAAATAGCTAGGTAAGCTGATCAGTCACTCTGTTCCCGCGAGACTATGCCAAGTCCTTTTACGGCACTTGCATATCCCCAGTAACAGTGCTTGCATCTAATGCGAATGTTGCATCTCATGCAACCAATACTCAATCTAGTTGGTTACATTGTCCCTGTCATCATAACCAGTATCCCCATAATCCTTATTAGAATACCTTCATTTCCAGGAGATCTCTATCTCCTAAGGTATCTAAAGTTTAGACCTTTATAGATCACTATCTACATGGTCTTAAACTTTTGAAGATAAGACTTTGAGATCACTATCTCAAAAATCTCCTCATCTATGAAGATTTTGTTATTACTGCAATCAAGTGTTTTATCTCTACAGTAGGATTAGTAACATTTTACTACTCCCACTGCATGACAGACATCTGGTATTTGTATACACTCAGCTTCTCGTAACTAATGCACAAGTGCAAGTAGTTGTAGCATTTACTTCCTCAACTCTTTGAGGTGCTATCCCTTAAGATAGGTCAGTACCATATCTTAAGGGTTAGAAGCTTTTCTTGGAATTTCTATGAATAGAATATGTCCAAGGTGTACTACAAATGTGACAGTCCAATTATCCTCTTCTCTTGGCTTCTGAACAACTTCAGAACTAAGATCTAAGAGGTATCTTTGAAATCATATTTCAAGATATGGAATAACCAGATTATAAAACACTTATTATTATCCTTATATCATTTTAAATGATCAGGATATCATCTATATTTAGCGTAATGAACACATAGGCACTCCCACTAAGCTTCGCATGGCTCATCAAGATTTTATTTGAAATCATAACATTTATAATTTCATCAAATCTTATGTTCCATCTCAAAGAAGCTTATTTGAGTCCTTAGATGGATTCCTTATCTTGCACACCTTGCTTTCCTCAACCATGAAGCCCTGGGGCTACTTCATGTGAATATCCTCAGAGAGATATTCATAGAGGAATGCAATCTGGACTTACATCTTGAAGATGCAATAGTCAAGTTGTGTAGCTAAGGTTAGCAATATTCTGATGATTTTAAGCATGTTCACCGAAAAACAAGTCTCATTGCAAGCAACGTCTTCTTTTCCATGTGTAGCTCATTGCTACGAACTATGCTTTGAAGGTATGTACCTTCTCATCAGGTTCCCTTTCTCTTGAAGATCCATTTACACCTTTACGGGTCTTACCCATATAGGTGGATCCTCGAGGGTCCATATACAACACTTGTACATGAAGTCTACATTAGACTTTTATTGCTAACATCCATCTATCCATGCTATGATCTTCAGAAGCTTCATCACATGAAGTTCGATCATTGTCAGATTTCTCTGACACATGGAATCCATCCTCAAACTTATTTGAAGAGGTTTTAGTGTTTCATCTTCAATTATCCTTTTAGTTTCCAATTTTAGGAGCCTCATTATCTTTTCAAGATTAAATGAGTTCCTACACTTCATTTTTATCTTGATTCTCAAGAGTCTCAACCTCCAAGAATCACATTCTCAGAGATGAGATATTTCAAGAATCTCAAGGTCATAAAGTAGGTATCCAATACCATCCTTTATTTTCCTAATGAAGCAACACTCTCAAGTGCTAGATTCCATCTTGCATGGAACCTTATTAAGGATATACATTGTAGTCTCTACTACACATATATATCTGGAAACTAAGGGATAATTATGCTAAAATTCATCATTGATAAGATCATGTCACACATGATCCAATTGTATCTGCCTATAACTCTATTGAGTTAAGGTGTGTTAGGAGGATTGAGATAGAAATGATATTCATATCTCTATAAGGTATTCTTTGAATTTATCTAACAGGTACTTGCTACCTAGATTAGATCAAATTCATTTTATCTTCCTTCAAACTTTGGTTTTAAACCAAAAATAATGAAATCTTTGAACATTTCAAAGGTTTCTCAGGTGAAGAGAAGAAATCTCATATCATACATAATCATCAACAGATATTACATATCCATAATGTTTACTATGATATAGATGATCTACATACATCAATATGTATGAGATCCTGAATACCTTGACATCTTACACCTTTCTCTAAGAAGGGTGTATTGGACATTTTTCTTTGAATACAATATTCATAAGTATGTAAGTTTCGAAATTTTAGACATTCTAAAGTTTCATCTCTTACTAGTCTATTGATCAAATCAATAGACAAATGTCCAAGGCTTGATGCTAGATCATTGTCAAATGATCTTCATCCTCCTATTGATCTTAAGGTTTAATTTCAGTATTTAGAAATGTTAATGAACCATTCATTAATTTTCTAATTTAGTGGAGTCCACTAGATTTTAGATTACTATCTGAAATATCTCCATCATAACTTTTTATGATAGTTCTACCTCAGAATTCATGTTTATTTCCAACATTTAGAAACAAACAATGAGTGTATTCTTATATCTAGGTCATAGAGACATTCTCTAAGACTAAGGACTCTCCCACTGAAATTAACTAGTCTATCAATCCAACAGAGATTGTTGCAACAATTGCATCAATATCCATGTGGATAACTATAAACCTTTAAGATCAAATTTTCCAGTCTTCTAAAACATATGCAACCTATTGCAAATGTCATCAGAAGATTGAGATACAATTATTTGACTTTATCTTATCAATGATTTATGTAGATTAATCTGATGCTCCATCCGAGTCCTTCTCTAAGGATTCTAGATAGACTTGATAGTCATACTATCAACACATCAACTTATTGCAGTATTGGCATTCATTCAACTCTTCGGATGACATATGGAAGCCAAAGATGTATAGTCAACTCTTTGACCATACTTCTTACTCGGGTCCAACCCATGCTTCCACTGCGCTCCCTTTATCTATAAGCAACCATTGCTTAAGACTAAGGATCTCTTATGTAAGAGCATTTCAACATTTATACATGCTTCATTAAATTCATACAATATAAATATTATGAAGCTTCATGAATGACCAGAGTATAGATAGTAGAATGATGACACTCATCATCTACATCCATCTAAACTCTTAAAACATAGGTTCAGGTAGGTACTCAAACAATTTGAATACACCATCTCTTATAGAGCCACCATTCTGCATGATGCAGTGAACCATCTCATTCATGTTAAATGTCAAGAGCACATATGTATGCCCGAATATCTTCATAAATTTTATAAGGATTATTTGACAATTGCGATCATCATCGACATGTCACTTCCAAAGTACATCCGATGAGAGATCAAGACTATAGAGACATACAAACCCTAGGGTTGTAGTCTTATTATCTATTTAATTGTCATTCCTCAATATTATGAGGAAACTTGCACATTGCAACCACATACATTATGTGTCCAATTGCAAGTACAATATCTGGATCATGAGTCCAATCCATGATATTTTACTGGTTATTATTGAGTATATCATTGAGTGGGTTTTAATGAAGGATTATCTGAAATAAGAAATTTGCATAAATATATAAATATATATATATTTTACTTTGATTTAGGATTTTTATATCAAAGTTGTCTTGTCTTGTCAACACTGAAAGTTCATTCCCTTAATCACTTTCAATGTAAGAGATATACTTACCATTATATCTCAACAAGATATGCGATCTCCTTCCTTATCTTTGTTACATCCCAATAATATGAGAATCTGCAACTCGGATAAAAAGAAGCGGGAACACATTCCGCTTTGCAAGTCCAACTTGCATTTCCCAATTCGGTCTTTAACACCCGAGCCCACCACCCCTAAGGCGATGTTGACCCGTCGTTAATTGAACCAACCGTCAACAGGAATAGTACTCGCTATACGCAATCCAATATCGCCCCAATAATATGAGGATCCGATATTGGGGTCACTACGTATACGGCCTTACTCTTTCGAGAAGCAAAGAGTCCGATCCAGATGCGCTTGCATACAAGAGCTGTCACTTCGGACAGGCGTCTCCCACATACAATCCCTGGCGACGGAATCCTTCGCCTTGACGGGAGACCATGGATGTCACTTATGTGATCCTCCACCTCATATTCAAATTTTAATTAATTATTGTGAATCACATTTACATAATTAATTCTTCCAAGGGAATTATTAACTCTAATAATATTAGAGTATTTCAATCTTAATTGGATTCTAATTAATCTAATCATATTAAATTAATGATCCAATTAATATCCAACAAATATTTTAATAGTTACTTGAATAATGGTATTATCTCAAATACGTATTATTTCGAATTTTAATAATTAGAAAAATACATCTTAATCCCTCGGACATTATCCCGGCCCTACCCGCTGTCATGGCCAGTACCGACGAGAGTGGGACGGACCACATACGTTGCAACCCGCAACCCCAATGCTCTCCGACTAGGCACCATATCCGCCTCGGGAAAGGATAATGCCAAATTGATTAATTTGTACTTGAGATGATCATCGGCTCTTCAACCGAAATTGTACCATATAGTAATAATCAAAACATTTTTGATTAACATTATAATGAGATTTGCTAAACAAATCCCAAGTCCTATTCAAGCAACATGTTTGTTGGAATGTTGATCATGTAGATCATGTAACCAATCTTGATCTAGATCACATCTAATCATTTGTTGGTTAGGGCAAAGTCATTTAAGGACATAATTATCATCAAATATTTCACAAATATTTATGCATAATTATTCCAGGAAATTAAACAATTTAATTTCACTAATTAATTAAATGACAATCACTAGGTTCTTGATTAGGAAAGTATTTTCAGCAGTGACCCTCACTTACTAAAAATATCATATCTCAATCAATTTAAATCCAAATTAAGCAAAGTAAATTTCTAAAGTTTGCTAACTTGATTTACAACAGAACCCAAGTGATTTGCACGCATTTCAAGGCGTATCAAATCCGCAATTAACATCTTAATTACGTCATGATCCGCAGTCCCCGAAACAGTGGATACATGTTCACTAAAATGAGCATATCTAGAGCAAACGGAATCGAAATCACGCAAACTCAGATCCTACGGTTTCCTTATTTAATGGGGAACAAAATCCAATTATTATTTTCGTGTTTAAATAATTTAAACAGCGCCGAAAATAATATCAAAACAGAGATGCGAAAATGAAATGCAAGAAAAACTTTCGCATACCCTAATGAACCCAAGTCGTCCTCGGTTTATGTATCGTATCCAAAACCACCGACCTAAGGCTCTGATACCACTTGAAGGATATGGTTAGATCCTCAAGCGCATCACAGAAGCGTGAGCGTCGCATCGAATACGACGAAGAATGACTAGTCGCACTAGTTGTTCTATGCAGCGGAAATTAAAAAAATTTATGCGACGAAACCACATGATCCAAGAACACTTCTCGGATCGTTTCATCTAAACCACAAACAGGTATTAGGTTTACCTCTTGAAGCATGGTTGCGATCGAGTCTCTAAACAAAGAGACCTCCTGTCTCAAGTCCGATCCGTCGGAGGAGACGCTTGCGAGCGCGGGGATGAACCGCGTGCTTCTCGCAATCCATGTTGATGATCCAAGCGGCGGATCTCCTGATCTCGACACACGAGATCCGATGTCTTCTTCATGAGCGGGGCGCACCGAAGGAGACGGAGATCCACGAGCAAACCATCGGGCAGCATAACGACGATGCCGCGGCGATGGAGAACCTCTCTAGGGCATCCATGGTGGACGGCCACATGAGAGAGATGGAGAGAGGACGTGTAGAGAGAATGAGAGAGAGAGCGATTTGTTGCCTCAACTTATGTGTCAAGAAGAGCAATGGGTGCCTCTCCTTATATAGGGTTTTGGGATCCATGGATCTCAATCCATGTGTCAACACAAATCCACATTAATTTGTGTTTCTTTCAATGGTCATGATTTGTTGCTAAAAACACAACAACAATTAATTTAATTTAAATTAAATATATGTTGATAAATCAACACAATTTAATTACAAAATTAAATCATCAATACATGGAGATAATGAAAGGAGAGAAAGCCTCCTTCCATGTGGAGAGGGGGGACGGCCTCCCTTTCCTAATGGGAGTGGTGGCCGTCCACCCTCCTCCATTAGGAAGGTGGCTATTTCACCTTTTATGTAATCTCCATTATTTGCAACAACTTTTGTTGCAAATTATTTCACCAAAAATAAATCCAATTTATTTTGTGAACATTGCAATCATGCCATTGAAAAATTGTGAATCACATTCACAACCCAAAACAAAATGTAAATTACATTTTCAATTTGATGTCCAATGTGAATCCAATTCACATTAACATTTAATTAACAAATGTAAATTACAAATAGCTCTCTCTTATATATTATAAATCACATTTATAATATATATGACTAATATGGATATTGCTATCCACATTATTCATATCCATGATAATTAAATCATATTTAATCATCTTGGATCTCTATTCTCTTGTGTCCAAATAATATGAATCACATTCACATTATTTACATCTTTGATAATTAAATCTCATTTAATTATCTAAGATAACTCTCTTTATAATATGAATCAAATTCATATTACTCATGATAATTAAATCACATTTAATTATCCATTTTCTCAATGCTCGGATACATATATCAACAATAGAATTATCCATGAACTCCTTCAAGGATAATGCGCTTTCTCCGCAGATACTTGGAGATAAGGACAGGGCGATTGTATTGTTCCACGTATAGTGACATGGATATTGAGATCGTATCTCAAATCCAGATCGCGGGCCTCCCATAGATGCTTGATTAAATCAAGACCGTAAATCTAATCTTCTCATTGTATCTGAATCACATTCAGATCAATGTCCAATACTTGGACCAAGATCAGATCACTTCTCTACTGAGAGGAGTCACTAAAATCCAGACCCGTTTCATCACTCCCTAGGAATGGAAGCGTCATGGTTATACAATCGTTTATGATCACATCACCCTCAGGTATTCCCAATACCTGTACATCCTGCATACTAGAAGACTTAGACTAAACCCGAAGTATTCGATCAACTTTATACTGTCTACTTCATGGTTTTATCAGTAAGTTTCTCATTCGATCATTGGGAGTCGGTATCGATCATATACTTTCCAAAAGCATATATCATACCTAGGTCTTGATCATATACTTTCCAAAAGTATATATCAAACCTACAAATTCAGTCAAGCTTCCAAAGCGAGACGACCGTGCGCACGGAATTTGATTCTTCCCAATATCTCATGAGTGAGCTCATGTCTTCCAGTTCAGTAACTGAACCTGTATGATCCCTTTGAGAGATCGTATTACTCATATGCCCTTATATGCACACCAGCGCGCCGGTGTGTAGACCTTGATTAGGTCATCAACCTATTGGTCTGCCAAATGTACATACTTAGACATATAGCAACACATCTGTCTCCGGTCAGAGGATGCGTGCCTATATCCTGACAGCATACGATATAGGACTTTGGTTATCTCGATCTCGTTAAGTCAACTCTTTGACCTAACTAATCTGACACCTCCGAATCTCTATTCCTATGCAGAGGACCTGCATCAAGAGGTCGGTCAGATATCAGCCTTCAGAGATAAGGATTGCCATCTCCTACTCAGGCTGGAGATCATCTCTTAACAATCATCTGACGGTGCTTGATGAGTCCTCAATCTAACTCTTTAGATATTCATTCAAGCACCAGCCTCTATGATTCAATAGTTGAATCAACAGCTGTATGATCATCAAGATGGCCATGGTACATAACCCTAATTGTACTAAGGGACCTATTATGCAAATTATGTATTCTTCATTTCAGATTAAGGAGTGAATTGCAATAACATTTATTGCATAATGGCTCGCCATGGGCTCACATTTCCAACAGTTATAAAATATGAAGAATGCGGAAGCGAACATGGAAAAAGATAAAGAACAAGATAAGAAAGCAGGATTTAACGTGGAACCCTACTCCGTGAGGAGCGGGATGAAACCACGGGAGAAGCCCTCCAATAGGGCGTGTTTTTCTATTGCTTTTCTCAATGAGTACAGGAGGTCTGGGGCTCCTTATATAGCCTTCCCAGAGCCTCCAAGTCCCACTGTTGGTCCATGTGGGACTAAACACAGAATGGGGTAAATGGATCTTCTCCAGGATCCATTTACCCTGCTGCAACTCAATAGGTGCACTACCAAATACTCCAACAGATTGATTCCATTCACATGTCCTCCTAGTCAAATAATAATTATCGTTATTACACCTACTCGATATAAAATACCATCAACTATTAATACAAAAAATACCCATTAAACGAGACCACTAAAAGTATATACGTTAGTATAAAAAAAGTCAAATCATGTCTAACCCATTATCTTAAAACCTTTTACACCACATGACCGAGTGTTTGTGTGTTAAGAAATAAAAACCCCGCAAATAAAACATCAACTGTAGGTTGGAGAGCTCTTTGCGAACTTGATACTATACTCATGCAAATCCTGGTGGTAGGGCAGTGCTGTGTCTATACTTTAAAAGATCTGGGTTCGAATCTTAAAGGAGATGTTCCGGACCTTCGAAATTATCGAGCCTACTATTAAAAGAAATACAAACCTTGAAAGAGTGAGAGGGAAGGAGTTGTCACTCTATAGTATACTATTATATGCTTCTGTAACGCTTGTAATGTTGGTTGAATGTGATAAGATATGAAAAATGCCCAAGTTGTCAAAGGAAAAATGCCCAAGTTGGCATTTCAATTCAATTATGTTAGTTTGAGCTTATTGTAGCACATTCACAAAGTCAACTATATGGATCAATTAGCCTTGTGAATATGCATGATTATGCATATGACACAGAAACTCTGTCCAGATGATGGATTAAAGAGAGACAAATTGGCGACAACAGCATGTCAATCGCGAGATGCTCATCCCAAAAAAAAAGGCAAAATAGATGTGCCAGCCGAGAGTGCAAGTCTGTACAGTGGGAGGGTACCACTGGTGCTATGTTGTAGGAGCATCATATTAACATATGGATATAGATATCAATTCCCTTGAGTTGAGATAGTGGAGCCACTAAAATTCTGTATCCTGGTTAATGGGGATATTCCATTTTGGAAGGAGAAGAGGAATTGATGGAAGTTTGAAGTTACTGGTTTTGCAACATTTTTCTTGGTCACATGCATGATGGTGAACAAATTTGTAGATATAGGCCTTATCCCAGATTAAAACTGCATAGCAAATCAAGAATTTGGCAACGCATTCAGACATCCACAACTCCCACGTGCTTATAATATTTCCTTTATCTTTCATTACCTTCTTAAAAATTCTACCAGATCATAGAATTGTCTTCTCATGGATGATTTTCTCACAGTTACTTTTAGAAATCACGATCAGATGAGTTTTCCCAGTGATACAATTAATATGATGGTTAAAGAAGTTGGCATTAGATAATCAAACGAGCCGCCTTCAGCCATTCTTGCAGTCACAGGAAGGAGTATAACTGGAAAATATTGCATAAAAATGGTCTCTCTCTCTCTCTCTGGAGTGTTTTACAACACCATAGTCTTGTCAATGATCAAACACTCTCAGCACCTTTCCCGTACATACAGAAAACAACCACTTCTCTTGTGGACCTCGCCAATGATCTATTCTAGAGTACATGCAGGCATCTTTGGCACAGCGTTCATTATTTTTGTTTTCTTTGCAGAATTTCTTACTTCAGTACATATGGCGCAAGACGATTCCACATATCGAGTTTGGAATGGGATAGGGTGTTTTCACGTCGAACCCTAGTGTCCGTTTTGTCTTGATTGGAGATTGATGAACAAGAAGGCCTATAATATGATGAAAAAACTTAGATTCAGTATCTTCGTAGCCTCAAAAATTCAATTATAATGATAATTATAGCGTAATTAAGGGCATTTGGTCTAGTCGTATGATTCTCGCTTTGGGTGCGAGAGGTCCCGAGTTCGATTCTCGGAATGCCCCTTATATTTTGGGGATAAAAATAGAGTATGGATTTGCATTCGAAGCTTTTTGAAGAAAAAAGTTTCGCGCATTCGGTGTACATGGGAGTAAATAGTCAGGAAGGTGATATTAAAGGTGAAAGATGCAGCATGAGATTATCTGGGTCTGTAACCTTCTGCCACCTTAGGATGACAGAGACGATGGCTTCTGTGACCCACAGAAAGGGAAATTATCAGAGCAATTGCAGAACAAATTCAATAATAATTATTGAAATTAAAAGGGGGAAATCCTTCTCCATTCAAGACTAATAATTGCAGATTAGCGATGATATCATAACATAGTGCTGGGATGAAATCCTTTTTATAATGGAGATTAAACCGGAAGAGTTTGTGCGCAGACAGCGGAATCGTCGGGATCTTAATATGCCGTCGTAGACATGAAACAAATTGGAATTCGTGTATATTTTCAAGGGAAGCGTACTATAGTGTCTTAAATATGTTTTCAGTGGTGGTGGCATTATATAGTATCTCATAAACTGAAGTAGACCATAATCATAGAATGAATGACAGGGTTTGTTTCTTAAATATATTTAAATACAACCAGCGTTACAAGCCTATGCAAAAAAATTGGACCAGCCGGGGATGGAACCCCGGTTAGACCCCTGGCGCGGCTTGCTTATGATTGGAAAACCGTACTTTAGTCATAGTAGAAAAAAAATAGACAGATACGATTCCAGAAAGGAATACAAGGAATCTACGTTCTGTTTTCAGATCGACAAGACACTTGTGACTTCACCATTTATAGTTTTAGTTCGTTTACAAATATATATGAATCGTATGGACATGCATACATATTGAAAAGTATATATACATTATATAACTATCAAAAGTGTTATGTTTCTTGTTATTTTAAATACCATGGAATGTGTTCATCTTTTAATACATAACAGTATTAACGTTAAATGGCATTTCTATACGATGTCGATATGGTTGCAAATGGGAATGGGGGAATACGAATTCGACCCACAATTTTGTCTATGTTGTACATATTTTAACATCTGTATCCGAATAATTTATAATGGATACGAATAAGGTTATCATTTTGATATCTACGGATATTTGTATTTATATCCGTATACTCGTTCGATATAGAAATATAATGGTTGAATCACTTTTAATTGCATCTAACGTAATTCTATACCTTTTTCTCATCATATAATTAGATTTTATTATTAAAAAATATCTTTATTTTATTTATATCATTTGTAAGCCACCTAATATATATATATATATAGGGAAAAATGTGTATGCCCCCTAGGGGGAGCTAACTTAGCTCCCCCCGCCCTTTTTTGACATAAATTTTTTTATTTTTTTGAAATCTAAAACCGTGTAAATTCATTATTAAATCCCTATATTGTGCTATTAAAATTTCGTGCGAAACAGAGACTCCTACGACCTTCATCCAAACGGGGTCGATTTAAAAAATCCTGTTACCGTTAAAAAATGACTGTCTGGATGGAGGCCGTAGGAGTCTCTGTTTCGCACAAAATTTTAATAGCATAATATAGGGATATAGTGATGAATATTCATGGAAGAAATTTTCAAAAAAAAATAAAAAATGGTGAAAATGAGGCGGGGGGAGCCAAGTTAGCTCCCCCTAGGGGGCAGCCCCATTTTACCCATATATATATATATATATATATATAAACTAACTTATAAAATATTAGTGATATTATTCGTATCCGATGCATATTCATTAAATCCAAATCTATTTTTTTAAGGATATAAGAATGTAGTTGTTATATTTATCAATATATGTATCTGCGATTCCACGTTCATATTTGTATTTAAAAGCCAATGAGTATAGTGCAACATCTATATACTTATCTGTATCTGATCGTTTTCATCATTAGTTGTCGATCTTGATCCATTAACATAATTATTAATCAATGTGTAAAAAGACTTGGCGATCTAGAAATATATTTACGTTGTCGTTTAAACATTGATGCAAGGTGGTAGCAAAATTGTCACCTTTTGCCGTACTATGCCAACTTTTATGGTTATTGATAGAGGTGTTCAAAATAGCCGGGTTGGTACTCGATTTGACTCGGCTATTTTGACTCAAAGTTCACATGTACTCGAGTAAGCTATCCGGGTCAGGTTTCCGATCCGCTCAACTGTTATGCTCCACTGGAAAACCCACATCGGAAGAGTCGGGTACCCGATTGGGTACCACCCCACTTGATAATGATGGATCGAGATGAGTCATGGTTGAATGGAGTGGGTACCAACCCCATGCACACCCTAGTCATGCATGGCATTGGAACATCAACCAGAGGCTTCATGTGAACGTTGACCCATGATTAAGTATAAAACATCGACAACGATGCCATTTCAACGATTATATGTGAACACGACATATGTTTGTATTTGTGACGTTAGTTTCAAATGTCAACCATACGAAAGGAGCACTACTTTGAGTCCGGCAAATTAGCCATGAATGTAATTAGTTGGACGTTTAAGGGAGAGGGTCCATGATAACTAACCCATGGGTTACCATTATATTATAGGGCTTTTGTCAGTTGTGTCTCTTTGATATATTCCGATATTAGTAATGATCCTCACTTTTTGGAATAGCATTTCTACCTCTAACTTTTTTTACAATGATCAGTTGTATCTTTCGAGTCAGTTGTCGTTCATCCTCATCTTAAATGGAGGATAACTTTGGGGAAACCGGGGTATTAGAAAAATAGCAAGGGTGAAAATCCACCCCCCCCCCCTCCAACCCATCCTCTTCTTCCGACCGCCCTCCCCTTCTAGCCCCTCCTCCTCCATCCATCCTCCACATCCAACCACCCATCCCATTCTGGTCCCTGTAAATCATCAAAGAAATTGTATTACCACATATAAACCATCCATTCCGATCATAAATGTGATTTTTTTTCGAGTTTTCGAGAAAATTTCTTGGACCGATTAATCCGTCATTTACATATACTAAACAATTCTATGTTGCAACAAACAATCCCTCAAAGGATGATGATGGGGATAAGGTGTGTTATGCCTTCTTAACTACACCATGATTTGAATAAACTGTAGTTTAATTCAATTCATTGACAACTAGTCTGACGGAAGGGTATATGTGATCGATGCGAAAGAACTGAGGGGTTGAACTGATTTTTCCAGAAAAAGTGAGGAATAACAGATATTGCAATATCTCATGCACAACTGATAAAAACCTTTACATTATACCAAAAAATGGGTACCCTAGTTGGATCAGTTGGGATGGATATGGTCGGATCCATGACCCGATTATTTAGGACCAGGTTGGACCAGGTGTCATTGGATCGGGCACCCGACCCGTGAACACGACCAACCACATTGTGCCTCGCGCAAGTCGGGAGGGCGCGAGGGAATGCTTGCCGCATGAGGATGTCGTGAGCCGCGAGGTTGGTTCCCGTACCTCCAAAACCCTAATCCGTGCCCTACATTCACATTTGTTCGCCCATCATGTTCTTGAGCAAGTCGGGTTTCCGACTATCGTTGGCAGTTCGCGTTATTCTTTAATCTGATCTTCAACGTTGCTTTTACGGTCATTTTTCTTCCAACATTTAATGTTGTTTCAAAGAAGAACTCGAGATCGAAGAGAATGCTTTGTTTCGGAATGCCCGCAGCTTTCATCTCTGATTCATCTTCCCTCAACCTCAGAAAAGTCAATATTCCTTTTTTTTCAGAGTTGAAACTGTTGAGCTGCAATCCTGCCAGTAGTGGTGGAGACAGAAATTTTTTTCTTGGGTCAATATATTGATGTGGAAGTGATTATTAAGAAGCACCAGTGGTCTAGTGGTAGAATAGTACCCTGCCACGGTACAGACCCGGGTTCGATTCCCGGCTGGTGCATTATTTTTTTATTCCTGTTTGGATGATGCACAATTCTTAATATTTGTTTTGGTCGACTCCGGTAAAGGCCCTTTCTAATAAAAATATGAAACGTGCGATATGGATAGCTAGAGTTGGTTAAGCTACACAAGAGAAAAATAAGTATGAAGCACCAGTGGTCTAGTGGTAGAATAGTACCCTGCCACGGTACAGACCCGGGTTCGATTCCCGGCTGGTGCATTATTTTTTTATTCCTGTTTGGATGATGCACAATTCTTAATATTTGTTTTGGTCGACTCCGGTAAAGGCCCTTTCTAATAAAAATATGAAACGTGCGATATGGATAGCTAGAGTTGGTTAAGCTACACAAGAGAAAAATAAGTATGAAGCACCGACTCACGTGGGATAATATGCCCTGAATAGTAGCTGACTTACCTATTTTTCAAGGGATTTTTACTCGGCAGATCCTATAATCTTTGTCAATTACTTCTACGATCTTTGAAACATCCTAATTCCTTCGTCGACCTCGTAAACTTGCCAACTCTTACCCCATAGACCTTGTGGTTAACCCTCATCCATTTATCCTTTAAAACTAACCCGATTCCGTTACATTATTTTATATCAGAGATTTTTACACCCATACCCCTGTGCCTGCAGCGCCGTCCCGAGCAGTGCTCCTCCTGGAAGCCCCCCCTCCTCCGCCGAGCCCGACCACCGAAGAGACCAGCACCCAGCTGCTCCCCCCTCCCGTTGCTGGAGGCCCCCCTTGCCTAGGGATGAGCATTGGGCTGGGCCGGCCCGGCCCAGCCCGAAGCCCAGCCCAAAAAGCCCAGCCCGGCCCAAGCCCAAACGAACATTGGGTCGGGCTTGGGCCTAATTTTTAGGCCCGAAATTTTTTGGGCCGGGCTCGGGCTTGGCTTGGCCCAACCCGACCCATCCCATGGGCCCGACCCGAAGAGGGTCCGAACCCTTCCCATATCCTACACGTATGGAAACTCTCACATGTCGTGCACACTCTGTTCATGTATCCTATCTTCATACAATGTTTATAAATAAAAGTCATGTGTGGGACATATGATGATCATTGTATTTTATTTCAGAATTAATTTTTCTTAATTAGTCCATGTCTTATATTCTGGTGGTTATTGTTGAGTTTTTAGTGTTTATTTTTTCTATTATAATATTTTCTATTATTGAACCTTTACCCAATACGAGCATTATGCCTTTTTTTTAACATGTAGTGCCTGGTGCACCTGTTGTTGTTAAATGTGTAAACTTGGTTCACTCTTTCAATTCCTGTAATGAGAGACGTTTATGGTATATGACATTGAGTGGACTTGTATAAAATGAGAAATCATCTCCGGTAGAATTGACTTATAGTTGTTTCACAAGTATTATGGCATATGTTTTAAACAATTTCAGATCGTCTAACTTGAATTGAGATTGACTTTAAACACAAACTCAAAGTTGATAATATATAATGGGTTAAGATGGGTCGGCCCGGCCCAAGCCCGGCCCATAGGAATTGGGTCGGGCCTGAGCTTGGGCCGAATCAAAAAAAATTTTGCGGGCCTAGGCCCAGCCCAAGGCCCGAAGTTTTTAAGTGGGCTTGGGCATGGGCCCTTCAGGGCCCGACCCAGCCCGGCCCATACTCATCCCTACCCCTGCCTCCCCTGACTCGAAGCTTCCCCTGCCACGGACCTCTCCTCGAAGCCCCCACCTCCCCCCCCCCCCCCCGGCCCACCTCCCTCCCGGCCCACCGCCCGCGCTCGAAGCCCCCTCCCACCGCCTCCCCCTCTCCCCCTCCCCACACGCTCGCTCGAAGCCTCCCTCCCACCCGGCCCATTGCCCGCGCTCGCTCGAATCCCCCTCCCACTCCCCCCGGCGCTCGCTCGAACCCCCCCCCCCCCCCACCGCGGACATCCCTTTGAAGCCTCCCTCCACCCCGGCCCGCCTGCCGCTCGAATCCCTCGCCCACCGCCTTCCTCTCCCCCCGCGCTCGCTCGCTCGAAGCCCCCCTCCCTCCCCTCAGCCCGTCGTCTCCCCCGCGCTTGAAGCACCCCTCCCCCTCCACCCGGGGCCCCGTCACCTCCCCTGCTAGCACACACCCACCCCCACCGTTGCAGGCTTCCCCCTGCTCGAAGCTCTCCCCCTCCTTAGGCCGCCTCCCCTCGCGGGCCTCCCATGCCCGAAGCCCCCCACTAGGCCGCCTCCCTTGTTCGAAGCTCCCCGCTCTACCGCCTCCCCTGCTCCAATCCCACCACCCCTGTCGCCTCTCCTACTCGAAGGCTCCCCCCCTCCTGCTTCAGCACCTCTGTCGATCCCCGCCAACCTTCTCCAGTCCACCTACCCAGACCAGTTCGCCCCCGGTAGCGACCCACCCGCCGCCTTGAAGCCTCACCTCCTCCATGTCAAGTGCATCCCCGCCCCCCTCCAGCCCAGGTCGAGCACCCTCCCCTTTGATTCCACTATTTTTTTCTTCTTTTGGTTACTTCTAGCCGTCCGATCGTGGACAGGTTAGATTAACTCGTTTTTAACCCAAGGAAGTTAACTCTGGATTTACCAATTTAATGGTAGGGTTCGTATGGTAAAACGGAGCAAGTTTACGGACTCGAGGGAGGAATTAGGATGTTTCAAAGGTCGTAGAGGTAATTGACAGATATTATAGGGTCTGCCGGTAAAAATCCCATTTTTCAAATGAAAGCCTGTCATGTTTTACATGTATTGCAGACTTGCTTTTCCCTTTTGTTATGTCTGTGACTTCATATTAGCTGGATATCTAGGGTGAATGGATCGGTGGTTATTGCATATAGTTTTCTGTGGATGATCTAATAGGCTGTTAGGTTGGTTCAGGAACTTGAGTGATACATGAAATGAATCGGGTTGTCTTTGGATGGGTTGTGGATTTTACAGAACACATTCAATTACGACATAGAAAGCTCAAAGCTAGGCATTAGCATTTATATAAGTTTCTCCTTGCTTTGGGCATAACCACTATTATTAGTGAAAGTAGATTTGCCTGGTCAGCAATTACAATTTTGAATGCCTACTACTTCTCAATTAAGCACGTCCTTTAGATAATTGAGAATATTTTAAGGGGCAAGGTAGGGATGGGAGGAGGTTGTCTCCGTGCAAGAAATACCGCTTCATGTTCCCAAGATGGGGCCTGTATGGGAGGGGCATATTTTTTAATGTGAACAAGCACTCACTATCATATTTAAACAAACCCAATCATTTTCTATATGGTCACTTGGTGTCAATGAAAGTTTAATGGAGTAGGACATAATTTGCACATTGTTTCCCGATGTAGTATTATTTTTTCATGACCATAAAGGTCATCTAAAGAGTTGTTGAAACCTGAAATCTCCCCTATACAGTTTTTTGTCTAGACTTTGAAGCTTCCCGTCATCGATTCCGATTTACTTCTACCATTTTCCATATCCAAAGTATTCTCATCTTTGAAAGTATGCTCTATTGTTGTTTTTACAGTAAAAAATGGTGAGAATCCAACTTGATACACGGCCAAACTTTTAATTTATATTAATAAAATAATATTCACATGTACCAAGACTCACACAGAGCCTTGGCATGCTCTCTGACATTCTGTGTATAGAACCTCTCCTAAAACACCTCTTTTTTGAGTAAATGTTGGGATGGACCTCCATTAGAGATCCATCCAAAAAATAATGAAACACCTCTTAGTTTCTATCCAACCACATGGACCTCATTGTAGCCACAACCATCACCCTATCATTGTTAGATCAATCCAATTCGGTACAATATAATGCTAGAAATATTGTAAGCCAATAGGATCAACTGTT
This sequence comes from Ottelia alismoides, assembly GCA_037367405.1. NCBI lineage: Eukaryota > Viridiplantae > Streptophyta > Magnoliopsida > Alismatales > Hydrocharitaceae > Ottelia > Ottelia alismoides. Next base: position 245,632 of record JAZKJV010004916.1, on the reverse strand, counting down.
GCGATCATCGTCATATCCCACCAAATCTCCTTTGAGCCATCACAATGGAAGAAAAAGAAGTTCCATACCACCTGGTTAATTGAGCATCGGAGACAAAAGTCATCAACACCCTGGAAGAATCATGTCCAACGAGTATTTATCTAGGCGTCCTTGATGCAGAAGTTGCAAGAAAATCTTCACATATGATGGAATATTCCATGCCTAAAATTATTTGTAAAGCATCTTTAAAACACCATGGTTGAAAACATTCGAAGCCAAAAGCACCACGTGCATCTTGACGAAGAAGTCCCCATCTTACCATGCGATAATCACACCCCTCGGAGCGCCGCGACCAAAGTAAGAGACCACACCCTATTTGTCCATACGTTAGACTCTTGGATCTCCTCACCCATCGTTAGTGGAAACAGTATTAGAAAGCGTTTTGCTAAAACCTCATCTTCATCCATTATCAAGCAAAAAGTGAAATTTCCTCCCATTACCAAATATCAACTTCAGAAAGGGGCAATACATGGCAACACTGTTGGACATGTGAGCCCACGGCGAGCCATTATGCAATAAATGTTATTGCAAATATCATTCCCTGATCTGAAATGAAGAATAAATAATTTGCATAATAGGTCCCTCTGTACAATTAGGGTTATGTATCATGGCTATCTTAATGATCATACAGCTGTTGATTCAATTATTGAATCATAGAGGCTGGTGCTTGGATGAATATCTAAAGGGTTAGATTGAGGACTCATCAAGCACCGTCAAATGATTGTTAAGATGTGATCTCCAGCCTGAGTAGGAGATGGCAATCCTTTTCTCACATAGGCTGATATCTGACCGACCTCTTGATGCAGGTCCTCTGCATAGGAATAGAGATTCGGAGGTGTCAGATTAGTTAGGTCAAAGAGTTGACTTAACGAGATCGAGATAACCTAAGTCCTATGTTGAATGCTGTCACAGCATAGGCACGCATCCTCTGACCGGAGACAGATGTATTGCTATATGTCTGAGTATGTACATTTGACAGACCAATAGGTTGATGACCTAACCAAGGTCTATACACCGGCGCGTTGGTGTGCATATAAGGGCATATGAGTAATACGATCTCTCAAAGGGATCATACAGGTTCATTACTGAACCGGAAGACATGAGCTCACTCATGAGATATTGGGAAGAATCAAATTCCGTGCACGGTCGTCTCGCTTTGGAAGCTTGACTGAATTTGTAGGTTTGATATATACTTTTGGAAAGTATATGATCAAGACCTAGGTATGATATATGCTTTTGGAAAGCATATAATCGATACCAAATCCCAATGATCAAATGAGAAACTTAGTGATCAAACCCTGAAGAAGACAGTGTAAAATAGATCTTGATCTTCGGGTTGACCATGGGTCTTCCAGTATGCAGGATGTACAGGTATTGGGAATACCTGAGGGTGATGTGATCATAAACGATTGTATATCCATGACGCTTCCATTCCGAGGGAGTGATGAAACAGGTCTGGATTTTAGTGACTCCTTCCAGTAGAGAAGCAATCTGATCTTAGTCCAAGTGTTGGACATTGATCTGAATGTTCAGATTCAATGAGAAGATTAGATTTGCGGTCTTGATTTAATCAAGCATCTATGGGAGGTTCGTACGATCTGGATTTGAGATAATATCTCAATATCCAAGTCACTATACGTGGAATAATACAATCGCCCTGTCCTTATCTCCAAGTATCTGCGGAGAAAGCACATTATTCTTGAAAGGGTTCAAGAATAATTCTTTTGATGAAATATCCAAGCAAGGACTTGATGATTAAATGATATTTAATTATCAAGCTTAAATATGAATATGATTCATATTGTGAAAATGATTATCTAAGATAATTAAATGGGATTTAATTATCAAGGATTAAGAGAATGTGGATAATACTATCCATGATATATGTGTATTATAAATGTGATTTATAATATGTATATATAAGAGAGAGAATTTATGTAAATAGCATTTGTTAATTAATAGTGTGAATTGGATTCACATTTGTTAATTAATTGGAAATGCAATTTACAAATTAGTTTGGGTTGTGAATATGATTCACATAATGTTCAATGGCATGATTGAAATATTCACAAATTAATTTGGAATTAATTTGGTGGATATTTTTGCAATAATTGAGAGATAAAATAATATAATAAAAGGAGAAATAAAGCCACCAAATTTAGAGGTGGCGTCACCCATGAAAGAGTCATGGGTGACGCCCCTTAATTTTAGGAGGCTATATTGACTCCATTTTATTATGATGATTAATCTCTCAACTAATTTATTTATGTTGAATTAAAAATGTGTTGATAATGTTGCAACATATATTTAATTTAATCATAAATAAATGTTGTTGGTTTTAACCAACAACAATCATAACCATTGATCTTACATAGACCAAGCCTAGCCGTTGGATCTATGAGTCCATGGATTGAGATCCAATGGATCCTAAACTAATATAAATAGAGGGCTAGGGTAGCCTTCCATGGTACATGATTAAGAGTTGTACAAGGTGACAACTCTCTCTCTCTCTTTCTCATTCTCGCCCTCTCTCTCTTTCTCTTCTCCATTAAGTGGCCGTCCACTTTGTGTTGAGAAAAGAGAGACTCTCGGCTTCTTCTTCGACGACTCGAGGATCTCCTTCTTCTTTGGAGTTTCTTACTCTAAAGGAAGACGACGTATTTCGTTTGACGAAATCGGCGGAGCCATCGCTTGGATCTTCATCGAGGATTGCGGGAAGGAACGTGACTCATCATCGCGCCCGCAAGTGCGTTCTTCGTGGATCGGACTTAAGATAGGAGGATCTCTACTTTGGGATCTCGCGATCACAACCACGCTTCAAGAGGTATTCCTTGTACTTTGTGGTTTGATGAAACGATCCGAGAAGTGTTCTCGTGATCATGTGGTTTCATCTTTAAAGTTAAAAATTTTAATTTCCGCTGCATCTAGCGACTAGTGCGACTAGTTGCTCCGATTGCATACGATGCGGTCGACACGCTTCCGTGATGCACTTGAGGATACTCAATATCCTTCAAGTGGTATCAGAGCCAGGTTGAATAAGGTTTTGGATATGATCCATACACCTTAGATGATTTGGTTCTTGAAAGGGTTGCGAAATTTTTATTGCATTTCAATTTTCGCACCTCTGTAAAATTGAATTTTTCGGCACTGTTTAAAATGTTTAAACACGAAATTTTCAATTGGATTTTGTTCCCCATTAAACAAGGAAACTATAGGACTTGAGTTTACTAAATTTGGACTTCATTTGCTCAAGATATGATTTTTTGAATATGACTATATTCACTGTTGCGGGAACTGCGGATTTAAACATGATTTATGAGATAATTACGGTTTTAATCCGCCTTGAAATGCGTGAATTATCACTTGGGTTCTTTAATAAATCAAATAGGCAATCTTTGGAAACTGAGTTTGCATTTTTTGGATTTAAATTGATCAAGATAAGTTAATTTTAGTGATTGGGGGTCACTGCTGGAAATTAACAATTTCTTGATCTTGAACCTTGTGATATGTCATTCAATTATCATGATGAAAATTAATTGTTAATTTTCTGGAATAATTAGTGATAAATATTTGCGAAATATTTAAAGAAATAATTATTTCATTGAATGACACTTGCCTAAACCACAATGATGAGATATTAGATCTTGATCATTGGTTCATCAACAAACATTGCTTTCATGAAAACTATAGTTTATCCTACAATTGTTGTAGGACAACTTTTACATGAAAACCCTTTTTTGCTTGAATAGGATTGGGGATTTGTCTAGCAAATCTCCTTATAATCAAAAATGTTTTGATTTATATTATATGGTATAATTTCGGTTGAAAAACCGATAAACATCTCAAAGTACATGATGGTCTATCTGGTATTATCCTTTCCCGAGGCGGATGTGGTGCCTAGTCGGAGAGCATTGGGGTCGCGGGTTGCAACGTATGTGGTCCGTCCCACTCTCGTCGGTACTGGCCATGACAGCGGGTAGGGACTGTATAATACCGGAGACAGACAATATATATTTTTCTAATTATTAAAATTCGAATAATACGTATTTTGAGAATATACCTACTATTCAAGTAAAAGACATGTTTGTTGATGATTGGATTAATGATTAATTTAATGTGATTAAATTAATTATATCCAATAAACACTCTATTATGAATAGATGTGTATTTCCCTTGGAAGAATTAATTATGTGAATGTGATTCACAATAATTAATTACAATTTGAATATGAGGTGGAGGATCACATAAGTGACATCCATGGTCTCCCGTCAAGGCAAAGGATTCCGTCGCCAGTTGTTGTGTATGGGAGACGCCTGTCCGAAGTGACAGATCCTGTGCATGATTTAATTGGATCGGGTTCTTTGCTTCTCGAAAGAGTAAGGCCGTATACGTAGTGACCCCAATATCGGGTCCTCATATTATTGGGGCGATATTGGATTGCGTATAGCGAGTATTAAGCCTGTTGACGGTTGGTTCAATTAATGATGGGTCAACATTGCCTTAGGGGTGGTGGGCCCGGGTGTTAAAGACCGAATTGGGAGATGCAAGTTGGACTTGCAAGGCGGAATGTGTTCCCGCTTCTTTTTATCCGAGTTGTAGGTTCTCATATTATTGGGATGCAACGAAGATAGGAAAGGAGATCCCAGATCTTGCTAGAGATATAATGGTAAGAATATCTCTTACATTGAAAGTGATTAAGGGAATGAACTTTCAATGTTGACAAGGCAAGACAACTTTGATATAAAATTCCTAAATCAAAGTAAAACATGTATATATAATATATATACTCTTATGCAAATTTCTTATTTCAGATAATCCTTCATTAAACCCACTCAATGAAATACTCAATGATAACCAGTAAAAATATCTTGGATTGGACTCATGATCCAGATATTGTACTTGCAATTGGACACATAATGTATGTGGTTGCAGTGTGCAAGTCTCCTCAACATAATGAGGAAGGGCAATTAAATAAGACATCACCTTAGGGTTTGTATGTCTCTATAGTCTTGATCTTTCATCGAGTGTACTTTGGAAGTGACATGTCGATGGTGATCGTAATTGTCGAATAATCCTTATAAAATAAAAGAAGATATTTTGGCATACATATGTGCTCTAGACATTTAATCATGAATGACATGGTTCTCTGCATTATGCAGAATGGTGGCTCGAAAGAGATGATGTATTCAAAATGTTTGAATACCTACCTGAACCTAAGTCTCCAAGAGTTAAGATGAATGTAGATATGATGAGTGTCATCATTCTATTATCTATACTCTAGTCATTCATGAAGCTTCATAATATTCATATTGTATGAATTTAATGAAGCATGTATAAATGTTGAAATGCTCTTGTATTGAAATCTTTGAATTCAACATAAGAGATTCTTTGTCTTGAACAATGGTTGTTTATAGATTAAGAGAGCACAGTGGAAGCATGGGTCGGACCCGAGTAAGAAGGAAAGTCAAAGAGTTGACCTACTTCTGTGACTTCCATATGACATCCAAAGAGTTGGATGAATGCCAATGCTGCAATAAGTTGATGTGTTGATAGTATGACTATCAAGTCTGTCTAAAATCCTTAGTGAAGGACTCAGATAGAGCATCGGAATAATCTACATATAATCATTGACTCTGACTTTCTTATTTCATAAGATAAAGTCTGACAATTGTATCCCAATCTTCTAATAACATTTGCAATTGGTTGCATGTATATATTAGAAGATTAGAAATTTGATCTTAAGGTTTAGTAGTCATCTACATGGATATTGCTGTAATTGTTGCAGCAGTCTCTGTTGGATAGATGGACTTCATATTCTCAGTGGGAGAGCCCTTAGTCTTAGAGAATGTTTCTATGACCTAGATATTAGAATACCCCATTGTTTGTTTCTAAATGTTGGAAATAAACATGAATTCTGAGATAGAACTATCATAAAAGGTTATGATGGATATATTTCAGATAGTAATCTAACATCTAATGGACTCCACAAAATTAGAAAATTAATGAATGGTTCATTAAGATTTCTAATACTGAAAATCAAACCTTATAAGATCAATAGGAGGATGAAGATCATTTGACAATGATCTGGCATCAAGCCTTGGACATTTGTCTGTTGATTTGATCAATAGACTAGTAAGATACGAAACTTTAGAATGTCTAAAATTTCAAATCTTACATGCTTGTGAATATTGTATTCAAAGTAAAATGTCCAATACACCCTTCTCTAGGAATGGTGTTAGATGTCGAGGTATTCAAGATCTCATACATATTGATGTATGTAGATCATCTATATCATAATAAACATTATGGATATGTGATATCTATTAATGATTATGTATGATATGAGATTTCTTCTCTTCACCTGAGAAACCTTTGAAATGTTCAAAGATTTCACAATTTTGGTTTAGAACCAAAATTTGAAGGAAGAATAAATGAATTTGATCTAACCAAGGTAGCAAGTACCTATTAGATAAAATTCAAAGAATACCTTATAGAGATATGAATATCATTTCTATCTCACTCCTCCTGGTAAACCTGAACTCAATGGAGTTGTAGGGAGATACAATTGGATCATGTGTGACATGATTTGATCAATGATGAATTTTAGCATAATTATCCTCTTAGTTTCCTGGTATATATGTGTAGTGGAGACTACAATATATATCCTTAATAAGATTCCATGCAAGTAAGCTGGAATCTAGCACTTGAGAGTGCTACTTCATTAGGAAAATAAAGGATGGTATTGGATACCTACTTTATGACCTTGAGATTCTTAAAAGATATCATTTCTGAGAATGTGATTCTTAGTAGATTGAGACTCTCTTGAGAATCAAGATGAAAATGAAGTAAAGGAACTCATTTAATCTTGAGAAGATAATGAGGCTCCTGAAATAGGAAACTAAAAGGACAATTAAAGATGAAACATTAATACCTCTTCAAATGAGTTTGAAGATGTATTCCATGTGTCAGTTAAGTCTGACAATGATCGGATTTCATGTGATGAAGCTCCTGAGGATCATGACATGGAAAGATGGATATTAGCAATAAAGTCTAGAGTAGACTTCATATACAAGTGTTGTATATGGACCCTCGAGGATCCACCTATAAGGGTTAGACCCATTAAGGTGTAAATGGATCTTCAAGAAGAGAGGGAACCTGATGAGAAGGTAGAGACCTTCAAAGCTCGGTTCGTAGCCATGAGCTACACACCGGAAGAGAAGACATTGCTTGCAATGGGACTTGCTCTTCGGTAACCATTCTTAAAATCATCAGAATATTGCTAACCTTAGCTACACAACTTGACTATTGCATCTTTAGGATGTAATTCAAGATTGCATTCCTCTAAAGAATACCTCTCTGAAAATATTCACATGAAGTAGCCCCAGGGCTTCATGATTTTGGAAAGTAAGGTGTGAAAGCTAAAGAAATCATCTGTGGACTCAAATAAGCTTCTTGCTGTTGGAACATAAGATTTGATGAAATTATAAATGTTATGATTTCAAATAGAATCTTGATGTACCATGTGAAGCTTAGTGGGAGTGCCATTGTGTTCATCGTGCTAAATGTAGATAATATCCTAATCATTTGGAATGATATAAGGATGATAATAAGTGTTTTATAGACTGGCTATTCCATACCTTGAGATATGATCTCAAGAATACCTCTTAGATCTTAGTTCTGAAGTTGTTCAGAATCAAAGAAAAGAGGGTATTGGGACTGTCACATTTGTAGTACACCTTGGACATATTCCATTAATGGAAATTCCAAGAAAGGCTTCCTTCCTTGAGATTTGGTACTGACCTATCTAAAGGAATAGCACCTCAAAGAGTTGAGGAAGTGAATGCTAGAACTGCTTGCACTTGTGCATCAGTTATGAGAAGCTTAGTGTATGCTTGATGTGTACAAAAGCCAGATATCTGCCATGCAGTGGGAGTAATAAACTGTTACTAATCCTACAGATAGAACACTTGATTGCAGTAATAACAATATCTTCAAGAAATTAAGACTTTATAGATAGAGATCTAAAAGGTCTTAACTGTGGATACCTTGAGAGATAGTGATCTCCCAGAATAAGGGTATTCTGATAAGGATTATGGAAATACTGGTTATAATAGTTATTGAGCAATAGTGTCAAGGACACTATAACTGCTTTGACTAGATTGAGTATTGGTTGCATTAGATGCAACATTCGCATTGGATGCGAGCACTGTTACCTAGGGATATGCAAGTGCCGTAAAAGGACTTGGCATAGTCTTTTGGGAACAGAGTGACTGATCAGCTTACCTAGCTATTTCTAAATAGCATATGATTGTCACATGAGTGTGGGTTTAAATGATTAGCCCATTAATGGCTCTTTGGGCTAGTGGGAGATTGTTGGACATGTGAGCCCACGACGAGCCATTATGCAATAAATGTTATTGCAAATATCATTCCCTGATCTGAAATGAAGAATAAATAATTTGCATAATAGGTCCCTCTGTACAATTAGGGTTATGTACCATGGCTATCTTAATGATCATACAGCTGTTGATTCAATTATTGAATCATAGAGGCTGGTGCTTGGATGAATATCTAAAGGGTTAGATTGAGGACTCATCAAGCACCGTCAAATGATTGTTAAGATGTGATCTCCAGCTTGAGTAGGAGATGGCAATCCTTTTCTCACATAGGCTGATATCTGACCGACCTCTTGATGCAGGTCCTCTGCATAGGAATAGAGATTCGGAGGTGTCAGATTAGTTAGGTCAAAGAGTTGACTTAACGAGATCGAGATAACCTAAGTCCTATGTTGAATGCTGTCACAGCATAGGCACGCATCCTCTGACCGGAGACAGATGTATTGCTATATGTCTGAGTATGTACATTTGACAGACCAATAGGTTGATGACCTAACCAAGGTCTATACACCGGCGCGTTGGTGTGCATATAAGGGCATATGAGTAATACGATCTCTCATAGGGATCATACAGGTTCATTACTGAACCGGAAGACATGAGCTCACTCATGAGATATTGGGAAGAATCAAATTCCGTGCACGGTCGTCTCGCTTTGGAAGCTTGACTGAATTTGTAGGTTTGATATATACTTTTGGAAAGTATATGATCAAGACCTAGGTATGATATATGCTTTTGGAAAGCATATAATCGATACCAAATCCCAATGATCAAATGAGAAACTTAGTGATCAAACCCTGAAGAAGACAGTGTAAAATAGATCTTGATCTTCGGGTTGACCATGGGTCTTCCAGTATGCAGGATGTACAGGTATTGGGAATACCTGAGGGTGATGTGATCATAAACGATTGTATATCCATGACGCTTCCATTCCGAGGGAGTGATGAAACAGGTCTGGATTTTAGTGACTCCTTCCAGTAGAGAAGCAATCTGATCTTAGTCCAAGTGTTGGACATTGATCTGAATGTTCAGATTCAATGAGAAGATTAGATTTGCGGTCTTGATTTAATCATGCATCTATGGGAGGTTCGTACGATCTGGATTTGAGATAATATCTCAATATCCAAGTCACTATACGTGGAATAATACAATCGCCCTGTCCTTATCTCCAAGTATCTGCGGAGAAAGCACATTATTCTTGAAAGGGTTCAAGAATAATTCTTTTGATGAAATATCCAAGCAAGGACTTGATGATTAAATGATATTTAATTATCAAGCTTAAATATGAATATGATTCATATTGTGAAAATGATTATCTAAGATAATTAAATGGGATTTAATTATCAAGGATTAAGAGAATGTGGATAATACTATCCATGATATATGTGTATTATAAATGTGATTTATAATATGTATATATAAGAGAGAGAATTTATGTAAATAGCATTTGTTAATTAATAGTGTGAATTGGATTCACATTTGTTAATTAATTGGAAATGCAATTTACAAATTAGTTTGGGTTGTGAATATGATTCACATAATGTTCAATGGCATGATTGAAATATTCACAAATTAATTTGGAATTAATTTGGTGGATATTTTTGCAATAATTGAGAGATAAAATAATATAATAAAAGGAGAAATAAAGCCACCAAATTTAGAGGTGGCGTCACCCATGAAAGAGTCATGGGTGACGCCCCTTAATTTTAGGAGGCTATAATGACTCCATTTTATTATGATGATTAATCTCTCAACTAATTTATTTATGTTGAATTAAAAATGTGTTGATAATGTTGCAACATATATTTAATTTAATCATAAATAAATGTTGTTGGTTTTAACCAACAACAATCATAACCATTGATCTTACATAGACCAAGCCTAGCCGTTGGATCTATGAGTCCATGGATTGAGATCCAATGGATCCTAAACTAATATAAATAGAGGGCTAGGGTAGCCTTCCATGGTACATGATTAAGAGTTGTACAAGGTGACAACTCTCTCTCTCTCTTTCTCATTCTCGCCCTCTCTCTCTTTCTCTTCTCCATTAAGTGGCCGTCCACTTTGTGTTGAGAAAAGAGAGACTCTCGGCTTCTTCTTCGACGACTCGAGGATCTCCTTCTTCTTTGGAGTTTCTTACTCTAAAGGAAGACGACGTATTTCGTTTGACGAAATCGGCGGAGCCATCGCTTGGATCTTCATCGAGGATTGCGGGAAGGAACGTGACTCATCATCGCGCCCGCAAGTGCGTTCTTCGTGGATCGGACTTAAGATAGGAGGATCTCTACTTTGGGATCTCGCGATCACAACCACGCTTCAAGAGGTATTCCTTGTACTTTGTGGTTTGATGAAACGATCCGAGAAGTGTTCTCGTGATCATGTGGTTTCATCTTTAAAGTTAAAAATTTTAATTTCCGCTGCATCTAGCGACTAGTGCGACTAGTTGCTCCGATTGCATACGATGCGGTCGACACGCTTCCGTGATGCGCTTGAGGATACTCAATATCCTTCAAACACTTAGTAAATACCCTTCCAAAAGGTAGACAGAGACTTGGCCTCCCCGATGTGCCAGTTAAACGGGTGTATCCCCTTATATTTTTCTAATCAACTAGCAAGAGGATCATTTCCTTCTTCCCAAATCTAGAGCCCCCATTGTACAAGAAGAGCGTTGTTCATCTTCTCTAGGTGAAGCACCCCTGACTACCCTTACCAATGGGTTGACTCATCACTATCTAGGCCAATAATGTGATACCTGATGTGCCTCCCTCAAGCTCGTGTAGAAGAACACCTTTGCAATTAACTCCAACCGCTTTTGAATACTTGTAGGCACCAGATGTGAGGTGAGAAAGAAGATCAGAACATCGGAAAACATCGATCTAAGGAGTATCACTTTCTCACCTTCCAAAAGGCAAGTAGCCTTCCATCCATCCAACTTCTCTCAAAGTTTCTCAGTGGTAACCACTTTGCCTATGGCAACCTACCACATATAAAATGGAGTCCTAGATATATAATAGGCAAGGAAAACTTAGGGGTACTAAGCACATCATCAGAACACTTTATCTCAGCCAAAGACAACCCAAATGGAATAAAGATCGACTTGCTACCAGTGGTGTGAAAGACTTGGTATGTCCTTGAAAATCTCAAGAACAATTGAAATAAATGTAGCTGCTAAGATACTCCCTAAAGAGCATAATTCACCAAAGTAGAGAGTGTCTACCACAATTACAAACAAAAAGGAGCACAAGGATACCCCTATCTTGCTCCCTTTTAGGAATGGAAGAACCCTTTTAGGATGGTTGTTGATCGACACATATACGAGGTTGTGGTGATATATACCTCTTCATCCAAACAATCCAAACACCAGGAAAACTCCTATGGTATAGAGAGACTCAAATGAATCTCCAATCCACACAGTCATAGACCTTAGAGGAATCCACCTCATAAAGAAACCTCTTCACCTTTCTCCACTTCATGCCATTCACAATCTCCATTGCCATAACTACACCACCCATTTAGTGTCCGCTCGGGATAAATGCTTACTGCAAATGGGAGATAATGTGATTCATAACCCTTTTTAGCCAACAACTTGGCACAATAAGATAAACAACATTCGACAATGTGATTGGAAGAAAGTCCTCAACCCTAATGGATACATTTTTCTTGGGCAGAAGGAAAATAAATGCATGATTGGCATACTCATATCAATGATTTCCTTGCCTGAATTCGTCTACAAGCTCTATAATGTTTCTATCAACCATGTCCCAAAACTCTTTGAAGATGATCACGAGAAGGCCATCGGGGCCTAATGAGCTATCAACATTCATATCAGAAACAACCTCCATGATTTTAGAAGCATGAATATTCACCCGACTGGATCGAGATTTGATCTGACTGCTCTATTTGGTGGGGCGACCGAAAATGAATAACTCGGACCGATTAATCGTCCAACTAAGACAACAACAAATAAGCCTTTTCTCACATTAAGTAAGGTCAGCTACATAGACTCTTTGCCTCCATTCAGATCTATCTTGGGTCATTCTCGAGCTTAGATCTAAGTAACTAAAACCTCTTCGGATGGTCTCATTCCAACACTTCTTGGGCCTTCCTCGCCCTCTCCTAGTCGACTCAACATCCCAAATATCACATCTTCTAATTGATGTATCAACTGACCTCCTTTGTAAATAGAATCAGCCAACTAATAAAAAATAATATTTATTATTATAAATTGTTTGGTTTGAATATAACTTTTTTAAATTGTAAAGTGAAAGTTATATGTAAATAGTTTGATTGTAATTCAGTTAGTATCATACAAGTATAAATATGTAAGATATGTATTAAACATATTTTTTCTATTCAAAATAATTAAAAAGACTTAATTGAATATTTTTGACGAGTCACACAAATACTGTTTATTCTTTGTTCAGTGACCCTTCCGACCAAATATCAAATTTTTACTTCTACAACACTTGAAGCATCAAACTCGTGGACTAGCCTATCAATTTGCTCCTCAGACAATCTGGGCACCTTGCAACCAAGCCATTGTCCTTACATGGCAGACATCTGCTCAGTCCCTTTAATTGATCCACCATCGTCGTCCCAACTTCCTGCTCACCATAGAATCATTCACTACCATCGACAAGGAGTGAATGAGCTTCCTTCCACGCTTCTCGCTTGCCATTGCATGAAAGATTTTAATGTTTGGACCCCCCTCACTTAACTATTTTGTCACAATCGATGCCTCCACTCCACCTCCCTCTTCACATTTTCCTTCTTAATAATCCTCTCTAACAATTTTTGTCGTGATTGTTGCCTCTATTACACCTCCCTCTTCGCATTTTCCTTTTAATAATCCTCTCATGCAATCTGTGTGTCAAGCTCCATGCTATAAAGTTTGTTATCCTCTTTAATGCCATCCAGCTGCACCACCTCACTCTCGATTCTCTTCACTCCTCGCAGTTGAGAGACATGTCTTCCTTTTATAAGTAATGAATAGCTTTCTCAAACTTGCAAGCTTCTCTGCCACCCTCTTGGTGACATGCCCGACTACCTGATATGCTCACCCTAAAACTCTACCACCATTTAATTGAACCCATCCTCCAAGTCTCCAACATCTAGAACTTTTTAAAACATGCGAAAGAAGAAGGACGAGATGGCATCCCTCTCTTATATCTGAACAAAGCAGAGTAGTCATAATGGGATTTAGGCATGGTCCGCACAATAAAAGCTAGAACAACTCCAATAATTTCAGTAAAGGGGGGCAAAGTGATTGATTTTGGACCACAATGAGGAGTTTGTCCATGTCAATGTCTAGTTATAGCTGATGTGTACATACACCCAAACCAAATACAACAACCTCATCTACATAGTTACTTGAACATGTATCATGACATCCCCTTAGTTCGAGGAGGTCGTCCACCGAAAGGTTGATATTGAAATCTTCCTCCCCGACAAGCATGACACCCAACTGGAATCGAGCTTTTACAATCCTCAGCTCAAACCATAATTCTAGTCTATGTAGTGTCCAATATATACATATATACATACACACACATATATACATACACACACATATATAAACATTTGATATCGTCACAACATGGTCAACCTGAGTGCACTCTAGCACTAATGTAATCAATCGAGAACCAATCATTTCATCCATGCACTCCAAGATTTTTCAATTCCATCCCACAATTAAACCTCAATAAACCCAATCAAACCAACTGTTCTAAATTCCGTTAATATTTGCCCTCTGAACGAACTCATCAGAAGAATCGTATATACTCTTACTTTCTTGTAGGCGCACGACATCTACTTGCCATGACCCTAAGAAGAGATCCTACCACCAACTGCTTGTCAGGTTTCCCCGGAGTCCATACCTCTAACTATTGGCCTCTAATATTCCAATAGTTCACCTTCATTTATAAAACCACATGGGTCTCCCTGCAAAATTCACCCCCATTCAATTTGCAAGTTTCCTAAAGAGATGTCCAATATATACATACACACACACACACACATACACACACATATAAACATTTGATATCGTCACAACATGGTCAACCTGAGTGCTCTCTAGCACTAATGTAATCAATCGAGAACCAATCATTTCATCCATGCGCTCCAAGGTTTTTCAATTCCTTCCCACAATTAAACCTCAATAGACCCAATCAAGCCAGCTATTCTAAATTCCGTTAATATTTGCCCTCTGAACGAACTCATCAGAAGAATTGTATATACTCTTACTTTCTTGTAGGTGCACGACATCTACTTGCCATGACCCTAAGAAGAGATCCTACCACCAACTGCTTGTCAGGTTTCCTCGGAGTCCATACCTCTAACTATTGGCCTCTAATATTCCAATAGTTCACCTTCATTTATAAAACCACAAGGGTCTCCCTGCAAAATTCACCCCCATTCAATTTGCAAGTTTCCTAAAGAGATGTCCAATATATACATACACACACACATATATACATACACACACATATATAAACATTTGATATCGTCACAACATGGTCAACCTGAGTGCTCTCTAGCACTAATGTAATCAATCGAGAACCAATCATTTCATCCATGCGCTCCAAGGTTTTTCAATTCCGTCCCACAATTAAACCTCAATAGACCCAATCAAACCAGTTGCTCTAAATTCCTTTAATATTTGCCCTCTTAACGAAATCATCAGAAGAATTGTATATACTCTTACTTTCTTGTAGGTGCACGACATCTACTTGCCATGACCCTAAGAAGAGATCCTACCACCAACTGCTTGTCAGGTTTCCCCGGAGTCCATACCTCTAACTATTGGCCTCTAATATTCCAATAGTTCACCTTCATTTATAAAACCACAAGGGTCTCCCTGCAAAATTCTTCCCCATTCAATTTGCAAGTTTCCTAAAGAGATCGACCACCTCCTCCCTCATGAAAACCCTGTTAGAATCCAATGGGGCACTTAAGGTGGATATCTCTTTGCTTCCCTCTCTATCCCTTGAACCACACTCTAGCTCTTGTATCTCTCACCCAACCTCCTCTGAATAACGCTTCTTTCGGGCAAACACCACAACCATAGACGACCGAGCAACGCCGTCTACCTTCACCGTCCGTCCTTCTACTTGAACCTGCCTACCATCCCTAACTCGTGTTACCTTCCTCTTGTATTTCCTTCAAGCTTGCACACTTCTACGGAAGAGGAGGGGCTCCACCCTGACTATGCCCCTAGGCCCAATTCATGCTTGCTGCACTCCAGCCACAAGATAAGCCCTGCTGCCTCAAGGGAGGTGAACTTGATTAGCTTGGCCTTCCCACTAACTAGTAATCTTGGCAACTCTGCCTCATTCTGATCTATAAAGTCGTGCAACTTCACAACCAATGCTGCCAACACGAGGGTCCTCGATTGAGCCCTTTAAGGGTTGAAGATGTTAAGGTTTCCCAAACTTGGGAAGAGGATTCACAATCAAACATTCAAACCAAGTTGAATCGCCTCTAGACATTGAGTCCGAAAGAGTTGCCCTGATAGTGGTATTTTCTGCACCTTCACAACCAAAGGTGCCACATGAGGAGTTCCCAATCGAGCCCTCAAAGGGTTGAAGACATGAAGGCTCCTCAAACTTGGGAAGAGTATCTGCAATCAAAGATCTAGACCAAGTCAAAGCTCCACTGAGCACTGAATCCAAAAGAGCTTCCCCTATAGTGGGATCAGATAGCTCCCTCCTCATCCGCATCAATAACATGTGAAAATAAAGGACCCTTGTTAGCTTACCCAAATCAAGGATTTAGAAATAATGCGAAATTGCTTTGCAAAGGGCCATACCGGCAACACGCTAGGTTTTGCTTCAGATGATGTGGTTGGGCTATTGCAACTGACTCTACCCTCGGCACGGAGTTAGACTTTTCCACGTGTGACGAAGTACGATATACACCTCTAACCTCCACCAATCGTAGAGTAATAGAAGTTTGACGAACTGATAGTGTCACAGTTGATGGCATCAACCCTTGGTTTCTCTTCATCTCTACCACTATATCCATCAACTCCCCCGGTTGGAAGCATCATGAATAATGGCTTTCAGTGAATCTGTCATGGCCAACACTTTACGCAAAGTGGTGAAATTATTATGTCTTAGGGGAACCCTTGAGTTCGAGGACAACCTTCTCTCCTTACATCCTCAATAAGGGAACCCACGAGATCGTGAACAACCTTCTCTCCTTACATCATCGACACCATCATGTCCATCACAGAGGCGAGAGCATACCACACGATCATCGCTGCTGGACTGTCCTCTCCATCAACAATTCTTTGGCTTTCTTTGATAAATCGCTTATACAACACAAGGAACCTTCAAGAGGAACAATCTCCTTCAAAAGCGGAGTCTAAAAGCATCCCTAGCTTTTCCACTTCCTTATGTATATCCACCTCCTTCCCTTTGGCCATGGGCACTTGATATTGCCTCTTCGTGGGTCCACTGGCTTCCATGGGTCCTTCATCAATGAATCACTATGATAATGACCACTCGCCATACACCGAAAGATACCATGCTTGCAAACTTTTGCAAAATGACCATCTTCTCCACATTAAAAGTAACAGACTACCTTCGACACATTAACCTTTATAGCTTTATGTGTTATCTTCCTCCCCTTGTAAGCTACGACCTCTATTCTTCTTATAGGAGGTTTTATAACCCCCATTACCTACCTCACTCATTATTTTATCCTTTATCGGCAGCTCTCTATACCCCACCCAGTGAACATTCAACCTTCGTCGGGTTTAGGTTGGCCTTGCGCTCTCCCTCACTCTCTAGTTCCTTTTGCTCTCATTCTCCTATTCTCTTTCTATAAAATCCGATAACACTTGAACCATGTTCTATTATATCAACCTATGTTCATGTTTTTCAATGTCATAATTCCGTACATCATGTGATTGACACTTTTAATACATGTGAAGTTCGACTCATTAAATGATGAAGTGCATACGGTCTTGTGATAGAATAGTTTTTTGCCATGCTATGAATTAATCTTCTTCCAGTTTATGTCGATTTTGATTTCTTTTTAGTGCATCATTTTGTGAGGCCAAAAGAATTAGGTTGTCTATTGATTTTTCTAGAGGTACAAGACAAGTGGTGTCTTTGAGAATGACTTGTGTTTGGACTTGACGTTGAACACGGGAAAGGCTTCCACAAATCCCACAAAAGCTAATAACTTTTTCATTTTATTAGATAGTCAAGCTCCTCCTTGTGAACTCGCAATCTTAGACCGAATAGTCTACCACGACGAGTATGTTGACCATTGTAAGATTTCCTTCTGATCATCCTTCTAGTTTATTCTCCCACAAAAGCATCACATGCGTCCCTTGCTTCGTTATCCACTCGTCTGAAACCCTCCCAAAGCTCGTCTCTTCTCCATCCATCTATTAATTGCACAACCCACCTCTCATATAGCAACCCAATCACCTCCCTTTGCAATTGTGCCGCCAAATCCTAGCTCCCATGACAAGAGTTAACTACGTCTAAAAGGTCATCCTTTCATCCTAGCAACTTGTCACTAGACTTTTCAACTACGTCCTTTGTTGGATTGCCTCCCAAGTTAGCCTTGCCAATCTACCTCCAAGTCTCCACCTTCCAAAACTCTTTGTGCAACACCCTCAAAAGGACCATGTCTACCCTTATTCATGTGTGTACCTTCACAAACTCCCATGCCTCTCTACTCTCTAGCCTCTCATATTCTATGCGAGAACTTGCATTTTTAACCCAAAGAACCCCCATCAGAGACCATCTCACGTACAACCAGGGCTTCCGACTCCTCGGCCCTACCACGCCTCTCTAAAATCCTAAAATCGCATCCACCTCCTAACTGGTGTGAACATTCTACACTACTCTTCCACCTTCCCTCTGAACTCTAAAAAAATGTCAGTCTTCCTACTTCAAAATTCGTCAGTCTTCCTGCTCCCTCCCCATTCTAATCTAGATCATGCCCCTCACCTCTTGCTCCACCGCCAATCTCAAAATTCTCTTGGCACCCTCACTTCTTGCTCCACCTCCAATCTCTTGGACCTAGGAACTTTGCCCTTCCTCCCGCACCTTCTTGACTGTAATCCCTGAGCCATTATCCCCCTTTTACCCCCATCCCAACCTCTTTTAGTTCCCCTCCCTCACTATTGTCTCCTGCCGACAATAATCTATCCTACTCTTCTAATTTAATCCTACTCGAATCTGCACTATCAAACGACCCCAATCCCCTACACCTCACCAAAGCCTCTTCAACAAAGCACCATCAAATACCAAGGATCGAGGAGGCACCCACCACCGAGACCACCCACCAAAGCTCCCCTCCAACCAAATCATATCACTATCTGACGGGGGCAATGATGTAGACAGAACTAGTAACACCTGAAGCAGAATCGGCTGAAAGTTTGCAATAATTGTCTAAGTAGAAGGTCATATATTGTCAAAGTGGAAGGAGAGCTAAAGGTGTCACCAAAACGCTCGAAAGGAGTCGGATTTAGAGACTCCATTTACTTAGATCCGAGACCACCTTAATTTGATCTATACCTAGCAACCACCCAACACGAACCCACCCGTAGGAGTTCCACTTACTTCTTGGGTCCAAACCACTGACATTGCTTGTATTCAAAGCAACAGATAGGCCCATACCCCAACCTTGTTGGAACCAAACACAAGTGACCGACCCACCTCATCTCCTGCAGAACTCATCTGACTCCATTTAATGATCTTCGGCATTGGTTTAAGTAGAGATCCGGACCCTACTTAATAGAGTCCACACTGGTTTTGCCCTCATTTTCTTAGATATGAAATTATGATTGGATGCACAAAGAAATCTCACATCGATAACAAACTTGCGTGACCATACCACTCTACCTCCTAAATGATTCATTTCAACAATCCGCAAAACCAACCACCCTTATAATTGGGGTCTGCTAGCAATTCCCCCTTACTCTAGAGCAAACACCAAAGGTAAATGGATCCCCCTCTTCTCCTCATTTCTCGCAACTTGCACTTGCACCACAGTTGCCACCATGGTCATCGCACTCTGAGCCTCGAGCGCTTCACCCATGTTAGGCCACCTAGGACTTCTCCTCGACCATGCAAGAATAACATAGCCCCTCTAGACTCCACCACCCCCCACCTTTACGATGATGCCTACCTCCATGCAGTTGGTTGAGAAGATCGTTACATCTTGTGTCTCCTCTTCAAGTTCAACTGTTCAACTAACACATCCTTCCAGGTCCTCCTTCCCTCGTCAGAAGGCCATCTATCGCCCCATTATTCCATGATATGACATGAACAATCAAACCAAAGCAAGTAAACCCACTCCAACCAACTTTAACTCCTTTAGGACCACCTAACGAACCGCCACCTTCACAATGAAATGCACTATTAATGCATCTTCGTATAACAACTCAAATAATAACACTTTCTGAAATACCCTAAAAGAGTGGATGGCCTATTCCACAATACTTTAGGAATTGCAACTTTAATAGCATGGAGAACAAATCTACTACCACCACCCTGCCTAGAGGCAGGATCCTGTTAACACCATGCCATTGACTTTACCTCAGTTGGCAACCCCTTGGAAGATGAGTGTTTCCCCCCTCACCACCAAATCTACTACTCCTTTAAATTGAATTTTCTCAAAAACAACATGTTTGGTGACATTGAGAATGTCTATCTTTCGTTGAGAAATCGAGATAAGCACCGCCAACCCCCATCAAACTTTTGATAATAGAGGCATGCCCTTCATTGCCTCCCCAACTAGATGTGTCGAGGAAATCCTATCATGTTCTCCATTCTTATAGGTCTGTCACTCTTTCACCGCTCACCAATCTCCTCCCACAAGACGTTCTACCGACATTGTTGTCTATGCCATGAAGACGAGGCCATTTAATGCCCAACACATTGATGCAAAAGACATTGAAGAAGATTATGACAATTTCACACCCAATGAACAATTCCTTAGACCCCCCACACCTGAAGCATGTGGCGCTATAAGACGCATGGACCTTCCCCATCCCTTTTCTCCATCAGCCAGGACCAACCAAGAAGCCTCCACATGAAGTGAGCCCCACTGAGCCCCACCGTGAACCACTGCAGCCATGGAATATTAGAGGAATGCCATAGCTGCTCTACCCTTGCATTTCTAGGTTGGAGTTAGTTGTATGGACCCTATATTTTTCTTGTTATATTATTTCCAATCGCCAAAAAGCTCAAGGACCTTTTGGTCTATGTAATTATTTTTTGATAATGTGAATATATAAAAATTTTCGGGTGGGCATCTCCTCAACATCTCACTTTCTTTTTTCTTCAAAAAAATTATTTCCAATCACCTTTTAATAAAAATGTCTACCTCAAAAACTTGTAAAAAGCATAAACACAATCAATATAACACATAAGCAATACAACATCACATCACATTTATTATTCCAACCCTCTTAAACATCCAAACAACTACCATTCGTAGAAGGCTTACCCATCTGACTAACAATTTGATAGGAGGCTATTCAAACACAATCCAACCCTGTTACCAACCGTCAAGGTATTTTGCACTATTTATAGTCACAAGGATGCTTTTGATCCTATTTAACTTAATCTAGCAAGGAAAACCACTCTAGTAGTGATCAGTGCTCTTGCAATTACAGATCCAAGAATGACTCCGGAGTGGTGCATCCATGTTTTCTCTATTTTTAAAACGATCACATGATTTTATGCATGCTGAATTTGCTATGGCCAGTTATCCACCTTTTACACCAATGTGGCAACTTGTAGTTTGACTCCTGCTCTATTTTGGGGAAAAACAGCCTGTAATTCTAACTAGATTGATTAATTGGACCGACATTCTTGTTTAAAAGTAGCATTCTAAGCCACTACGCTCAAAGTTTTTGGATTGCAAAATATTTCAGGACTAAACATTTTGTGGTTGATGGATCATGGAAGTCAGCTAAGTTGTGGGTTATGAATCTTGAGACATTTTTGCCATCCATCCGCTGATTGTTGCATCTGTGTCAAGTTAGTGCGGGGGAAACTGAATATCAAGAAGCACCAGTGGTCTAGTGGTAGAATAGTACCCTGCCACGGTACAGACCCGGGTTCGATTCCTGGCTGGTGCATATATTTTACTGTGTTTTTTAATTTGGTATATTGGTATCCTTGGGCCATGCCTTACAACTGGATGGAGATCTGTCTTTGACTTGAATACATAGCCAGCAACTTGCATTATTAAACTTCGTTGCTTTTGCTTGAATGTGACAAGGTTGAAAGAAGTCGTGGCCAATTTCTACTAGAAACTAGCTGGCGCATCTTATTACGTTGAAAACCTACATACTCCTTTCATTTTAACAAGTTATCCTATTATAATTGCATTGCACAACAATTAATTTCAGGCAAATTTGCCCACTGGAGATGTGTGGACATCACATTGAGCCTTCCCTGGAACATTGCTAGGTGCCACAATCATAGAGTTTCAATGATGAAAGATTGCACTCTATTTTGTTCTTTAAATCAGGAACTTCCGAATGTCCATAATCAATCAGGAACTTCTGTAACATCCGTGTTTTTGACAAAATGAAATTTACAGAGGACTGACATCTGCACGGCGACCTATTATGATATATGAAAAACTCAGATCTCCCTTCTTTTATAAAAAGTTCTCCCTTTAATTTATTTTGTTGATTCTGTCCTTGTTTCATATCGAGTTGAGCTGATTTTCCAGTGAAGTACCCGTTTTCTGAAAAAATGCATTCCAGATTTCGTACTTCGTAGTATTAACCTTGACTGAATGTTAGAAAATAGGAAGCGGAAGCGGAAATGATAAACAGAGCATAAGAACAGAAAGATAAAACATGGAAGACAATATTTTTAGGTGGAACCCTACTCCCTAAGGAGTGGGATGAAACCACGGGAGAATGCCTCAGAGGGCGTATGTGTTCATTGAACTTTCTCAATCGTTATAGGAGGTATGGGGCTCCTTATATAGTCTCCTCAGAGCGTCCAAGTCCGACCACGGGTAGATGTGGGACTAAACTCAGTGGTGGGGTAAATGGATCCTAGAGAGATCCATTTACCCATCTCCCATACATGTGACACATATATCAAAAAGAACACTAATAACTTAGGTTTTGTATCACAATCAGCATGTAGCACCAGTGGTCTAGTGGTAGAACAGTATCCTGCCATGGTACAGATCTGGGTAAGATTCACAGCTGGTGCATCTGTATTTTATCCTCTTTCTAGATGAGCTATTGTGAACTTATTTTTGTTACATATAGAACTGTTATAGAAGAAGTGTTTTTTTTTATTTGTATGTATTTCTAGCAACCTATCTTAGAAGGCTGTTACTCTTCATGTGGGAAGAAACTTGAAAAAACACAATATTAATTTTAGCAAATTAAGCTACCTCAGCTCACACTTGAAACATTATTATTTGCATCCATTTACCAAAGCATTTTTATCTTTGCTTCACTGTGCTAGAAATTAATTTGTCTTCCCATCAATTTAGTAATACATCTCTTCTTTGCTTCAGTTTGGTGGAAGTTAATGGCAATCTGATATTGGGTTCACAGGGGTTAGTAAATTACAAGGTTCTGTGGATCTGATTTTACAGATTCATACAACAGATTTTCTTTGCTTTGACATTAAAAAAGGTTCATCACCTGGCTATGTAAGTATATTCTTTGGAATATGCTTCCATTAAAGGCTTTATAATTATTGGCAAATGTCTAAATATGTGTGTAACTATCATCTGATGACGTCTGACTAGATCCAGGTTCATGCACAATAATTAGCATGTAGATCCTGTCTAGTGGTAGAATAACACCCTACCACGATATGGGTTGGATTCACTGTTGGTGCATATATATTTTAGTCGCTGTCTACTTGATGTATATATTATTGCAAAGCTTCTTTTCCTATGTTGGAGTATTTGGTCGTGCGCAATATGTATGGGAGATGGGTAAATGGATCTCTCCAGGATCCATTTACCCCATCCAAGAGTTTAGTCCCACATCTACCAGTGGTGGGACTTGGAGGCTCTGTGGAGGCTATATAAGGAGCCCCAGTTCTCCTATATCAATTGAGAAAGTGCAATGCATAACCTGACCGTTTGAGGCCTTCTCCCGTGGTTTCATCCCGCTCCTCACGAAGTAGGGTTCCACGTAAAATCTTTTTGTTCTTCCAGGTTTTTATTCCTGTTCTTATGCTCTATTTATCATTTTCGCTTCATATTTTCTAACATGGTATCAAAGCAGGTCGTTCTTGGTTGATTTTGAAGCGTTGATTCTTGAAGATTATTTTTATTCAAGATTGTTCATGTTCTGGTCGCGATTCATTCTTTGTTGGTTTTCTGGTCGCGATTCATTCTTTGAAGGTATCAGATGCGGGTCGATTCTCGAAGATTTCAAATTTTTTTATTTCGAGATTCGATTACTGCTCGTTCTTGAAGATCTTCTTTATAAAGATCGTGTTAGTTATGTGTTTAAGTTCTGAAATTTATTTGTGGTGGCTGTCCATGTTTGATCTCAAGGCTGCTCGAAAGAAGCCATTAGGGTTCCTGATGGAACCCTAATCTTAGTTCATGCCTCGAGCAATGGGCAGCCGTCCAGGCGACGATTCAAGTCTCAGATCACAACGGCATATCCTTCATGCATCCAGGTCACAAGCCCTCCACGCGACCCGATCATAGCGCACAATTCCAAGCCGCACCATCTTGCATCGCCATCCAGCCTCAACTCCTTGGAGCACTTCCAACCGCATCGTGTGGCACTAGCGTAGGCGGCATTCTTCACCTAGGCGAAGGCATCCAAGCTCCAGCGCCCCCCACCCCGATCTCCCCTCCTCCCTCGTACAGGGGCTGCAGACCTCCTCTCGATTCCAGGCGGGGGTCTTCCCTCCAGGCGATTCCATTCTTCAGGCGTACAGGCACAAGGCGGCGCCCCTCTTCCCAGGCGGAGCCTTCCATGGCTCCTGGCGGCGCCTCCAGAACTCCAGGAGGGAGGCGGTTCTTGCATGGTGTACAGGTGCTTCCAGGGCAAGATCCCCACGGGCGGTGGAGCTCATTTAAAAAAAGTGTGCTGTGCTTATTAAAAAAATGAAGGGAGGGGGGTCCAACGTTAAAAAAAAGATTAAAAAAATGGTTGAGTTATTTGGGCCTGTCGTATAAAAAAATTAAAAAAAGGTGGCGCATGCAATTAAAAAGTCATATGCGATAAAAAATGGTGATGAAAAGCCGTATAAAAAATGATGTGAAACTAACTTAAAATGTTTTTTTAAATGCAAGAAAAGCCAAAAAAATATATGGCTTATTGATGTTCCCCATTTTATCGTCTTCTCCTAACTTTGTCGATGTTCATTTTTCGACAAGTATGGGAGAAAGGGGGAGTTAGGGTTGGGCATGGGCCGGGCTCGGTTCGGGTTCGCCTTGGCCCGGCCCAAGCCCATTTTAGAATATGGGCTAACGGGTCGGGCCTAGGCCCATTTTATTTTCAAAAATTAGGCCCAAGCCCAAACCCGGCCCAAATAAAATGGGTCGGGTTCGGGTCGGGCCGGCCCAATTTAACACATATGTATACGAATATCATGTCTTCCATTCTTCTTGCATTTGTGTGGTTGTTTCTTATGCATGTGTGCATGTTTAAAACTATAAAGCATGCTAACTAATTTGTGATTTTAACATTAGTTGTATGTTGGAAATACAAATGTGGTAAAAATATGGCGACTTAAACCACCATTCAATTCACCATTACATATTCTATTGTAGATGCGGGCACTATGACCCAATACAAATTGGTTACTTACAGTTGTACATGCTGTAACACTTGAGGACACAGATTCCATTATTGCATATTAATGTAATAATTTTGTATATTAATGTAATAATATCCTCAATCCACTAATGGATATGATTATTAATGTATCTAAGCATTTATTCTACACTTGAATAAGGATAGTAAAGTTAGAACATGGTATTTGGAATGAACATGAATATAATTGATATAATTATACCGTACTAGATATAAATATACTTGCTTTAGAATGGATCGGGCTATCGGGCTAACGGGTTTGGGCCTTCTCAGGCCCAAACCCGGCCCGATAATCAATATTGGCTCATTTTAGGGCCCACGGCCCGCCCATTAAATTTCGGGTTCGGGTTTGGGTCGGGTTATACGGGTCGGGTTTTGGGCCGGGTCGGGCCGGCCCAGCCCAATGCCCAACCCTAGGGGGAGTATATGTAGAGTCACAGGTCTGCTTAGATGTTCCAGATTCAGATGCAGATTTCCAGACTATTCAGATTCCAAACTCTACAACGGATATTCAGACTCGGTGATTGGTATTCCGAGTCAGTTTCAGTTACGCACATAGATGCGGTCCTATTTCAGATGCGCACATATTTGCCATCTTTTGTCGCGGTCCCCATCATTCTTTTGTTGTTTCGGACAGAGTTTTCATGTGAGCCATAGGGACTCCAGAGTAGAGGACCATTCCCTATGCCATGTTGGCAAGGGTTTTCATGTGCTATCATAGGGACTCCAGAGTAGAGTACCATTCTCTGTGCCAGATAGGAGAGACCTAGTTCTCCAACGAGGAGACTTCTTCAGACTCCATTCTCCAGCGACCATGGACTCCGATGAGGATTGCACTTCCACAGCCTTTTTCAGTTCGGCCCTTTTCAGAGATGGATCGGTTGTTCACATGCTGTGGCGGGTCAGAGCACTCCGACGAGGAGACTCATTTCAATTTCAATGACTGTGACAGGCGCAATACAAAGCACATGCTCTCCGATGAGGAGATTCATCAGACTCACACTCCAGCCCGTTCGTCCTCCTCACCTGCACAGCATGAGAAGCAACATCCTCGACAATAGCAGTTGTGCGCGTTTAGTTGATATTGTCCGTAGTGTCTTGTAACGTGGGTTGAGTTTCTTTCTGTTTGTCCAAGCTGAGCATTGCATGCTCCAGCTTGAGGGGGAGTGTTGGAGTATTTGATTGTGCGCAATATGTATGGGAGATGGGTAAATCGATCTCTCTAGGATCCATTTAGCCCATCCAAGAGTTTTGTCCCACATCTACCAGTGGTGGGACTTGGAGGCTCTGTGGAGGCTATATAAGGAGCCCCAGATCTCCTGTATCAGTTGAGAAAGTGCAATGCATAACCTGGCCGTTTGAGGTCTTCTCCCGTGGTTTCATCCCGCTCCTCACGGAGTAGGGTTCCACGTAAAATCTTTTTGTTCTTCCAAGTTTATATTTCTGTTCTTATGCTCTGTTTATCAAGGAAGGTCGTATCAATATTGTTTCGGTCCACCCGAAAAATGACATATCGGGATATATCACCGATATATCGATGATATTGGTGGAAATGTCGAAAATGGTTCAAAAAGCCAATTTTATGCCATTTTTCATAAATTAACATCATCCAAGATATCAAACCAACAAATAACCTACAAATAAAGACTTATATCACACATATCGATCATTTATAGACCGTATATTGCACATATCGGTCATATCGAACATATCGATATTAATATTGATTCTTGACTTATAAATATTGGAAATGGATTTCATTCAAGTTCTTATAACATGAAGTACTACAAATATACACCTAGAAAATACATATAGATCATTTATGAGGACTATGATCCTTATAGTGCACATATCAGTCATATCGCTGATATTGTTAGTTGTTGACATACTATATATATATTGAAAATGGAGTTCATCCAAGTACTTTGATCACTAAATAATTTACAAATGTACTCTTACTCTCTTAGATAACATATATCGATCATCTATGAACCTTATATCGCATATATAGATACGACGGTGCTGTTAGTTGTTGACCTATATATATTGAAAATGGAGTTTATCCAAGTTCTTAGATCAATAAATAACTTACAAATATACTCGTAGATCACACATATCGATCATTTATAAAGCTTATATTGCATATATCAATCATTTCGAACATATCAATATTAATGTTGATTCTTTACTTATAGATTTTTTTGAAGAATTGACTTATAGATATTGGAAATGGATTTCGTTCAAGTTTTATAACATGAAATAACTTGTAAAAATACATCAAGTTGAAGAACCATTGTATGCACCCTCCTGCCGCATCATACCCGGAACAAAGTATATAAATCATAGATTGTTTTAATACAAGGTGTAGCTAGATAGGTAGTGGAATCAAGCTTGCATGAATAATAGCATTGATATATAGGATATCGACGAAATGTCAGCGATATCGGTCGATATCCTGTATTTTTTGTACTGAATCCATTCATTTTTGACCGATGTGGGTCGATATGGCGATATATCGCCGATATACCGATGATATATCGTCGATACCCCTGTAAAAAGATACACACTCCGATTTCGATACCCCCAACCTCTCGATACCGATATATCGACGATATATTGCCGATACGGCCTTCACTGTTGTTTATCATTTCCGCTTCCGCTTCCTATTTTCTAACATCCTACATGCAGTAGAATTGCTTATTATGTGTAATATATTTTTAGCAATCTATGTTAGAAGATTTTGTGTCTCTTTATGTAGGAAGAACAGTTGAAAAAGCCATAATATAATATCTTCTAGCTCAATTTGCTATGGCAGCCACTCGGAGCATTATCTTTTGTATTTTGCATACATTTTGCAAGAGATCTTCGCTTTTCTTCATTGAGGAGAAATTAATTTTAATCTGAATTTGGGTGCCGCCATTAGGAAATATCACACTATGTTATCCGTGTATCTGTTGGTGTCTCAGAATTATGTTATCCGTGTATCTGTTGGTGTCACAGAAATATGGAATTTGACCATAAAGATTTACTTTGCCTTGACAATTAAAAAAACAAGTTGGTTCACCTTCTGGCTCTGAAGTATATTATTTTGGAATATGCTGCATCAAATGGACCTGTAAATTAATTGGTGAGTGGTTAAAACTTTATGAACTAGCATCATCTGACGATAATCTCTTGTAAGATCTAGCTTCATATGTATTAATTAACATGTAGCACCAGTGGTCTAGTGGTAGAATAGTACCCTGCCACGGTACAGACCCGGGTTAGGGTTGAGCATGGGCCGGGTCCGGGCCGGGTTCAGCTTGGCCCGGCCCAAGCCCATTGTAGTATACGGGCTAAGGGGCCGGGCCTAGGCCCGTTTTATTTTTCAAAATCTAGGCCCAAGCCCAAGCCCGGCCCAAACATTATGGGCCGGGTTCGGGCCGGGCCGACCCAAATTGAAACTCCGAAACATATTGAGCTTGTTTTTATCTTACAAATACACCACCCATCCCCAACAAAAATGAGTATTCTTTACACATGCAAATATGTTTTACACATTGATAATATTAAGGAATCATATCCATGATACGAATTTGCTATGTACAACAACATGCTCTAAATATGACAAATATATTACCAATGTAATATATTTGTTTATAATATATGTTTGTTCACATGGTAAATTATTATCATGATGGTATATATAACAATGATGGCTGTTAACTTTACTAAATTAATATGTTTAGAATTTAATATCCATCTAAATTCTATTATCACTCATATGCATAAGTAATGGGTCAAGCTAATGGGCTGGGCAGTTGGGCCCTTGAAACGGGCCGAGCTATCAGGTCGGGTTATCGGGCTTTGGGTTTGGGCCCTATCAGGCCCGAACCCGGCCCGAATATACATTTGGGCTTGAATTAAGGCCCAAAGCCCGGCCCAATTCTTTGCGGGCTCGGGTTTGGGCCGGGCTACATGGGCCTGGTTTCGGACCGGGTCGGGCTGGCCCGGCCCAATGCTCAACCCTAACCCGGGTTCGATTCCCGGCTGGTGCATTCATGTTTTCTATTCTCGTTTAGTGATGCATAGTACTTATTATATGCAACGGTTGACTGGTAGAGGTAATAGATCTACCACTTGTATTAAATACATGATAAAACAATATAGATTTCTAGAGGGAATTTATTAGACGAAACATGCTATGCACTTTTATTTGTATTGCACTTTTTTATTAAATGAGATGAAGCCCCAAGCCCCCTTATATCGGGAGAGGTTAGGGTTACACCACAATACAGAGTAGAGAAGAGGCCCCCTGATGGGTACAACTCATATCATGCGTCACTTTTCCTCAAGCATGACATATACATCAACTGTGCTCAGCTTTAAGAGGTTTGTTGAACGTGTTCACAGTTTGATCCTCTTGAAGCACACTAGAGGTGTGCATCAACCCTCTTTATATCAAAAGTTTTTGATGTCATCACAATCAACTTCTACATGTTTTGTGCATTCATGAAATATGGAGTTGTTGGTTATATGCAGTGAACACCAATTCTCTTCCTGGAGAGATGTGCCTAAGTAGGGCAATTCATGAACTGATTGAGCTTGTCAAAAGGGAGGTGTCTGACCTCATGATGGTCAGATTTAGTAGCTTCTGATCAACTGCATGTAATGGCAAGTGTCTCCAATATCTGTAGATTCTTAGATGTGAAGCTTGGGATCCATGGAAATTCAAGTTGGTTTGGATTCAAACATCCCATTCTTTCAAATCAGTAGTAAACATCCTATGGGACATAATCAAACCTCTTTTGGAACATGCAATCTTAATCCTAAGTATCTCGATGATCCAAGGTCCTTGATCACACACTGCTCTACCAGTTGTTTCTTCACATCTATAATGTCCTTTGAGTCATCACCTGTGAGGTCATTGTCATATCCGCATGCACCAACATGGACCATGGTTGTGGTGCATTTTCTCATCTCCCTCTCCTTTACGGCATGTCGTCTTTTGGAGTCACGTAATACCTCAACATGACTGTTAGGAATCTCTGTTGTTGTTAATGCCTCTGCAAATCATTGTAGTATAGTCTGAGGTTAGAGGATATCCGTGCTAATAGAATGCATGTTACATAGCCCCTTTCCCTTTCTTAGGGCTATAAGAAAATTTATTGTATTAGTGGTTGCGCTGCCTCCTGTGCCGTTGAAGCTAATGTAGCAATGAGGGAAAAAGACTATGGTAAAGAAAATTTATTGTATTAATGCTAACCATTATTTTCTCTCAATCCAGATGGGTGTCCTGATCCAGATGTTTTTTTGATCTTCTTTTACAGAAAATTTTGGGATCTCATTGCTGAGGATCTGATGGCAGTGGTAGCAGAATTCATGGAAGAATTCATGGAAGACAACAGGGGTTTTGAGAGGCTCAACCGCTCCTTCATCTTCATGCTCCTTAAGAAGGATGGTGCCTCCAAGGTGGAGGACTACCGTCCCATCACCCTCTCAAACGCGGTTTACCTGATTTTGGCTAAGTTGCTTGCAAACCGACTGAAGAAGGTGTCGAACAAGATTATCCCCTAGCTCAGAGTGCTTTCCTCCCGGGTAGGCAGTTGTTGGATAGTGTAGTGCCTCCTAGAGGTGTGCATCAACCCTCTTTATATCAAAAGTTTTTGATGTCATCACAATCAACTTCTACATGTTTTGTGCATTCATGAAATATGGAGTTGTTGGTTATATGCAGTGAACACCAATTCTCTTCCTGGAGAGATGTGCCTAAGTAGGGCAATTCATGAACTGATTGAGCTTGTCAAAAGGGAGGTGTCTGACCTCATGATGGTCAGATTTAGTAGCTTCTGATCAACTGCATGTAATGGCAAGTGTCTCCAATATCTGTAGATTCTTAGATGTGAAGCTTGGGATCCATGGAAATTCAAGTTGGTTTGGATTCAAACATCCCATTCTTTCAAATCAGTAGTAAACATCCTATGGGACATAATCAAACCTCTTTTGGAACATGCAATCTTAATCCTAAGTATCTCGATGATCCAAGGTCCTTGATCACACACTGCTCTACCAGTTGTTTCTTCACATCTATAATGTCCTTTGAGTCATCACCTGTGAGGTCATTGTCATATCCGCATGCACCAACATGGACCATGGTTGTGGTGCATTTTCTCATCTCCCTCTCCTTTACGGCATGTCGTCTTTTGGAGTCACGTAATACCTCAACATGACTGTTAGGAATCTCTGTTGTTGTTAATGCCTCTGCAAATCATTGTAGTATAGTCTGAGGTTAGAGGATATCCGTGCTAATAGAATGCATGTTACATAGCCCCTTTCCCTTTCTTAGGGCTATAAGAAAATTTATTGTATTAGTGGTTGCGCTGCCTCCTGTGCCGTTGAAGCTAATGTAGCAATGAGGGAAAAAGACTATGGTAAAGAAAATTTATTGTATTAATGCTAACCATTATTTTCTCTCAATCCAGATGGGTGTCCTGATCCAGATGTTTTTTTGATCTTCTTTTACAGAAAATTTTGGGATCTCATTGCTGAGGATCTGATGGCAGTGGTAGCAGAATTCATGGAAGAATTCATGGAAGACAACAGGGGTTTTGAGAGGCTCAACCGCTCCTTCATCTTCATGCTCCTTAAGAAGGATGGTGCCTCCAAGGTGGAGGACTACCGTCCCATCACCCTCTCAAACGCGGTTTACCTGATTTTGGCTAAGTTGCTTGCAAACCGACTGAAGAAGGTGTCGAACAAGATTATCCCCTAGCTCAGAGTGCTTTCCTCCCGGGTAGGCAGTTGTTGGATAGTGTGGTGCTGGCATCGAAAATTGCGGCGGACTGATGCAGGTGCAAGACTAAAGGTGCATTCTGGAAGGTGGATTTCTCCAAAGCTTATGATTGTGTGGATTGGCGCTTCCTTTGGGCATCGATGCATATGCGTGGTTTCCCTACTATTTGGATATCGTGGATGAAGAGGTGTATCACTACTTCGTCTTGTACAGTGTTGGTGAACAGAAAACCAAAGGGTGATTTTTTCCAGCCTCAGAGGGGTGTTCGACAGGGGTGTCCTCTTGCTCTGTTGCTCTTTGTGTTCGTTGCGGACGTGCTGACGGTCATGGTGGATCATGCGGTTATTGGTGGTTTTTTTCGAGGCTAATCGAAGGAGGGGATTTCTATTCATGTCCTATTCGCGGACGACACAATCATCTTTGTGGAAGGGGACCCATTGAGTTGCAGAGGCGTGTCTACAGTCCTGGACTTTTTCGGTATGGTGTCAGGGTTGAAGATTAACATGGAGAAGTCAAAGTTGTCCCTTTTAGGATGTCGGAGGAGGAGGTTGCGATTTGCGAGAGCCGGTTGCGATCGCCTCGGGGCAAATTGCCCATTCAGTATCTTGGAGTCCCTTTGGTGGCGGGTAACATGAAGGCGGTTGGATGGGATCCTGTGATTGAGAAGGTGAAGCAGAGATTAGCAGGTTGGAAGGCCACTTGCCTTTCCAGGGTGGAAGGCTCGTTCTGCTAAGTCGGTACTCTCTGCAATACCGATCTTTTTTCTGTCCTTGAAGATACTCCCGATTGGGGTGAGGAAGAGGCTCGAGTTATCATGCGTAGGTTCTTTTGGGCTGCCTCAAGAAATCCTGGTGGTGTAGCCTTGGTTAACTAGAAAACAGTGGCATGTCCTAAGGAGGATGGGGCTCTTGGTGTTTGAAGCCTCGAAGAGCTGAACAATACTCTTCTTTGTAGATGGGTTCACATTTGGGGAGATTGTAATAGTTTGGTGTGCACCTTCCTCCGCAAGATCTATAGGGTGGGAATTGCCTTTCCCTGTTCAGAGGATCTGGGCAAGGTGCCATCTTTCTTCTGGCGGGGAATCTGCGGTCTGGCGCAGCTGATCCGCTCGTCCCTCAAGCTGATTTTAGGTGATGGGTTGGGCTTTCGTTTTTGGTTGGATGATTGGTTTGAAGGCGATGCGCTAGGTGAATGCTTCCCTCGGCTCATGGCCCTCTATACGAACCCAAGTGCTCTTGTGGCTGAGGTGTGGGATGGCCATGAATTCTTCCCATCCTTCCGCTCTGATCAGTCGGACCAAAGGATAGAGAAGCTGTAACCTACAACTGTTGCTAGAGACCCTGGAAGATGTGGTTGGTCCTACGGAGGGAAGAGATTGTTGGTGCTGGCGAGATGGGTGTCTCATAGTTGGGAAAGCATACCAGGTGTTGAAGGGATCCCGGACCTACGATCTCGATAGCCCTGAGGCAGATTGCAAAAGACTCTGGACCTGGAAAGTGTCGATACGAGTAAAGATCTTCCATTGATTGTGCAGAAGAGGTAGACTGATGGCGGGGGTTCGGGTAGCGGGATTTTTCACGAACGTCAGCTCATCCTGTTCGCGGTGCTAGACAGTTGTGGAAGATGCGAATCACTTGCTCTTCAGGCGCAGGAGCTCGGCAGGGGCCTAGTCTCTCTTCGGGTATCAACAGGTCAGGTGTGATAGTATGGAGGTCTTCTGGGAGCCCATTGGAGAAGACTGGACGGGCACGGAAAAAGAGCGGTCTAGGTGTTTGGCGGTTCTTTGGGCTATTTGGATTGCCAGGAATGGGGCTATTTTCAGAGGGGACAGAATGTATGGTGAGAATGTTGCGACAAATGCCAAAATGCTTGCTGATAGTCGGGTGATGTAATCTTTTTTTGCTGGTGGTGCCACCTATATATGGCATGTAATCATGTTATAAAGATGATAAATGGTGAAGTTTTTGGGCACGCTTATACGGCGGAGGCCCTTTTTCTTGAAAAAAACATGTAGCAATGAGTTCAATACTAATGTCAGAATTGCATGTTCTTGTAGCATTAACACTATATACAAAATAAACTATCAATTTTTAAAACCTTTGTCGAAGGATTGGTAGGAGCACATGTTAACTCAGAAGGGAGTTATCTCAGATTATACGAAAGTTTGATCTGATTAACATGACTCAAGGTGGGGTACATGGATATTTATTTGATAAGCCATAGCTACAGTGGAGGATGTAGAAACATGGATACCTGTATTTGAAAAGAAGAGATTACAATCGGAAAAATGATGTTTGCACTAATATAGTCTTTCATGACCTCGTTCCCAGCATCAATATATGATTCCTTACATAGCCTTAGAAAACATATTTGATTGCCATGGCAACCAACGCCTCCCTAACGCACCTGAATATTCTGGGAGGAACAACCAAAACCTTCTTTTTCAGGTAGATAACCTCAATGTGTACATGTTCACCAGTGAAGTAGAAGGCATGCAATTAATCATAAAGGCAATTGTGAGCACTGAATCTCCCCATAGTTGCTTAGAACATGAGAGTATATGAGCATAGTAGGAGCAACATCAAAGATGTATCGATGTTTGTATTTGGCAACTCCATTCTTATGCGAAGTGTTAGAATTATTATATTACAATTATATTTGTAACCTTTCGGGTTCCGTAACCCTTAACCCTTCGAGTTCTGTAACCTTTAACTCTTCGGGTTCCGTAACCCCTCGGGGGTATTTATGTATTTTTACTCTTGTACTCTCTAGGGTTTTCTCTCTGTATAAGAGATCCTAGCCCTATGGAATAGATATTCCATTCCTTCCTCTTCTCCACATGGTATCAGAGCAACGGTCCTAGACCGGGGTTCTGATCTAAAGTCCCCACCGCCACCTTCAAGCCTCGCAAAAGCCTGTGCGGGGCCCTCTTCCCTGAATTAGGGCCCCGCGCAAGGCCCTCCAATCGCCTCTAGTGCAGCAGCCCTCCCGCTAGCGCTTCCCGGCGCTTTCAGGACCTCCTACGAAGGTCGTCAGCCCCACAGCTACCCTCCACGGGTATCGTAGGACTCTTTGTAGATCCAAAACTCATCACGGATCGCTTCCAAGAATCCACATATGCTGTCCATTGGGGGTTTTCAGCTCTTCGTCAAGGGCAAATGTGAGTTTTAGGGCATTTTTAGCTCTTATATGCATCCTTAGTTGATAACAGAATCGTCTTTCTATTTTAAGACCACCATGGTGTCTTCTTCTACCGAGACAAAGCCCTTGGCCACAAATATTATGGCACAAGGCACTACTATCAAACTCAAGGGCACAGAAAATTACGTGTTTTGGTCTCGATCTTTTATGGTATTCATTGGTGGTTAGAGGAAACTTTACATTTTGACTAAAGATCCTTTAGATGAAAAGGACAAAGAGTACGACAACTGTAAAACTGATAACTATATGGTTATCAATTGGATGACCAACAGTGTTGAGGCTCATATTGCCTCAAATCTTCTTTACAAAAATACAGCCAAGGAAATGTGGGAGGATCTCGAGCAAACCTACTCCCAAAAGAAGACGAAGTCATGCCTTGCAGATATTTACAGGCGAATCTGGTCGGCATCTCAGGGTGATTCCACCCTCATCGAGTACTACGGGCATCTATCCAGTCTGTATGAGGAGCTTGCAATATTCCAGCCCTCATGTTGCACCAAATAGATACAAGAGCGTTCTGACTGGCAGGTATACCGCTTCCTTGATGGCCTGCATTCTAGGTACCATGCAGCGAAGGAGCAATTTCTTATATCAGACGCACTGCCAACAATGAAGGCCATCTTTGGCCGACTTGAGGAGCTCGAGACATCCGCTGCCCGACCTCCTGTCTTACCTTCAACAGAGAACTTTGCACACATCGCCTCATCTGGGCGAGGAGGCAGATACGGCTTGCGAGGAGGACGCGGTCGCGATCCAAGTCGTGGCCGTGGACGGGAATCTGGACGAGGCCGTGACTTTGGTCGTGGTCGTGGGCGAGACTCTATTGCCCCATGCACTCACTGTGGTAGGTGGAACCACCCGGCTGAACGATGCTGGCAGAAGTTTGGCGTATCTTCTTATCACGCCAATAATGCTTATGAGGATGCCTATGATGTAGAAGAAGCATCGCCTGCCTCCAGTGGCAAGACTGTTCATCTTAATGATGCAGATTACTCCCGCCTAATGCAGATCCTTCAGACTCCAGGGCCTACCACCACTAGTAACACTACAACTGCTGCTCTGGCCACTCCTTTAGGTACCATAGCCAACTCTGCTATCACTTCTACTCCAGCTTGGATTATTGATTCCGGCGCCTCTACTCATCTCACTGGATAAGGTAGTCTGCTCACCTCTTCCATACCATCTACCGCTGTGAAGTCCGTTCGAGTTGCTAATGGGACTCAATCACAGATTACTAGTGTCGGAACTATGGAATTCTCTTCGAAACTCCGACTTTCGACGGTTCACTGTGCTCCTGATTTTTCTCTTAGCTTGTTGTCAGTTCACAAGCTTTGTGTTGAGCTTCATTGTCACGTGATATTTGATGAGTCTTGTTGTTATTTTCAGGACATTCGGACGAGGCAGATTTTTGGTGGGGGTCATGAGAAGAACAGCCTATATTACCTTGACATACCCTTAGACTCCAATTTTGTTGGTGCTGCATCTATCTCCGAAGATCCGCTCCTATGACATCGACGCCTTGGACATCCCTCTGCCAAGGCCATCTCCATGATGTTTCCTGAACTCTCTGCTCTGAAGCCCTTTTAGTGCGAGGCATGTGAGTTCGGGAAACACCATAGAACTTCGTTTCCTGTCCGTAGTGAGTCTCGTAGTACTGTTGCTTTTCATCTTGTTCACTGTGATGTTTGGGGACCTTGTCCGATCCGCACATTAAGTGGTCATCGCTACTTTATAGTTTTCGTTGATGATTATAGTCGATCTTCTTGGGTCTATCTAATAAAGGAGCGTTCGAAGATTAATCAGATTGTCAGAAATTTCTTTCAATATGTTAAAACTTACTTTTCTAGCATTGTTAAGATCATTCGTACCGACAATGCTCTTGAGTTAACCCAACATGACTTGACCTCTTTCTTTGCATCCCAGGGAACTGTTCACCAAACATCATTCCCATATACCTCACAACAGAATGGTATAGCTGAGAGGAAACTCCGACACTTGCTAAATGTTGCCAGATCTCTTCTTAGTCGAATGAATGTTCCTAAACAATATTGGGGAGATGCTATCCTTACTGCAGTGTATCTCATCAACCGTGTTCCTTCATCAGTTCTCAAAGGGGCAACTCCATTTTCC
The DNA here is from genome assembly GCA_037367405.1 of Ottelia alismoides. Classification (NCBI taxonomy): domain Eukaryota; kingdom Viridiplantae; phylum Streptophyta; class Magnoliopsida; order Alismatales; family Hydrocharitaceae; genus Ottelia; species Ottelia alismoides. The sequence continues at coordinate 208,299 of JAZKJV010004916.1, read as the reverse complement.
TTACTTTATCCTACCGAGTCTCCTTTTCCCATACCTCTGCGAATTTTTGGTTGTATTGCCTTTGTTCATAACTTTCATGCAGCTGACAAATTATCCTCTCGTGCCATCAAATGCGTCTTTCTTGGGTACTCTCGTACCCAGAAAGGCTATCGCTGCTATGATCCTGTTGGACGTCGATACTATGCATCTGCTGATGTCACTTTCTTTGAGCAAACAAGTTATTTCACACAGTCTGTATGTGACATTCCTCTGGACCTCCCTCCTCCACCAATCGTCTATACTCGCCAGCGTACCTCTATACCTCCTACACCAGTGTTTGTACTTTTTCATGTCCATATTATGCAGGATTTATGACCACTTCAAGTGCTCCCACCACTGCTGTCCCGGATGTACCTGGGGAACTTCCTATAGCTCTACGCAAGCAAAAAAGGAAATGCACGTATTACCACATGTCACATTTTACTTCTACAGATGGCTTATCTAGCTGTGACAAGAGATTTGCAGATGCTCTTAATGCTATTACCGTTCCAAGAGATCATTTCAGTGCAATGCAAGATCAAGGTTGGCGACAGGCCATGGATGAGGAGATGGATGCACTTACCTCCCGGGGTACGTGGGATCTTGTGTCATGCCCCCTGGGAGTTCGCCCTGTAGCATGTCGATGGGTCTTCACGACCAAACAGTCGCCTGATGGTTCTATTGACAAGTTGAAAGCCAGACTTGTTGCAAAAGGTTTTACACAAACCTTTGGAGTTGATTATTTTGAGACCTTCTCACCAGTTGCCAGAATGGGGTCGATACGTACCATTCTTTCTGTTGTTGCCAACAAGGCTTGGCCCATTTATCAACTTCATGTGAAGAATGCCTTTCTTTATGGTGATCTTGAGGAGGAGGTCTACATGATGCAACCACCGGGGTATGCAGTCGAGGGGGAGCATGTATGTCGACTACGCAAGGCCATTTATGGCCTGAAGCAGAGCCCAAGGGCATGGTTTGACAGGCTCACTACGTAGATCAACACACTTGGTTTTCAGAGGACAACATCTGACTACTCTGTCTTTGTTAGACGACGGTCTACTGGCACGATTATCCTTACTGTCTATGTTGATGATAAGGTTATCACAAGAGATGATGTAGATGGTATTCAGGAGACCAAGGCCTTCCTCAAGAAGGTCTTTATCACGAAAGATCTCGGCCAACTTCGTTATTTTCTTGGCATCGAAGTAATACGCACTACAGAGGGGCTCCATCTTTCACAGAGAAAGTATTGCCTCGATATTCTGACTGAGGCAGGACTTCTTGGATGCAAGCCATCTGGCATCCCTGCAGAAGTGAGAAAATATTCAGCATCTACTGATCCAGCATTTGAGGATGCAACACGATACAGAAGCTTAGTGGGAAAATTACTCTATCTCACTGCTACGAGGCCAAATATATCATATGCTGTGAGCAGAGCCAGTCAATATATGGAGAAGCCTCTTTACAGTCACTGGCAGGATGTTCTTTTGATCCTTCGATATTTGAAGGAATCTCCCGGACGTGGACTTTTCATGGGATGAATGGACACACTAATATCTCTGCCTATACAGATTATGACTATGCTAGCTCTCCTGAGGACCGCCGATCCACTACAGGATATGCCATGTTTGTTGGGGATAACCTTGTCACTTGGCGAAGCAAGAAGCAGACAATGGTATCCAGATCTAGTGCGGAAGCAGAATACAGGGCAATGGCTCAGGCCACATGTGAAATCACATGGCTTATTTCTTTCTTAACAGAACTTGGCATGTCAGTCACCACTCCTGTACCCTTATACTGCGACAACAAGTCTGCCACATACATCGCCACCAATCCAGTTTTCCATGAGAGGACAAAATACATTGAAGTTGATTTCCATTTTATTCGTGATGCAGTACGAGAAGGACGAATCAACACTCCACACATCTCCATTGAACTTCAACTTGCAGACATCCTCACAAAGGCCCTTCCAAGGAAGCGCCTAATGTACTTAGTATCCAAGTTGGGCATGATCGACAGATATGCTCCAACTTGAGGGGGAGTGTTAGAATTATTATATTACAATTATATTTGTAACCTTTCGGGTTCTGTAACCCTTAACCCTTCGGGTTCCATAACCTTTAACTCTTCGGGTTCTGTAACCCCTCGGGGGTATTTATGTACTTTTACTCTCGTACTCTCTAGGGTTTTCTCTCTATATAAGAGACCCTAGCCCTATGGAATAGATATCCCATTCTTTCCTCTTCTCCACACGAAGTATAAGCACAAGTGGTGATAAACCATCCAAAGGGATGATATAAAAGAGATGAAGTCAAAAGTCATGGGAGAGGAAATTCCTCTTATTATTTGACCGAAGAATCTTCATTTTGGTATTACAAAAAGCCCCACACCTCCTGTAATAGATGAGAAAGTGCAATGAATACATCAACCCTTTGAGGCGTTCTCCCGTGGTTCATCCCGCTCCTCACAGAGTAGGGTTCCACTGGTGTTCTTAATGTTTATTCTGTATCTCTGATATTATGCTTCCACATTCTTCATTTTCTAACATGATATCAAAGCGGGTTCGATTTTCGAGGATGTATTTTATATTTTTGTTCGAGATTTGATTTTTTTGTTATGTTCTTGAAGACTATATATTTAGGATTGTTGAAGTACAAGTTCTATGATTTCTATTAAAACCCTATCTTTTGCTCAATGATCATTGTCGACGATTCTACAATTCCTGGAACCCTAGTTCTATTTGATGCTATGAAGATCCCTGTCGTCATTCAGATTTATCTCCAGGAGGTTTCATCACAAACCCTAGGTCAAGCTATTGTGTGGAATTCCATGCTTCACTCGCAGGATTCCAGGTCGCACTCCTCTGATTTGTGTGCAACCTTCAGTGTTGCATCCATAGAAGATGGTGCGTTGGTGGCACGAGCACCATCTACTCCAGCCCATGGCGACGAGAACCTCTAGTCGAAGGCCTCTTCAGCCCAGATCGTGCAACCCAGATCGTGCAAAGCTCCTCCAGGCCCCCTTTCAGTTATTCTCCAGCGGCGGCGGCCCTAATCTCCGCTACTCTCCCTTTCAGCTACAGGCGGCGATGCCTCCTTCCAACGGGGGGTGACAGCGTAGATTGTTCTCCATTAGGAGAACCCTAAATTGATGAGAGGTCCCCCATCTGAATCTTAGGTTGGGGTATCTTGCGTGTATCTCCCTCTTTCAGGTGACGGCATCTCCAGATCTCGCGCAAGAAAAAAAAAGAGGGTGACGCCCTGATCTCGATGCTTTATGCGGCGGCATCTCCAGGCAACATCTTCCACCGTATCTCCGCAGACTCGCCCTCCAGATTGCCACCACATCTCTCCAGGCAGTGAAGGTTGTATCCCCTCCTAGCAGAAGCCCTCTCCATCTTCAAGAGGCAGCAGTGCATCTCCTATAGCTCCAATCTCCAATGCTCTCCCTTTCAGCTACAGGCAGTGATGCCCGTGAGAACCCTAAATCGATGGGAGGTCCCCCCATCTGAATCTTAGGTTGCGGTATCTTGCGTATATCTCCCTCTTCCATGCAACAGCATCTCCAGATCTCGCGCAAGAGAAAAGAGGGGGTGATGCCCTGATCTCGATGCTCCAGGTGGTGCTCCTCCAGGCGGCGGCATCTCCACGCAACATCTTCCATCATATCTCCGCAGCCTCGCCCTCCAGATCACAGCCAAATATCTCCATGCATTTATCAAAAAAAATATCTCCATGCGGTGAAGGATGTATCCCCTCCAAGCGGAGACCCTCTCTATCTTCAAGAGGCAACAATGCATCTTTTATAGCTCCTCCCACATCAGACAATGGTGAAGGTGGTGAAGCATCACATCCCTCGTTCGACAACGTCGAGATCCCCATGCAGTGATGCCATCGAGAAGCCCCAATTGAGGGCAGCTTCTTGGTGAGATGGGTTCCTACTACGGGGAACCCTAAATAGGCATGGACCCTGGTGGGCTGAAAGTTCATCAAAAAAATGAAAAAAGGGGAGGAGCATGCCGTAAAAAAAAGGGGTGGCACTTTGGGCTCCATCTTCTCTTGTTTGTCAGTAATCTTCTCTTGTTTGTCAGTCAGAGTTCTCATGTGAGCCATAGGGACTCCAAAGTAGTGTACCATTCTCTGTGCCAGATGGTAGAGATACTGTTCTCCGACGAGGAGACTACTGTCAAACTCCATTCTCCAGCGACCGTGGACTCCGAATTGCACTTCCACGTCCTTTTCCAGTTCGACCCTTTTCAGAGATGGAGCAGTTGTCCACATGTTGTGGCGGGCGAGAGTACTCCGACGAGGAGACTCACTTCCAGTTGCAGTGATTCTGACAGGCGCAGCTCAAAGCACATGCTCTCCAACAAGGAGATTCAATTGACTCATTGTAGTCCGTTCGTCCTCCTCACCTGGACGGCGTGAGAAGCAACGCCCTCGACAGCAACAATTGTTTGCGTTGACTTGATATTGTCCGTAGTGTCCTGTAGCGTGAGTAGAATTTCTTTCTGTTTGTCCAAGCTGAGCATTGCATGCTCCATCTTAAGGAGGAGTGTTGGAGTATTTGGTTATGCACAGGTTGGGTTGTAAATGGGTAAATGGATACCTCCAGGATCCATTTACCACATCCATGTTTAGTCCTACATCTACCAGTGGTGGAACTTGGAAGCTCTGTGGAGGCTATATAAGGAGCCCTAGATCTCCTGTATCAGATGAGAAAAAGGAATGCAATATCCACCCCTTTGAGGGCTTCTCCCATGGTTTCATCTCACTCCTTAGGAAGTATGGTTCCACGTAAAAATCTCATTGTTCTTCTAAGTTTTATTCTTTTTCCATGTTTCGCTTCCACTTCCTATTTTCTAACAAAAAACTCTGTCAATCTTGAACCACTTAGGCTACTCCAAACCACCTTATCATAACAATCAAGTCTCATTTCCAATAAATATCAACATCAAATCCCATTCAAATAGATATCTAGCCAATGCTCGATTAGATGGATGTCTAGCCACAAACAATCTATATTCTTCTTTGGGTTGCAACAACCAATGCACATTTCAAGTTAAAAGCTTCATTTAGTAACCAAATTATCTCCCTCATCGAATATGCTCGGATTGCCCTACCACTTCCCCCAATGCTTTATTCTCCATGAACTACTTGGAAGCATCAATCTCGTATCGAATCCAAATGCATCGGTCATATGCCCATATGCTTCTATAAGAGAGATAATTACATCATTCGTACAGGGCAGTCGCAATATGCCCCCATAAATACACCATCTGCTCCTGCTACTCCCTACTAAATACTAAAACATATGATGTTTCACCCATCACAACATATAATGGCAATCCTCATGCGTGATGTAAATCAAGATGGCCCACTAAGGTACTAACCTCAGCCAAAGGAAACACCGCATTGCATAAAGCCACCGCCTCTTGGGGTGACCACGTTGAAGGACATGGACTCAAAGTTGTCATCAAGAGATCATATGTCCTCAACAAGTATGCCATGCATATGCAGATCAAGATCTCCAAGGCCTAAAACGTCCCCATGCGAGAATGCTTGATCGAACCATGTCATGGCCATTGTTTGAAAAAACATGCCTAAGGCACAAAGACGCTCGAGAAGAAACAAGGCGAAGCCAAAGAGCCTCGAGGTGACCGCCTCAGACCCCTTGGTAGAGGTGAGCACCTCGGATGCCTGAGGCGGTCGAGGCGAGGCGAGGCAATGAGGCAAGACGAGGTGGTACATGAGGCATTAGGAATTTACCGAGCTTTATTTTAAGAAAACGATTGGTCCTATTGGTAGTTTCGGATGTTTATAAAGGCGAGGATATATTTATGCAAGATGAATGCTTAAATTTGACCTCTTTCATATTTATATTGACCACATATCCAATTATTTCAATTAACTCTTAATATTACAACGAGACCCCCATACTCGTAGGGTATGGTGGCACAGAGGGTCAAGTCATTAGACCATTCTTCAACTGGTTCAACTTCAGTATAACATACGATTAGGATTCAAATCATATGACTCATATCAACATCTCAGATGTCTTTAATGGCAACTATAGCCAATGAATCCCTCTTTGATAAATATTTTAGCGATAGTTATAGCTAATGATTTCCATTCTGATTGGGTAGAAACTTAGTAGAAAGGTTTATGGAATTGACATATCTTTTTTCATGTTCTTATCTTCATAGTTTCATCATATGTTACAATGTTATATATGTATGTCAGATTAGATTATTTTATCAATATATATATCTATTATACTTTTTATAATTATTTTCTTATACAAATCGTGGCTTACGCCTTGACTCCCTCAAGGCTATGCCTTGCCTCGCCTCCAGAGAAAACGCCTCACTCCGCCTTTTGTTTTTTTCAAACCTTGGTCATGACTGAACAGATGCAAATGCACCCCATATCAATCGATTAAGTAAGAAAGATTCAAAAGTAATCGAATCTACTACATCATTCCAATTAATGTAACTCATAAAATCAGCCCAACCCAAAATGTTGTCATCAAAAGTGTCCCCCCCCCCCCCCCCCACAACTATAGCAACAAGAAATCTACCATCTAACTTAAGGATAAGGCCGCAAGGATCCGTAAGAAATAAATCTTCCTCAAAAGACAAGGGAACCATGAGAAATATCAACAATCTCCAGAGATCGGCGAGACACATTTTGATGTCAAAATCGAGCCCTCTATTGTAATCAATCACGTTGTATCAACATCAACTGATGTCGCACTATCTTCAACATCTACATCAATTGCAAATAGGTCTACCTCCATCTCAGAAATAGAAGACACCTCCACGTCAGCCTGTGATGCTGACACAAGCATTAAAGACAAAAAGGTAGCCCTGCCCACTTGGCACACACTCACATAAGGACGAACATCTCCAAAATGCCGACAAGCTCCACCACAACCTTCAAAGGGCTTTTAGTGTCGTGCCATTTAAAATAAACCTAAGAACCTCTACAAGTGCGAAGAGAGTGTCGATAACTGACACTCGATCGGAACAACCGACGAGCCTCTCAACTCCATTAAACAACACCTTGCAGGCCTAACCTTATTAAATCAATCTTTCATTGCCACAATATGAACTAATAGAAAGCTGTTGAGTTTATTTAAATAAGATAATGGGTGCTTGTTCACATTAAGGCCTACGCCACACCACATGTGGGTCCCCCATCTTTGGAATAGACAACAGTGTTTTTTTGCAAGAAAGCAGTCCCCTCCCATTCCTACCTCCACCCATATTTTCACTAATAACAGTGTTGCGCCTTAAGCAAGGAGGAACTTATATAAATCCGCATTAAGAACAGAATGCCTAACTTGAAGCATTCTATTTGGCAACTAAATCTGCTCCCTTATATTTGCAATCCATGCAAAGATGAGCTATTTTAGTTCATGTAATAACCCATTAAATCATCCACTCAAAACTAGATGCTCTAACTGGCAATCGCATACTAGTTGGCCCTAGAAATCCAGTTTATAATAAGTCATAGACAAAAAAAGTTCTAAGCCTTCTCCCACTATGAGTATGGTCGGCTACATGGATTCTTGCTCAAACCCATTGAAGGATTCGACTATTTTTTACGCTGGTTGTCGACTACCTAACGCAATCCCTGCAAGAAGAGGATTTGAACCCTGGTCTTTTGGGTGGTAGACACACTGCACTACCACCAGACCATTTAAGTGGGTACAAACCTAAAAAAACAAGTCTACAATACGAACGAAACTGCATGACAATTTCCATATAAGACATAACCAAGCCAACTAGGATCAAGTATATTTTTCCATATGATCGGATGCTTCTTTCAAGTATTATTTCACATGCAACTCAACCCAATCAGAAATCCACATTGTTTGATTCATGTACATGGATTACCTCTGCCGAAGTCAACCAAACATATAATAACTACTATGCATCACATGAACGAGAATAAAAAATAAGGATGCACCAACCGGGAATTAAACCCGGGTCTATACCGCAGCAGCAGGGTACTATTCTACCACTAGACCACTGGTGCAACATGCCAATTGTATATTTTCAGAACCTAAGTAATTAGTGTTTTTCAGGCAACTCTAATAAAAAATTAAGCTATAACGTATGCATTTTTTCACACAGAAAAAAGGCACTTAGCCAGAAAATCGGTTCCTCGCTATCTGAAATAAGGACAGAAGCTTCAAATTCAACAAAAGAAATTAGAGGAAGTCATTAGTTCTTGATATGTCATAATGTGCGTACGGATACCGGCCTTACTCTATTACCTTCATCTTGTCAATAACATGGATCTTTAAAGGCTCCTAATTGATCATGGATATTCGGAATTTCCTGATTTAAATAACAGTATAATAATCCAAATTTTAAGATTGTAATACCCAGCATTCATGGAGGGCTCAACGTGGTGTCCATAAATCTCCAACGGAAAGGCAAATATGATGGAATATCTAGTTAAAAGGAAAAGGTACTATAGGGTCTAGGTGATTGGCCAAGGCTTCTTGATGTTACCTCTACCAGAGTCAACTGGAACATATAATAACTAGTAACTACTATGCATCACATGAACAAAAATAAAAAATATGGATGCACCAGGCGGGAATCGAACCCGGGTCTATACCATGGCAGGGTACTATTCTACCACTAGACCATTGGTGCTTCTTGCTGAGCACTTCCTCACCCTTACAACGACCAGAAAGCATAAGTGTTGTCTAGCAATCCATTCATGCCAAGATTGAATTTCGAAAGTTGTTACTCAGAACAAAAACAAATTGGGATTTTTACCCGGCAGACCTTTAAATCTTTTGCAATTACCGCTACGACCTTTGAAACATCGTAATTCCTCCCTCGACCCTTTAAACTTGTTCCGTCTTACCCCACAGACCTTGCCGTTACTTTTACTTTTACTTGAGTTAATAACATTGGTTAATCTAACCCCATGTGCATTGGATGGTGGATCTTCCACCTCCTCATGTCATTCTTCCCCTTCATCTTCTTCTTCCTCTATTCCTCTTCTTCTCCTTTCTCTCTTTATTTTCTCTCTCTTTACCACATCTTCATCCGTCTACCAAATCGTAATTTTTTCACAATTTTTTTCCATTTTCACAGGTAAATCATATCTTTCGATCTTTAAAAATCCCTAAAATCTAATCCTCCACATTCCAGCAGGCATTTCCAGCTGCTTGTTAGCACGCACAACCTAGAACACCTGGAATAGCCCCTCCGATTTCTAAGAATCAATCCAAGAAATTCTCTGGATTGCTCGCAACTCCCTCTTCCGATCCCAAATCCACCAACCCACCTCGCCAGATCCACAAATCCATCCCCACCCATCTCCCACACCCACCCAATCCATTAATACCCAACTACCCACCTCGCCAAACGTGTCCCCCGGTGTCCTATGCCGGTTCTCCGAGGAGGTGGACGAGATCAACCTCGGGTTTGCGGAGTCGAGCAACCTCGGGTTTGCGGAGTCGAGGGAGGACATAGAGGCGGCGATGGAGTCGACCATCGAAGGAGACGATATATTTTGACGAGGAGGTGGAGGTGGCGAGGAAGAGCGTGAAGGAGGTGCTCGAGAGGTACGAGGGGCTTCTGTAGAGGGTGTCGGAGGAGGAGAGGGGGGTGTTGATGAGATCCATGGGGCTGAAGATGCAGCAGCTCAAGGCAGAGGTAGAGCAGCTCTACGACTAGTTTGGATTTTAGACTCCAGGTTTTAATGTCATCTCTCCACTTTTCCATATTCTTGATAACTTAGATCTTGGCCCTGCTGCAGGTGGAGGCGGGGAGGAGGGGAGCGGAGGTGGAGGAGGCGGTGGAGGGAGGGGGGAGGAGACGGTGGAGGGGTGGGGGTCATGTTGCAGGAGGATTCAGGGGAGGCAGTGAGAGGGAGTGGAGGAGACGGTGGAGGGGGGCCTGCTGCGGGCGGAGGCAGAAGAGGAGGGAAGCATGGGTGGAGGAGATGGTGGAGGGTCGGCCGGTGGAGGAGGAAGAGGCAATGGCAGAGGTGGGAGGTGGGAGGAGATTCTGGGTTGGGGAAAGAGAGGTCAAGACAAGGGGGAGAAAATGACAATGGCAGTTATTGTAATTTTTGCAAAATAAAAGGGTATTATATATAAGAAATTAACGGAATCTGTTTAGTTTTAACAGTCAAATGGATGTGAGTTAACCGTAGGGTTCATGAGGTAAGGGTTAGCAAGTTTATGGGGTTGATAGAGGAATTACGTTGTTTCAAAGGTCGTAGCGGTAATTGCAAAAGATTTCAGGGTGTGCCGGGTAAAAATCCCAAACAAATTTTATGGCTTTTTAGGTGTTCTTAGAAGAGGAATCAGATACGGAAGTTGAAAGCATCCGGAAACAAACCATTCTCATCACTCTCGAAGTTATTCTTGAAACAACATTAAATGTTGGGAGAAAAAGAAAACAGATGGTAACAGTATTGTCAGAGATAATATTAAGAGAAAACGCAAACTGCCAACGATAAGGGAAATCCCGATTAGGCCAAGAACATGATATGCAGATAGATATCATTGAAGGACATGGATTAGCGTTTTGGAGCTGCGAAAACGAACCTTCCAGCATGCTCAAACGGCAAACATTCCCTCGCGGCCCCCGGAAACTCCCAATAAGTGGAAGGGATAGGAGTCGGGTATTATATATAGACAGATTATTTTATTTTTTTATTATCTTGGGAAATGAAAATTAGGGTTTGGAATCGCCATCCTTTATCACTCAAAATTACAAACCCAGTGGATGATAATAAAAAATATTCTTTCTATTAATCCTTTGAATTTTGTTTGATCCTTAAAAATTGATGGGAATCTATTTTATCACAATAGTATTGTAACTACTAACAATGGCTCTTACATGAAATATGTTGGGTTGGCAAATGGCAGTTATTCCGAAAATCTCGCGCGCGTGTGTGTATGTATGTATAGGGGTCTTTCAAATGAGACGTGGTCCTTCCATCCCTAAAGAAGGCCAACGATCTGGACCATCGGATTCAAATCCAACGGCACCTTCAATTTTGGTATCCAAAAGGGCATTTTGGTCATCAACGTTTGCATTAATTATGCACGCTAATTAATATTCCCAAATACTAAATTCAACTAGTTTTATTTTTGGTATTTTTTGCAATACCATATTTAAAAAATATCTAGTTTTGTGCTGGGAGATATTATCTGGGGCATATGTTTGTATCCTCACGTATTTTTTTGTAGAATTCAAGATTCTTTTTGTAACGACTGTATATTTTTTGTAGAATCCGTTGTTTATTCAAAGTCATCCGTTATTTGTAAAATTTGCATGGTTCTTTGTAGAATATAATTCATGTTAGTAATTAATGTGCGGTTCTTTGTAACGATTGTATGGTTCTTTGTATAATAATATTTGTATAGTTTTTTGTAAAAATTGGGGTAGTCATTCATGCTTAATTGATGCGAATATACAAACCAAATTTGTATAAAACACATCTAAAATGTATAGTGCACATCCAAAATGTGTAATGCACATCAAATATACAAGATATATAAAAAATTCAATTTTCATTCGCAGCTAATTGATTTGTAAAAATACATAACAAATATATATAATACATATCAAAAATGTATAATATACAACAATATTGTATAATATACATCAATATTGTGTCAAACTGCAAATCATTCTTCATCCAGGATTGGTTGCAGCACCGTGTAGACGCATCGACATCCGGGCTACGTGTTGTCGTCGTTGCTTGCATGAAGGTCTTCCCGGAGAGCTGCAGCATCATTCTCTGTCAACTACACATGCCATCGACTATTTCCTTGCCGATAAGGTCGCGCATGATGCTGAAAAAACAGAAACATGACAATTAGAACTAAGTGGAAGAGGTCATGCATCATTTCGTGGCAACTTTTTATTTTTTCACGATTTACCATGATTCACCATAAACAAAGATATTTAGGATATCAAAAATATTTAAAACATTAAAAAAGTTACAACACATTAAAAACATTACTCACCCGGTCACAAACATCTTTGAAGAATCGCGCTCTGCCGTCGTGCTCGTCGTCCTCTTCCCCACGCCGCCGTCAACGCCCAAAAATGATGCCTCATCGCGTCAAAATATTTAAGGTTTCGAATTTTGAATGAGCAATTAAGTTGATATTGATGGAGGAGATAATTGAGGTGGTTACATTCTATATTTAGGTAATGTATAAAGACTAAAATGAGTTTTTGTTTAATTTATAAATAGAATTAACATGTCATTAACTCCGACCACAAGATCAATTATGAATGGTTGAGATCGTTGGTCTTCCTTAGGGATGGAAGGACCATGTCTCATTTGAAAGATATCCTATATATAGAGAGGGGGGGCTTATCCAGTGAGCCCCTTGCTCATTAAAGTTTTAGTGAGCACCAAATGTAGGCTCTCCACGTGTATTTCCATTTGAAAGGTTGCCTATTTCGAAGGAGCACGGTTTTTGAAGGATATTAATATGTTTAAGCCTTTTATATTTCAATTATACCGAGTCCATAAAAAAAGGAAGACAATTTTGGAAAGATAAATTCAAATCCTTTATTTCATGTCGAAAAAATAGTCATTGTACATTTGATCACTAATATCCATATTTTGCTTAAATAATTATATGTTGCGATATCAGTAATATGATGAATCCGTGATTCATCGTCTTTATTCTTGCATTTCGACTAAAATCCTTGGTAAAATACATGTAAATAATCACTAATTTCAACTAATTATCATTCCAACCATAAATGTTAATATTGTATATTTAGCACTTTATTTTATCCAAAATAAAAGAATAAAAAGAAAAAAATAAAAGAAAAGAAGGTTGTAAATATAAAATATATACAAATTGATCCTAACCCTGAGATCAGGTCAATATTGACGTGGTCGACAAGACAAATAAGTATGGGGAGATAAGGATCATAACCTATAAAAATATCAAGAAAACAAAGACCAAAAATATAGGTTACCCATTTTCATATTGTAAATATTTCACCTATTTTATTCATAACTTATATCATCTCAAATCAAAATACTTCTTTTATAAAAATTATTCATAAAAATATATATTATTTTATAAAAATATCAGAAAATACTTCATCGCAAAAATAAGTAACCACAATGAATCGTAAAAGCCGCAAAAGCCGACTTCTGAGGTTCATAACTATTTATAGAAAACTCCAAACGAACCAAACTCACTTTTAAAATCTGTTTTATATTTAGTATTATTTACTTAAAAATATCAACTAATAAAATCAATGAGTTTTGGCGTTAAAACCCATTGTATATATGTACTATATGTAGAAACTTCCCAGATTTTTAATTAATTAATCGTAAATCTAATTAACGTAATTTCTTTTCTAAAAATCTTATAAAAATACATAAAAATATAAAATATAATTAAGTGAAAATATAAATAAAACATGAAGCCTCGAAGCCGCTACCTAAATTTTCCGAACCTCATAACTCGGCCGTATGAACTTTGAATTGGGAAAACTCACTCTTAAAATTCATATTAAGAGTTTTTATCAGCTGTGTCCCTCTGAGATATTGCAATGTCAGTTATGCCCCTTCATTTTTTGAGAATATTCGTTGTGCCTCCAACTTCTTACCTTTCTATCATATGTGCCCCTCCGTTACTTTTTAGTCGTCAATAATTTGAATTTAACCATAGTTTTCTCAAACCATGGTATAGTTAAGAGGGGCATATCCGGAAAAAAACCAAAATCATTGTTTTATTCTTCCTCCCTCCTCACCCTCCAACCCTTCCTCCTCCGACCACCACCTCCCCCATCCCCTTCTCTTCCTCCATTCATCATCAACAACAACATGACGATGATGAGGCCACGGGTTCTCGACGACAAGGCTGACCACCTCCTTCATCCCCTTCCCACCATGGCCCCTGACAAGGTTGAGGTGGGAGTCGACCTCGTCGGCACCGTCAACGTAGGAGAAGCCCTCCAAGGGGCTGAAGCGGCAGGAGCGAGACCTTGTAAAGGTAGTTAAGATGAAGAACAAGGTGGATAAGGAGTCCAAACAGATCGAGAGTCTTCTGTTTGCTTTGTTATATGATGAATACCCATTCATCACTCTTTATTCTATTATTTTAGCTACAAAAACCTTTGCAAATACATGTAGATATGTGTAAATACAAATAATTACCAAAAGCATGCATTGTGTAAAAACCTATAATTAGCATGTTTTTGTGCACAAAATAAAAGAATAAAGAGCAAAAAGAAAAAGAGGGAAATATTTAGGATAAATATTGAGCAACCTAACCCAAGGGAGGGCTCAGCATGGGCCTGACCGCATAAAAGCCAAAGTAGAGGGAGATAGGGCTCACATGTGTATATACCTCTGTAAATAAAACTATATATTTCCCTCACCCAAAAATATGCTTATCCATATTGTGTATATTTTAGAAAATATCAAAAACAAAATAAAAATTTAAAAAAAAAATCAAAAAGTCAAAAATACCCTTCCTTCACCATGTGTATAAACCACACCTTTGTATTTATTCAACCTTGTAAATAAATTCATTTATTTTCTAAACTTTTTGTACAAATTCTATGTTACATATTGTAAATAAAATAAATAACAAGAAACAAAACAAAAATCAAATAAAAATTACAAAATTGAAAATACAAAAATACATTGTATAAATACCATGTATATAAGTGTATTCAACCATTTATTTCACCCTTGTATATAAGTGATAAAAATAAAATAAAAATATTCTTTTATTCCATATTTTATCTTGTAAATAAATAAAATACAAAATAAGCATAAAAATACATAAAAATAACAAATAAAAAATCAAAAATAAAAATCCATATAGTGTACATATACCTATATATAGAGCTACCCTATTTTTATTTCCAAAAATTAAATAAAAATCACCAAAAAATAGAAAAAAATAAAAGAAAAATATTTCATGTTTTGAGTTTTATTTAATTCGGCCTATTTCTGCCCTAAAATAAATAAACAAAATTCGGGCACACGTGGCCGCTCCTGATTGGTCCACGGGGGAATGTTGACCCCGGTCAACTCCCCCGCGACCTCCTTCCTTTTCTGGACCACGCGTGCCGCGCCTCCTTCGCCGATTTTCCCACGCGACTCCAGGCTGTCCCCCACGCATATCTCGAGCCCGGATTCTTCGCCATACATCCCTCTCCCTCGCCGGATCCTCCGCCATCAAATCCACGCCTTCCTTAGCCGTCCACCCTCAACCCTAGTCGACGCCGTCACATTATATATTCTTCCCTCCGCCGCCTCCGCGCCGCATCTTTGGCCATTCTCCTCCTTCCCCGTGACCTCCATTGGCTTCGCGAGAGTGACAGCAAGCGACAGCCCTTGTTGCAGTGAGGTGAGGAGGTGTATCCACTGATCCGGCGAACTTCGCCGTCCTTGCTCCGCCGCCGGCGTTGAGCATCGAGCTTCAGGCCTTGACGCCCTTCGAAGCTACGACCCGGAGATAGCCACGCTCCAGCACAGTCTCCAGCATCCATCAGGTAGCCTTAATTCCTTCTAATTTCTTCCAATTTCCGATTACGCCCAAATCATAGCTCCGACGTACATCTCCGATTCCGATCACTTCGCGTATCATCTCGACCATCCGACCCTACCATCACCGTCGCCATCTCCCCGCGCACCTTCTTCACCCATTCGCACAACCCAGATCGCACAGGATCTGGGAGTCGAGCTCCACCGCCGTCGCCTCGCCGGAGCTCTTCCGCCCCACCGCACCGATCACCTTCACGCCACCTAACCGGGTCGAGGCACTTTGCCCTCGACCCGCGAAGCTTCTTGACCACTTTGCAGGTCCAAAGGGGGTGTCTGAGCCTCCTTCACAGTTCAGCCAGGAGCTTCGAGCCACTAGGCCTCGCCGGAGCCCCTCCAGGGCTCGGTTGGGCCATTGGCCACCACCAGCAGCTGCGGAACAGTCCAGCGGATCTTCTCCGACCTTCAGGCGCAGCTGAGGAGGACCGGAGTTCACGCAGGACGTCGGCGAAGTTCGCCGGCGTCGAGTTCTTCCTCCACCCTCCAGAGCCGTCCGATGAAGACCTCGCTCCAGTCCTCATCCTAGCCGTCGATCTGTAGAGGAGCAGCAGCCGTTGATCCATCTGAGGATCTCATCTGGACCGTCGCAACCGAGGAGAGAGGCGCAGGAGCCCAGCACCGTCAGATCAGCCACGTGGATCTCTCTCCGCCGTCGATCGAGCCCAAGAGCCGAAGAAGTAAAGCGTCGCGCATCCCAGCCGTCAGATCACCCACGTGGCGCACATCCGACCGTCGGCTAATAAAGGGGTAAATATCATAGGGCCCCCTCGTAGTTTGTTGTTTTCGTTTAAGTCCTGTAATTTTTAATTCAGTTGTTTATTTTCTGGGATATTTGCATAGAGACCCTCGCGCTTAATTTTATTTGCATTTATACCCCTGCCAGTAGAGACCCACGTGCTTTGGCACGTGTTTTGTTGGGTTATTTGCAATATGTGCCTTGTAGTTCTGGATGTTATTCATTGAATAAGAAGTTTTGTTTATTTGCATATATACCCCTGTGAGTATTGATTATGCGCATGTGCGAATTATTTTGGGTAAATTGCATATAAGCCCCTGGACTTTTGATACGAGTTATCAATAGGTCCTTGGAACTTATTTTTATTACATTTAGGTCCCTGTGTGCCCCAGGCACGTGCTTGGCACGTGTGTTGCTGGGTATTTTGCACCAGGACCCCAGAACTTTTGGGTATTTGCACTTAGGTCCCTGTGCACAGTGCCCCACTTTTATTTTTGAATAAAATATCAAACGACCTCCAAATCCAATGAAATTTTGACACATGGCTCCTGCCATGGTGTAGGAATTTCTATGATTTTTGGGGACATTTTTGATTCCATTTATTATTTTTAAAAATTCAAAAACCCCTATTTTTACTACTGTTTGACTTTAAAAATACCAAAAAAATATAAAAACTCCACCAAAAATTCTAAAAAAATTAGACACTGTAATTTGCTTGTTGTTTGATTTTCTAGCCAATTTTGGCTATTGTTCATCAATTAAAAATCCTAAAAATTGAAAAACCCCTAAAAACTCATAAAAATTGTAATAAATAAATTAAAAATCCAAAAACAATAATTAGGGTGCCTAAATTTTCCTTATTCTTTGTAGATTATAGGAAAATTACCTTTAGGGCTTTTTGAGATCCAAGAGTATTTTATTTTTGGGTCTTAAGCCTTGCTGGACAGTCCCCTTTGTTTTTCGCATTGTTTGATTTTTAATAAATAATTTACCCATTAGAAAAATTCCAAAAATTCACCAAAAACAGTAAAAAACATTTAAAACATAAAAACAAATTTTCTTGAATTTTTGCATCATTTTTGAAGTGTTGTATAAATTGTTGAAGTTGCACTGCATTCATTTTATCTCATTTTCTCATCTTTTAAAAAAATCTAAAAAAAAAATATAAAAACCAATAAAAACCACAAAAATATGTTCTCTGTGTTTTAATTCAATTTGACTACATCGTAGGCCGCAAGGCCAATCTGTGCTCCTTGAGTTCGACCCTGGGAGCTATACCAGGTTAATCCTATAGCTAGATCGCTCTATTGTGTGCTTGCTTGTTTTATCTTATTTGAGTGATTGATTTCTTCTTGATTGACACATTCTGAACGACTGAGGACAACGACATTGTGATTTATTTTCTACCTCGGTTGTTAGTGTGATTTTTGTGCAATCATTATACGATAAGTATGAATTCCTGAAGGAATTAGACTCTGCTACTGATCCATCGTTGTTTTCGAAATTAGACTCTACTAGTGATGCGCCACTGTTTTCGGGAAGGAATTGCTACCGATGCGTCGTTGCTTTCGGAATTAGACTCTACTAGTTATGTATGAGGTGGACTTGAATCCAGAAGATGGCCACGGAAGTGGGAAGATCGGAGATGGAAAGATGTCGACTTGGGTGGACGTGGAGGAGAATACGAGAGTCAATATAATGAAGGTGAACCAATTGAGGAAGTTGAAGAAGGCAGAAGATGTGGGATCGATCTCGGGCGGAGGCGCGAGGGCAGTGGGGAGGAGTTGGGGGCAGACGGGTGGTCGAGGAGGAGAGGAGGATGGTGGGAGGGGGTCGAGGCGGCCAGAGGCGTGAGGGTCGAGGGAAGGAGCCCGGGTCGGAGGGAGGAGCTCGGGCGCATAGTTGAAGGCACAAGTATGAGGGGAGGCGCTAGGGGCAGCGGGGTAGGAGTAGGGGCGGGGGGAGGAGCTCAAGGGTCGAGGGGGAGGCGTGGAGGCGGAGGAAGGGGCTGGGGATAGTTGGGAGGAGCCGATGGAGGAGCAGGAGGTTGGGAGGAGGAAGAGAAGAGGGAGGAAGAGGAAGAGGAGGGGGGAGGAGGAAGAAGAAGGGACAGGACATTGTAGTCCAATTTTTAAAACTAATACCCGTTATGTCCTCAAAGCTAACTTATGTTTGCATTAGAGATGGACGACAACTAACTCGAGAGGTACAAGTGATATATCAACAAGAAGTTGGGAACACAATTGATATTCTAAAAAAGGGAGGGGCATAACTGAAATTGTAATATCTCAGAGGGGCACAACTGATAAAAACCCTATTATTAAATTATCTACAAAATGACACTAGTTTCGTTAAAATCAGAGTTAATATGAAAAATGCGGTTTTCCAACTGTTACAAATCATTTTTATTAACATATTTCTATAGTGATGAACTTAATCACATAAGAACACAACAAGACAGGAAAAGAAATGCATTGCATTACAACTGAAGAGAGACGAACCCTTGGTCATCCAAATCACAAGATCGCCATCCGCATATATGTAATATTCAGTGGTGGACATTCTAAAATGAATCCTACGTAAATGGTTCTACTTTAAGTCAAAGGATATATTCCACGACTTTCATATGCACATCTCTAAATGCATACATAAGTCAACTCACCAAATTAATGACATAAGTAATGTTAGGTCTGGTTAAGGTGATGTATATCAACGTCTTCATAAAAATGACCCTTAAAGTCTTCATCCAATTATTCTTTTCTTGTGCTTAACAAGTGATTTCCCTCAATAGACTTAGTGGCAAGTTTATAACTAACTTTTCAATTTCCTTTAACATGTCCAAGGTGTATTTTCTATGACAAAGAATAAGGTCTTCATTTGAGTTTTCATTCCAATTCCCAAAATATATTTTAACTTGCACGATGAACTTGAGAAGAACGTTCTCATGACCTGACCAAAGGGTTTGACATTTCAAGGCGAGGAAGATCACATGTGCAGATTGAAGAAATCCTTGTATGGGTTCTATCATGCAGTGATACAAGATGTTTGACAACTTCATGATTGGATTTGGGTTCATCATGAGCCCATATAGTTGTTATGTTTACCACAACAAGACAGGGGCGAGTCCTTCACCTATCTACTACTGTACATCGATGACATGCTAATTGCTAACATAGATGATATGAAGAAGATCCTTAGTTCAGAGTTTGACATGAAGGATCTTGGTGCAACACAGAAGATTTTATGGATGGTGATCATTAGGGATCTAATAGAAGGGAAGCTTTTCTTATCTCAGAAGAACTACATTGAGAAAGTTCTAATGAGATTTGAGATGTATATAACCAAGCCTTTAGGATTTCCATCTGCTAGAATATTCATCCATCAGTTTATTTCACACCTCACTCAGATGCAAAGAAGGAACACGTCATATGTTTCATATGTTAGTAAAATTGGGAGTCTTATGTATGCCGTGGTATGCATAAAACCTGATATTGCTCATACCGTAAGCGTTTTTAGTTTATTCATGAGGAATCCTAGGAAGGAGCATTGACAAGAAGTCTAGTGAAGTTTTCCGCTATCTAAGAGGAACACTTGACATTGGCCTCATTTAACAAAAACCAAGTACTTGATTGCCGGATATCCAGATTCAGACCATTTTGCAGATGTTGATGGAAGGAGATCAATGACAAGCTATGTCTTCACTTTGAGGAGTTCCATCATTAGTTGGAAGGCTATACAACCATCAACTACTCTGTCTACTACAAAGGTAGAGTATATGGCTTTTGATGGAAGCTGTAAAGGAAGTCTCCGGCTGAAGGGCTTACTTGAAGATCTCGATCTATAATAGGATCATGCTACTATTATATATTGTGATAGACTCAGTGCAATATGCTTAGCCAAGGACCATGTGCATCATGAGAGTACCAAGCACATAGATGTCAGATATCACTTCATTCGTTCTGAGAAGATGATCAAGGTGAGGAAGGTTGACACAACATATAATCCAGTCGATATGTCCACAAAGGCAGTTCCTGGGAGTAAGTTCAAGCAGGTTTGGACTTTACTCAATGTCGATAATTGGTAGTAGCCCCAAGGAAGAGTTGGTGGCGACGACGAAGCTTGGCAAAGCTGCTCAGAGGATCCAATTCAAGGTGGAGATTGTTGATATGCCATGAATCCTAGCTAATGTTTATATGCCATAAAATCCTACTGATACCGGCATCCAAAACGTTTTCTTATATGGACATTCCTATTCATTTGCATCCAGGATCCATGGATGACCACGATTGGCATTTCACTCCTCGAACCTCTTGATATGTTATATATTAGTCAGCGGGGATCACAAGGATGCCTCCTATCTTTCTTATGACTAACTTGAGTAGGATCAATCTGTTCAACAACATTCAAAAAATCGAGAACTGATATCTCATGAGAGCTTTCTTAATTATTACTCTAACTAGGAGGGTACCCGCGCTTCGCGTCGGAAGGATAATTCGTTGATCATATGTAATCATTTAAAATAATAAGCAGAAGGATAATTTGTTGATTGTAATCATTTAAAAAATACATGTAAAAACAGTAGGAAACTTTATGTAACATTTGTGCATTATGAAAAAAATGTAGGAGGTTACAATTTACGAAGGATGCTGCTATCTGATGTATAAAAAAATTAAGAGAAGTAATACTGTAACCTTCCAAGTGCAAGTATCAACTGATATAAATTATAAGATGGAAAAAAATAGCGATAAAAGTATAGATTATCGAGATTGTTCTGGGCTTATTTGTAGTAAATGCATATTGTTAGAGAGGCTAATCAGAAGCAATGGAAAAAATGGATGTACAAAACAAATTTAAAAAAAAACATAAAGCATCCAGGAGGTTTACATAAATATACAAATGGAGTTTTTAAATTGGACAAAGCGTGATGCATGAGAAGAGTAGTTGAAAAGAACCTGGAAATAAGAAATAAATTAATGGATTTCTAAAAATTATATATGTATATAATAATATAAACACATGAATTTGAATTGTCTTATAAATTATAAATTAGTGTTAATATAGTTGCATGGAAATAAGTAATCTATCAATTTGGAACTGTAAATATATGAACTGTTATTGACAGTAAATTGTGATATTATACCATGAAATCATTGAGGGATAAGCAACATGATCAATAAATTCAGAAATATTCTACACTAAACAACAGAGAATATCCAACTTGTGAAACAATAGTTAGCAATCATGTAACAGCGAAAATATTAATGATCAAGAAAAATGTTATATATGTACATGTAAAAAATAAACATCAACACGTTCAATTGTTCTTAGTATACAGACTAAATTTATATACATATAATTACATTTAAAAATAATCCACAACATTAAGAAAGAGGAACATATCAATAGTATACAGATTATTCACACAATATTTCAATTAGGTAACCGCATAAATTGTCGTTGACAACCACAACTTATATGCCGTTGGAAGTAACTGCAACAAATTAAGACCACCATTTATTAATTGAACAATTGGAAAAGCAAAAATTATTTCAGGGCAAACTATTTGCTATATTTCCTAATGTTTCTTTAAAGTAAATTGACGTAGCCTATAACGGAGGAACACCTACTCCATAACAAAAACAACATAAACGCTAAATTTTGAATGTAAATGACAACCTGCAAAACAGTAGAAAAGAAATTTATACGCATGGTAAAGCAACCAAAGTAAAATTTTTATGTAAAGAAATAATATATTTCTTAGTGTTATTTAAAATAAAATAACAGTAACATATAACATTGGAAAAACTTTTACACAACACATATGATATAAACAATAAATTGTGAAACAATACTGAACAAACAGGTAAAATAGACGCAGAAAGAAAACATTTTGATGCCAATACAAACACAAGAATTTATAAAATCAGTATGAAATCATCAAGAATTAGGTAACTGGACCATTAAATTAAGAAACATTGCACAAATGTCAAGACAACACTTTGTTGGCAAGATAACTACAATGGTTCAACAACTTAAAGACCAATTTATATAGACCAAGATGATAGAAAGGATGATTGGAGGAGAAATATACGTACAAAAGAAAGTCGATTCAGTAAAAATAATAAGAATACATGCATTCTAGAAAAAATAATAAGAATACACGCATTTTAGTAGTTGACTTTCAGTCACTTTCTTATAGAAGAAATTTTCAAATCTCAACGCAACATAATGTAAAAAAACGTTATTTAGGAAAACAGAAAATCATGTCAAAAAGCAAAACGCAATACCTAAAAAGCATAATGTAATACATAAGGCAACATAATTACATCAAAGATGTTTAAAGAAACAACTAAACATAATGCAAGGAAATAATACTGAGTAGAATTAAGAAAATGTAATTAGAATAACAGAATTTTAAAAAAACCCTGAAATATGGCGAACCTTAGTAAAGAACGAAAAAAATACCAATATGCATTTAAAAAAGTCAAAGAACCCATAACATGAGAAAATATGAAGGGGAAAATATATCATCTGAATTTGTATATTAAAAAAACAAAACAAATGAAGACGGAAGAACATCCAGCAATACATCAATCGAAGGAACACAAAACAAAAAAACTGAATCGGACGTCATACTCTCGCAAGTATATGTCGATTCAGAATATGAAATAAAAGAAAATGAAAAATATTAAGAAAACATATCAATCCATGAAAAAAATAGAAGTAGACCTTATACCCTCATAAGACCTTATACCCTCGTAGTAAGGAAATGTTCAGCATACCGTAAGAAGGATGGATTTCACGTTCGGAAAAACAGATCAGAACAACCAAGGGAATAAATGTATCATCAGTCACAATGACAGGCACCAAAGGATTTATAAAAAGTAGCTGAAAAATCAGAAAATACGTGAAATCTGGAAAAAGAATGAGACAACCCCTATCTGCAGGGAAACAAAACCATACGCACACCCGTTCAGAATATGAAACAAATAGAAGTAGAAAGAAACAGTAAAAAAATATATCAATCGAAGGTAAAAAATAAGTAGACCATACACTCTCATACTGTCATTATACAAAAATATTCATCATACTTTCAGGGGGACGGAGTCGATGTTCGACGAACAGAACAAAACAGCAAAGGCAAAAAATAATTCATCAGTTCCACTGCATACACCAAAAAATCTAACGAAAGTAGCAGAAAAAATATGTCAAATCTAAAAAAAGGGATGAAACAAAGCATATGTTCAGAAAAAAAAGAAAAAATTATGTGGTCTCACCTTCAACAGAAGGGAAGTCAGCAACCAGGGAACAAAGTGATAGATGGATTGAGAGTAGCGGAGGAGAAGGAGCCTGATCGCCCAAAGACAGAGGAAGAGAAGAAATCCCAATCGACAGAGAAAAAGGCGTAGAGAAGAGTAAGCGACTGAGGAGAGTAATCAAGACGTGTTAGAATTAAAAAAGGCGAAAGTCAAAAATAGAAAGAATGCCGCTGGGCTTACACCTGGAAGAGAAAAAGGAAAAATACGTCAACATTACATGGTGAGATGTGGGGAAAGCACGGACAGGGAAAAATTTCCCATGCGAGCAGAAAAATATATACCTTATATGGTAAAACCAAAATGCACCGTGATGACAAAAGCTGGAAAAACTTAAGTTGATTTCATGTTAAATAAAGTACTAAACTGCGATTCTTATGTTATATATAAGTAGAGATGATGTAAATCAAGTTAATTCAACAGAAATATTTTGTTACTTATCAGATTGAAAATAATAGTGAATACTTCAGGTGGACTTTTAGGGTGGTTAATTTATTCTATTGCGTTCTTCTATTGCTTGGAGAGCTGCGAACGGTAGTATTATTAGTACAATAGTTAACATTAGTTATCGGTACAAATGGAAGCACACAATAGTGGAAGAAGCGCATTTGTAATATATGTTGTATAATAAAATGTGCAAAAATATGGATCTTCTTATCAACTAAGTTATGAGAGTATGGAAATTATTATGACCATATATATCCATATCATATATGCAGGGGTGATTCTGTCAGTTTTTAATGTACTTACATTATAATCATGTTCTTTATACCAACATGTGAATGAAATGTATTTTCTTTGTTCAACCATAATAAAGGTAATATTTTGAATCTTCAAAGATAACAAATAACACAGGTTATTACATGCAATAACCTGTGTAATAACCTGTGTAAATGGTTAAACTCTTGAGATTAACCGTTTACACAGGTTATTACATGAACTTTCCCTCCAGCAAGACTCGGGTAAGTTGAAGGAAGATTGAGCAACGTACCCAAGTAAGGTGCGACGCAAAGGGTTCTCTCATCGATGGGAACCTAAGAGACATATGGTTATACATACTTATGCACACGAAAATACGTTTACACATCCAGTTGCTCTTCAGATCCTTTGTATATACAAATAAAATGGAAAAGGAAGGAAAACAACGCTAGAAGTATATGATGCAAAAGATGAAATCAAAAGGAAATCAAGAACCAAATATCAAAGAATTCCACAACCCAAATAAATCACCGTCGTCTACCATATCCAATAGCTAACCAACGATGGCATTTCATAAACGTGGAAGCATTAAAATAAGACATACCTGGTGTTCACATGAAGAATCGACACTCGAAGATCTCCAGCAAGACTCGAGTAAGCTGAGATAGAAATCACCACGAACTTGAGCAAGGAAGCAAGAAAGGAAGATCGAGCAACATATGTAACTAAGGAGTGGCAGATATGGTTTTCTCATCAACGGAAACCCAAGAGACACATGTAAAGACAGACGGCAAACCCTCAACAACAATAGATAGCAGTGGGTTCGAGAAGAATCTACGTGTGTCGCCTTACAGTTACCCAAAGCAACATATAAACCTAACTAAGGAGTGAGGCGAGGGCTTTTCTCACCGATGAAAACTAAAGAGAAATGCAATTTTAATATAAGTATGTGTAGATATATAGATAGAAGATCTTAAATTGCAAGAATATGTTTAGAATATGTGTTGAAAGCAATTTTACAATTTGGTTCCTTATAACGTATCCTAAATTGCCCCAATGTTTCAAGAACTTCATTTATCTACTATTGGAAAAAAATTCATTTATCATAAAAGTATAATCATTGCTATAAAGAAAACATCATGCACCGTAGTTTGGAAAAATAATGAAATAAAGTTTCAATTTAAAAAATTAGGTGGAAGGAAATTTTTTAACCAAAGTTAAAAAATTTATACATATACAACATAAGCATTAAGCAATAAAGACATACCTGGAAGTTTACCAACCTGGAAGTCTGCAAATTGATTAGTCAAGAAAAATTATTAAATTGGGATATATAGTATAATCATTGATATAAAGAAAATGTAGTCTGGGAAAAAATAATGAAATAAAGTTTCAATTTAAAAACATTAGGTGGAACAAAATTTTTTAACCAAAATTAAAAAATTTATACAGATACAACATAAGCATTAATCAATAAAGACATACCTGAAAGTTTACAACCTGAATGTCTGCAAATTGATTACTCAAGAAAAATTAGTAATTTGGGATACATATTTGCAAATTGATGACTCCTTTTAGGGTATCCTAAGTTGCTACAATATGTCGGTTGTAACTATCATGAATACAATGGAACTATAAAATAATTTTGTAATTTGATTTCCTTAGAAGATATCCTAAATTGGCTGCAACGTTTGAAGCACTTCATCTATTCACTATTAGGAAAAAGTTCCTTTATCATAAATTTTAATCATTACTAAAAATAAAACAGTATGTACCATAGTATGGAGTAAAATAATAAAATAAAGTTTCAATTTTAGAGAAAGAAAAGCCAAACACAAAAACATGTATAAAATTTCTCAAGAAGTAGAGGTAAAATGAAAAAAATCAAAGCGAGGAATACACATTGATGAAGCAAAGAAGAAATGAAGCAAAAGGTCATGTGGCACGAAGAAACAGGAAAATATCCAGTATTGCTCATAGAGACAAAATGTGAGCAGGAGTTCATAATAATATTCTTGAAAGTCTGCAAAATGGTCCCTTAAAAGACGTCCTAAATTGCAAGAATATGTTTAGAAAACAATTTTGCAATCTGGTTACTTATAGGTATCCTAAATTGCCTCGACATTTCCAAGATTTCATTTATCCAATATTGGAAAAAGCTCATTTGTCAAGAAATATAATCATTGCCGTAAATAAACCATTATGCACTATAGTAAAAGGAAAAGAAAAGAAAATAAAGTAAAGTATGAACCGGAAGGAAGAAAAGAATTTCCACTTAAAAAAAGATAGGCAAACAGACAAATATGTATAACAATTTCAGAAAAAACGAAGAAACGAAGGAGACAACCATGAGAAGCTCAAAATTATGCGCTATAGGCTTATATAGTTTAAATGTAAGCAACTATCCATCATAGTATTTTTGAAAGTTTGCAAAGTGATCCTTAAAATATATCCTAAGTTGCAAAAATATGTTTATAATATGTGTTGAATTTTTTTTTGAAATTTTGGTTCAAACGTATCCTAAATTGCCTCAATGTTTCAAGCACTTCATTTATCTGCTATTGAAAGAATCATTCATCATAAAGTATAATAATTGCTATAAAGAAAACTGTATGCACCATAGACTGAGAAAAAAATAATGAAATAAGTTTTAATTAAAAAGATGTGGTGGAAGGAAATTTTTTACCAAAATTAAAAAAAAATTATATAGATAGAAGATAAACATTAAGCAATAAAGACATACCTGAAAGTTTACAACCTGGAAGTCTGCAAATTGATTACTTAAGAAAATTAATAAATTTGGATATATATTGCAATAAATTTACAATATGACTCCTTTTAAGGTATTCCTAAGTTGGTACAATAGTTAGCTGTAACTATCATGAATACAATGCATGTATAAAATAACTTTGTAAATTGATTTCTTATAAGATATGCTAAATTGTTGCAATGTTTGAAGCACTTAATCTATTCACTGTTAGAGAGAAGTTCATTTACCATAAACTATAATCATTATTGAAAATAAAATAACATGTACCATAGTACGGGGGAAAATAAAAAAATAAAGTTCCAATTTTTAGAGAAAGAAAATCCAAACAGGAAAAGCATGTATAAAATTTCAGAAGAAATAAGCGAGGAATACACATTAATGAAGCAAAGAAGAAATGAAGTAGACGGTCATGTGGCACGAAGAGACAGAAAAATATGCAGTATAGGCTCATATAGAAAAATGTGAGCAGGAGTTTATAACAATATTCTTGAAAGTCTGCAAGACGGTCCCTTAAAAGACGTCCTAAATTGCAAGAATATGTTTAGAAAACAATTTTGCAATCTGGTTCCTTATAAGGTATCCTAAATTGCCTCGACATTTTCAAGATTTCATTTATCCAATATTGGAAGAAGCTCATTTGTCATGAAATATAATCATTGCCGTAAAGAAACCAGTATGCATTATAGTAAAAGGAAAAGAAAAGAAAGTAGAATAAAGTATGAACCAAAAGAAGAAAAGATTTTCCAGTTAAAAAAAGATAGGCAAACAGAGAAATATATGTAACAATTTTAGGAAAAAAACGAAGAAATGAAGCAGACAACCATAAGAAGCTGAAAATTATGCACTATAAGTTTATATAATCAAAATGTAAGCAACAATCCATCATAGTATTTTTGAAAGTCTGGAAAGTGGTCGCATAAAAGATATCCTAAATTGCAAGAATATGTTTAGAATATGTGTTGAAAATAAATTTGCAATTTGCTTCCTTATAATGTATCCTAAATTCCCCAACGTTTCAAGCACTTCATTTATCTAGTATTGAAAAAAAATATTTATCATAAAATATAATCACTGTTATAAAAAAACAGTATGCACCATAGTCTGGGGAGAAATAATGAAATAAAGTTTCAATCTAAAAAGTGAAAACGCAAACACAAAAAATATGCATCATAATTTCATAAGAAACAGAATTAGAACAAAAATAATCAAAGGGAGGAATAGACATTGATGAATTAAAGAAGGAACGAAGCAGAAAGCCATGTAGCACGAAGAAGCTGAAAAATATGTAGTATAGGCTCATACAGACAAAATCTGAGCAGGAGTTCATTGTAATATTTTTGAAAGTCCGCAAAGTGGTCCCTTAAAAGACGTTTGAAATTGCAAGAATATGTTCAGAAAACAACTTTGCAATTTGGTTCCTTATAAGGTATCCTAAATTGCCGCAACACTTCAAAGATGTCATTTATTCAATATTCGAATACGCCCATTTGTTACGAAATGTAATCATTGCCGTAAATAAAGTAGCATGCACCATAATCAAGAAAAAATATAATAAAATAAAGTATTAGCAAAAGGAAGAAAAGAATTATCAGTTAAGAAAAGAGAAGCAAATATAAAAAATACATAAGAATTTCCAAAAAAAATTAAGTTATGAAGCAGACAACCATAAGAAGTTGGAAATTATGCAGTATAGACTCATATAATCAAAATTTAAGTAATAATCCATCATAGTATTATCGAAAGTATGCAAGGAGGTCCCTAAAAAGAATCCTAAATTGCTAGAAATTACTGAGAAAATAATTTTGCAATCTGGTTCCTTATAGGGTATCTTAAATTGCTGCAACATTTCAAACATTTCATTTATTCAGTATTTGAATAAGCTTATTTGTTATCAAATATATTCATTGATCTAAACAAAGAAGTATTTGGCATTATGAAGGAGAAAACAAATAAAGTAAAGCATAAACCAAAAGAGGAAAGACAAACAAAGAAAACAATAAGTTTATAACACAAGCAACATATAAATTGATGATTTTGTTAGTATGCATGCGCACAGACGTAAAGAGAATACCTAAAGTATCCGACATCGTATTAAATTTTGCAAATGGTTAAAGTTGGTCATACATTATAGAATATCAAAAATCAAGATACGTTATTTTGTTATAGATGGAACTTCATTTCTCTTTGAGCTGAATTTTTTTTCAACATGAAAGGATGAAAGGAGACTAAAGAGATTATTATGTATACAACGATTAAGGAGAATTCAATTAAAAGGATAGAATTTAAACATGTGAATTTATCGTAATATAAATTAACTTTCAAAATAATATAAGGATTGTATTATTAAAATGTGATATCATTTGACAAACTTACCATTGATTGACCCTAAGGAAATTTTACGGTCAAACATATATCATAGCAACACAACAATTTAATGATAGGGAAAAGCTTAATCGTCACAAAGGATAATCATTACATAAGAAAAAGTACTTGAATTTTAGAAAATTTAAAGAACTTAAACAATCTGATCTATTGTAAATCGTAGACATTAAAAATTTTTGGAAGAAATAATTACCTGAATTAATTGAATGAGAATCAGGAACAACATGAATGAGGAGGTGTAAGCTGAATGACAGGGTTATTACAACACAAAGCAATTACAGGATAGAAGCAAAGGTAATTCACAATAGAACTACAGATTGTTCGAACGACATGAGTACAGACGTATAAGCTGAGTGACAGGGTTATTACATCAGAAACCAATTGCTGGGAAAGAACAAAGCTAATATACAATAGAATACCGGCAATTATTCAAAGGATAGTTCTATGACTGCGAGAGAGTAAAATGAACAAATAAGAAAATGGTATAAACGCTAACTGCCTACAGAAACATTTAATTTTATAGCAACATTGGTTTAACGACGAAGATCTTTAAATATCCATATTATTTGAGGGGGTCTTTTATGATTGCAAGAGAGTAAGAGGAACAAATTATACAATCTAATAAACGGTAACTGCCAATAAAAATGTTAAAATTTATAGTGACATTCATTTAGCGATGAAGATCTATAAATATCTTTGTTAAAAAAATTTATTCCAAGTTTAATAAGGAAGTTGTTTATTTCTAAGTACATTTATTTTGAAAAGTCAAAGTGTATTAGATGTTTTGATTTTTATAAAAAATAAGAATGAAAAGGGTGAAAAACATGTATATAAGAATAATTAACATAAAAGAAACGAAGTATTGAAAGCAAATAAATAAGGTAAACAGAGTTCAAATATTGGAAGGAGATAAATACAACTAAATGTAAATGTTAAAATAAAAATATTAAGCATAATAAATATCATTAGAACTATAAAAGGTTAATTGTAATGTAATATCGATCTTTACACTTTTTGTATAATAATTACAATAATTCTTCTTAGGAATTTGAAGTTGTTTTCTTATAACGACGTCAATGAAGCTAATGTGTTTCTTTCTGTCCTCTAGAGAGAGGCGGATCTTAACTGTACGAAAAAATTACGTTAACTAATAGAAGCATATAATGTGCAGGAGAAGCTGAAAAGATTAGTAGATATTAATATACTTTTGAAAATAATGAACCTGGATGATATTCAGGGAAAATATATCAGCTGTCAGTGGGAATTATCATGAAATAAGAAATTTATTTCTAGTTGAAAGATATGAAAGTAAAATTTATGTAATAAGTAATTTTAAATTTTGTATAATTTGAAATACTCTTGAATAGCACGAAAGATGAATAGAAGACGATTATTTAGAATACATAAAAAATACAG
Source organism: Ottelia alismoides (assembly GCA_037367405.1). Classification (NCBI taxonomy): domain Eukaryota; kingdom Viridiplantae; phylum Streptophyta; class Magnoliopsida; order Alismatales; family Hydrocharitaceae; genus Ottelia; species Ottelia alismoides. The sequence goes on along the minus strand of JAZKJV010004916.1, from coordinate 177,381 downwards.
ATTTGCATCATGCATAACATTGGTTGATACGAAAAATAAACAATGGTAATTCCAAGAAACAAAGAAACCCATCAGATTAAACAGTAAGCACACACAGTAACAAAAAATATTTACAGACAGGAGAAATGTTTTTTGTTTGAGGAGAATAAGATTAGTTATTGACAAAAAACATGAGCACAATATTTATAAGGCATGAAGGGGGGTATGGGAGGGAGATTGCTGTATAGGAACACTGACATTTGCTAGATCATGTCGATTACCTGGAAACAGTAAAATGTATAGTAGATTAAAGTTTAATATTAAAGAAATAGACTTCTACCAAGAAGAAATTGAAGTTACATTATTCTAGGCATCTTCCCTCCCTTTTCTTCTGTTCTATCTGATGGTATTTCATCAATTTTCTTTCTTTTCCCATAAGCCTTCGGATTCCTATCGAAATCTGGGGTTGTTAATTTTCGATTGTATTAAATTGTTACATTGTTGTTACGAATTGAAGATTGACCCTACATATGTAATAAGCACAAAAAAGTAAGTAGAATAACCTATCTTGCAGACCGCTTGATGGATACATTTCTTCTCCGTATGTATTTGATTCTACTTGAGATGAGTCACCAGAAGTAACATCTAATTTTTATTAGATAAATGGATGCTATTAGGACCACTGAAAATTTCGAAAACATACATTAAAATGACGTACCGTGAGAATGCTGCTCCATTGATGCAGAGTTGGGAATGATTTTAACTATTTTACCCTGTATTTTCTTTCTGTTGTCACGGAAACCCAAAGTCAACCTGAAGTTAAATGTTTGACCTATCAATCCTTGAAATATAGGAGGTAAGCTTAGTCTATCATGCTTTTGATTTGAAGTTAGGTTTAAGCAAGAGACTCCTATAAGATCGTCTACCAAGCTCCCAAACATTATAAATGATGCATAGCTCGTTTCATCTTGGACGATGACAGTCAGTTTATACCTGGTGAATGTAATATCGTTAGAAAATATAGCATTATTCACAACACAGAACATGTGGTATGTATTGAGGTAAAAAGTTTACCATGGTAGAGGAAATTCTTCTACAATGCAGCATCTATCACACCAAAATTTACTTTCAAAATCTTTCAACGCAGCTTTACACTGATTACATGAGTTATACCACCATCCATCTGATGTATCAATATCTACTATTCTAGCTGTACAGGTGAACCTTTTATTCTAAAAGGTAAAATCAAATTTAATTAGGACAAAATAACTATTAATGGTTGAAAACATTCTACATAAAAAAACTATTGCTTATATGGAAAGAAAATATGTTAAAGGGAAAAATTACCTGGTACAAATTTGAGTCTAAACTCTCCAATTCTCTAATGGTTTTCTTATTGTCAAGGAATTCTTGTGCAGGACTCAAAGTAGTAAACCGATCGCTAGACACTAATGTTGTTACATCAAGTGGATTGATGCTATGGAAATAGTAACATACAAACATAGTTATATGCATATTCAATTTTATTTATTACTGCATATTAGAAGGGAAGATTAGCAAGTTCTTACGTCTCTTTAAACCTTTGAACTTCTGGAATTTCTATATCGATGTAAAATTTAGTCGCTGATGAAGAACAAAGACATGTTTGACCTGTGATTTTATCAACGAAAATATTATTAATTAACCATTAGTAAACTATGTTCTTATACATGAAAATTTTGCAACAAATAATTTCTTACCCATGAAAGTTCTAACCGTCATTCCAGCAAACACAACGATAACAGGTTTTGATTTACTCAATATAAGGTTTTCAGGAAAGGCATCTGCAATCTTTCCCCATAATGTAATCAACATTTTATTATTGCTGAATAAACAGAAAACAAAGTTAGATTCTTTAGAATAGTATACAATAGTGGCCATACGGTTTAATATATCCAAAATTTTTGTAATGTATGTACATACAACTTTACCTGAGATCTTCTATTTCTATATTTTTTTCTTGGTCAAGGTGTTTCTCACATAGGTGTTGCCAATATGACTAACAGATAGTACATGTCCAACAACATCTTCAAAAAATGTAAAAAAAGTTAGAAATATTTATAACAAAACTACATTAACAAATTATGTACCAGTTAAGTCTAGATCTTTGTATGTTCTTGAGGGAATTTCAGAAAATTCCAGAAAATGAAAGCTATAATGTGGCAGTGCCTCGGAATCTTCGGAAATATGCATTACAGATGTCCACCTTGTAAACCTGATCATTAAATTCTGTGGAACAACTCTGAAACTTTGTTTGTTTGGGCAAACAATAAAATCCGAGAAAATATATATGTCGTCTTCATGTAATCGTTCTTTAAAGTGAACAGCATCCTGATTTTTAATTGTACCCTGCATTGCACTTCCCTGTAGTAATATAATTAAATAAATTAATTGCACCTAAATTGAAATAAATATCTTTGTAAGACATCAAATAGTTGGTTGTAGCATAAACTTAAAATGGTGTGTACAGTTTTGAATGTTTACTACTATAGAGAAGATGTTATCAACCAATTGACGTAATTTCAAAATTTGAGGTAGCTAAAAACTTATATATAAAAAACTTGTCAGGAAAAATAGTGAAGGCATACCATTTCATCGACGATAACAAAGTCCACACTCATAATGTTGTCACCCATGTTGGGATTAGTGGAATACCAAAGTCGGATTAACCGCACCCTAATCTTATACGTTCCTTTTGATAGTTGCAAATCAGCTAAACGTGTGCATTCCATTATTATATATGCTCCTACAATTTTAAAGCACCGGTTTAGCATAACATTAGTAAAAAAAATGCTATGTATTTACACGAAGCTTACTTGTCCAGTAAGGTCAGTAACAGTTAGATAGCCATGTATATCGATATTGGAAGAAATACATAGAATTTTACTATAAATGCATGAGCCAAAAAAATAAGCATGACAAAGTGAACATAAATTATGTTAATTTCATTGAAGAAATGAAAAGAGAAACCCTTTGAATTAAGGCAGATTGTTGAAAAATTCATTGTATACAATGTTTCTTGTATAACCACTGAACATTGGATCTTCATTAATTATGTAAATATTTAAACCTTTTCTTGATTTGACTCTAGAAATAGCAACATAAAGCTGACCATGGTAAAAACAGGTACAGGCAAATACAAACCAACTTTTTCTAATGTTTGTCCTTGACTTTTGTTTATTGTCATAGCGTAACAAACTTTCACTGGAAATTGTTTTCGTTGTAATATAAATGGCAATTTAGTTTCTTTTACTTCAAAGGTAATTCTAGGAATATATACCTTTGTTCCTCTATTATTACCATTTAAGATCACTGCTTGTATAACTTTGTTTGTTAATTGATTTACCAATAATCTTGTACCATTACATAATCCATTACTTTGATCAATATTTCGCAATAACATTATTGGTGTTCCAATTTTCAACTTTAAAATGTGATTTGGGACTCCATTAAACACCAATGAATTCAGAAATTCAACTGGATAAAGTAAATCTGCATCATATTGAATATCAGAATTTTTTCCAAGTGAATCACAACTCATGTAAATCATCTCATCTGTTGGTACCAATGATAACATGTATTCATTAACCTCATCAGCTGCAGCATTAGTAGGGATAATTATACAACGTTCGCTAAGGTATTCAATATCGCCAAACTTACTAATAAAACACTCATATATGCTAATTAAAATCATGTACATTTATTATCGAACAATCAACAATTAAATCTTCTGGTATTTTTATCCATGTTGCTTCATTCTCATAATCTTCTTTCTTAATTGCAGGGACTATTCCATTTCCTATATCTAAAAGCCATTGTTCAAAATTACCTATTAGTAATCTTGATGTTTCATCTTCAAATACATCATTTAATAAACACATATTTTTTGTTAACTTGAAAACAGTACAGTGGTGCCATAATTTAGATCTATTAATGGCAGCATTTATAATATTTATTCTACGTCCATTGCTAACAACAGGCAGTATTTGTTTGAAATCACCACCTAATACAATGGTTATGCCCCCAAAAGGTAAAATATTTTCAGTAGAGACATTTGTTGCTAAAATATCTGATAAACTTCGATGTAATGCCTCAAAACAATATCTATGATTCATGGGTGCTTCATCCCAAATAATGAGGCTTGTTTTTTGAATTAATTTAGCTAAGTCAGTGCCTTTTTTTATTTGACATGTGGAATTCTCATCTAAATTTAGTGGAATTTTAAATCGTGAATGTGCTGTTCTACCTCCTGGCAATAACAATGAGGCTATGCCTGATGACGCAACGGCAAGAACTATCTTACCCTCACCACGTAATTTTGAAATAACAGTTTTCCATAAGAATATTTTGCCAGTACCACCATGTCCATAAACGAAGAAAAATCCACCACAATTTTTCTCAACAGAAGCAATAATACTATTATAAACTTCAAACTGTTCAGAATTAAGAGAAGCAACATTTTTTGAAAATTCAGACTTAAGTTCTGCAATATTGTAATCAATTTCCTCAAAGATTAACCTATTTGTTGTATAATTAGTAGAAGTTATTGCATGAAAAACTATGTTAAAATCTGAAAGAGAATACGAATTTTGATTTAAAATCTTTTCTATTTCAGTTAGAGCAAACACCTTTAGGTTTTCTTCAGAAATATTTAGATTAGAACACATGTGCTTATTTCTATGTATATATTCAAAATCTTCAGAAAGTAGATTCCAAACATTATCCCATAATTTATTCGCATCACTGACTTTAGAGTGGATTAACAACGTTGCAAACAAATGTCTCATTGCATCAGCTGTTGCCCATTGAGAAGCATCTTTTATAGCTTCATACCACTTTTTATCATCACCTAAGAGTCCAAGAGCATTACATGCTTCTTGATACGTCCCATACATAACACCATTTATTGTTTTGATTTCATCAAAATTCCTACAGCCTTTTACAATATTCAGAAGCATCCGCATATAATATAATTCTCCTGAATTAGGATGCACATACACAATTCTACCTAGACATCTGCCTTGTTTTCTTCTTGTCCAAATTCTTTCTTTATTGTTCCAAACCCAATATCTAGGAAATTCAGCATAAGTTATTGTTCTTGCTTCTGGAGAACACATATTTGTATTCATCCAAGATGTAAACATAGTAATTTTAGAGCTATCCTTGTTTAAAACATTATGTAAATGGTCATCAGGTTTAAAAGTGACATAGTTTTCTAAAGGCAAATGTATCATAAGTCTCTCAACAGCAGGATCTCGAAGCTGGATAGGAAATTGAAAAATTCTCCAAATAGCCTCATAAGCAGATACATACCTACAATCTAAATATTCCTTTATTTCATCTATTGGTTCCTGAGCAGCCAAAGGTGTATATTTACTCCTAGGCTGATTTTCTAGCACAACTCGTATTCTATCTGGACCTTTGTTAATATATTTAAATAAATACTTAATAGCTCTGGATTGATTGCACCATTCTACATTAATGTGTGCTTGATATCTAACAACTAAATTTCTATTATAAGGAACTACAAATCTATTATCAAGAATTAGTCCATTTTTTAATGTAATCTTGCCATCATTTCTTCTCCTGTAAGTTGCAAACCCGTGTTCATCTATAAATGTTTCGTTATTAAACAATTTAGGATACATTTTTGAACATTTTCCTTTCTTCATGCACGGTGATTCCGGATTTTGAATTCCGCATGGACCGTGCATCATAAATTGTGAAACAACATTATAACACTGTGGATCAATATTTTTACATGGTAGTTCTGCGTTATAATAGAATCTATTATCAGTTGGTTATCTAATGAATCTCTTTGTTGCCAGATTAGGATATGTGCATGAGTTAACCCCCGTTTTTGAAATTCTATTGTATATAACACCGCTATTACTTTTTCAAATTCTCTAAGTTTCTTGATATGACATATAAGATCATTTAATTTAAGTTTAAAAATTCTGCAGACTATATCTGGTCGGTCTTCAGTTTTCTGGCCAGGTATAATATTTAGAGCATCTTGTATTTCTGTCCATTTTGCATTACATGTAAATGTCAGAAATAAATTAGGATGTCCCAAAAATTTACAAATCCCCATAGCGTCCTGATAATTTTGCATCATATATCTTGGACCACCAGTAAAACTTGCAGGTAATATAATACGTTTACCAATCAAACTTCCTTCATTATCTCCTTTATCTACAGCATCTCGTATACCTTGATATATTTCAGAGCGTAATTCTTTTTGATTTTGTCTTATAAAATACAATCTATCTTCCTCAATACAACAATAAGCATCAACAATATACTGTTGTAGTAAACGACCACCTCTAATCAAAGTTTTACCATCATTGCATCGTTATTGCAATCGATAGGAGTAAAATTCCCTCATAGTAAGTTGCTTCCTTTTCCTCTTATTATGATTATTATCAATACAATAGTTAATCCCAATACTAAATCCATCTTCACCATAAGGGAATAATAGTGGATACTGCATAGCCATGAAAGATGGATGTAAGTCACTAATCCTTTTTAATTCTCCACCTTTATTTTCTATAATAATATCACGATTTCTATTACTACTTCCAAAATCTCCCACGACCAATCCAGCAATTTCTGATACAGTTGGTATACTATAAGGTGATTTATCTAAACTTCTAGACCCACTTATTCTTATATGCATTAGTTCAACAGGTGCATTAGCTAGTCGATCTTTCATCATTCTAAAAAAAATTAACTATGGGATTTACTTCATCCAACATCTTTATTAACTCAGCAACAATATTCACATTTAAATTAGATATATCTTCATAATTAGATAACGCTTTCATTCTATTTGAAATTTCATTTTGAGTATCAAAAATATATAATTGACAAAACTTTGTAACTTCTCCAGGTTCAGGTAGTAGAGAACCAATACGGTGGTAATTTTGACCGCAAACACGAAATACATAAGGTCCAGGACATTTATTAATTTGGTGATCAATTTTTGCCCCCATAGAAGTAAAAGTAAAAAGAGAATTATATATTCTAATCTTATCTATGAAGTGTTTAGAAATATATCCTTTTTTCCGATCAAGTAACATATCAAGATAAACCGGCGTAGGAGGCAAATTATTAAGTCTGATTTTTCCTTTATTACAACACAATGGGAAAACAGGATTGTTATTATTTTTTGTTTTTTTAAGACTCAGCATTCCAAAAAATTTCCCCGCAATATGTACAAATGCAATCTGAACATCCGAGGTCCAAAACTGCATCAATAGTAAAGGTAATTACTCTTCCCTATATTTAAGCAATTACTCTAAACACCAATGATTCCTTTAGCATACAAACCTTCTATATCTCCAATTTGCGAAGAATGAGAGCACTCTCCCACATTGACCGTATTCATTGCAACATTGGTAGGCAAGTTTCTTTCAACTAATGTGGAAGGTCGACTAATTTTTACGTTGTTTCTTTTTTTTCAATATTTCTTTACGGTGAATTCGGTTGATCCTGTAAAATTCTTTCTTATTCATGCTTCAGATATTAGTATGTTAATATGTATTTGTAATAACATATGAAGATAAACAACATTAGTAAGAAATAATGCGAAACAAAATAAACCGACTATGAACAAACAAAATATAACTTCTAATTTCCTGTCATAATTTACCTGACAAAACGCTGCTATCTCCTATGTCCTCTCAACCTGCAATAAAAGCGTTTGGGTCAAAAGAGAGATTATCATATATGGACTATCATTGCTTTACGTATATGTTGTTTCCTCTCATAAATTATAATTGTTTATCCACAAAAAATTGGGTAAATACAACATGCAATATTTGACATTTCAAGTGCAAGACTTGGGGGGCGAGGAAAAACAAGCTAAACAGAATGCAATCATTTATACAGATACAAATCATAGGATAGAATATAAATAAAGCAGCCTAGAACATAGCATAAAAAAGAAGCAATCTGACAAATAAACCAGCCTAGAACATAGCATAAAAAAGAAGCAATCTGAAAGAAATAAGTATTACCAATTAAAACCAATGATCCCGTAAAAGAAAAAAAGCAAGAATGATACATGACATAAAAATTGCCACGTAACTAAGAGCAAATACACGTTTCAGATTGTATAGAAAAAATTTTAAAGAGAAAACAAAAAAACCCATGTCAATATTCTACGTATGACCCATATTTAAACGATACACATATATTTCAAAGTAAAAATGAACAACGAATAATTGGGAATCATCTATACATATACAAAATAGAAGATAGAATACAAATAGAGCAGGCCACACCATAACCCCAAAAAGAACGAAAGTAAAAATAAAAAGATGTTAACAATTAGGAATAATCTATGAGAACATGATCATTGTGAAATCGAACATCTAGATAGACAGAAATGAAGAAAGTTTATGCAGGCAGAGATATACATGGACAAACCCTCACTACTGAAATGAAGAAATTTTTTTCTGCTACTTTCTCAAATATGGAGAGAAAGATAGAACAGAAATAAATCAATATGCACCATAGAAAACAGAAATAAATCAATATGGATATACATGGACAAACCCTGACTACTGAAATCAACAAATTTTTTTTCTACTACTTTCTTAAATATGGAGAGAAAGATAGAACAAAAATAAATCAATATGCACCATAGAAAACATAAATAAATCAATATGGACCACATGAAAAAAATTCTCCTTTCTGTTACTTTCTAAAACACAGGAGTTTACTTTTCTAATAAAAACTAACGGTTTGGAGCAAACTTAAGATCTATCGATCAAAGAAATCCATGTTTAAGATTGCAACTAAAAAGTAAATTTCCAAGGAATAGAGCATACATGGATACAGGCAATCGTAGAAGAAATAATGCAGAGGATAAATTTTTACAAAGACAACAACATTTTGAAGTATAGTGCATTCAACACTCAATCCATGCTTGGTTAATTATTAAGGGAGAAATGTTCATCAGGGTATATTATCTTAAAGGAAACACAAAGCATATTTTTTCAACTGTAGCAACAGAAACATGCGATAATTCTTTTTTCAGACTTAATATATAGTTGATCTATGCATGGGAATTTTTAGTAACACTAATCATTATATTTACTGACAGTAAAATCTTATATATATATATATATATTAATTTGCAGAAATCATCCAAAATTAAGCGATACACATATATTTGAAACTAAATGAACAACAAATATTTGAGAATTGTCTATATAACTACAAAGCAGAAAACAGAATACAAATAGACCATACTACAACGCAAAACAAAAAAAAGAAGGAAAGTAGAAATTAAAACATATTATCAATTAAGGACAAATAAAACGTAAAGGAGAAAAAAAGGGAAACGATAGATGATGATATCACTACAACAAAATACACTAAATTCGACCTTTTGCAATCTCAAATGTCGATTTCAATAATTGCATACTCGACTTTTTTTTATATGTCGAATTGCAAAGAGTATTTTCGACGTGTGGAATTGATATGATACGGGCGACATTTTTATGCGTCGACCTTCTCTTCGGTCCTCCCTCTTATCTGAGCCGAAAACCATTCACACATTCCCTTCGTCCTCTAAGCCTTACCTCCTTGATCGGCCTTCGTCCTCTTCGACGTAGGAGGTATATAATATAATCCTATTACTTATCACATTCCCTAATCCCTCATTTTCATGTTCCTCCGCCCTAATTTCATGTTCCTCCGCAGGTCATCGCTCTTACTCGAAGATCGTGGCCAAATCTCATCATTCACCGGTAGGATTCTTATAACTCTAGGTTGTCTATGCGGTTTAGATCATATTCTATGAGTTTTCTATGGATTTTCTAGATTTTATATGTATTAGGTGCACTTGTCTAAGCATTTAGTGCTCCTGTGGGCACTGCACATTTGCTGTAGGAGGTATTTGCGATTCTCGCACAGCTGATATGGAAGGTATTGATGCACCACCCAGGTTGGTGGTGGAGTATGTGAGTAAATACTCGAGTGCTATTGGGATGTTTTGGCCCTTTGTTTTAGTGGTTTTTGGTAGAGTGGTTGTGAGGTCAATGGTCGGTCACACAAATCTATGTGAAGAATTTGTTTTGGCTCTTTGTTTTGCACTATGGATTGTGATTTATTAACTAGGGCAAACCATTCTGTATGACAAAATTTGCCAGAATATTATCTTAACACATGTGGATGTAATTTATTAATATGGACAGTGGGTAGCATTCTGCCACACAAATCATATAATAGGGCACACAAATTCTTTTGCCGTTGAGATTTTAGATCTAGGAAGTACTCCATTATAATGAGTTAGATGAAGCACTACTTGTGCACAAAAGTTGTTTCTTGTTGTATTGATTAGTGTGCACGGAAATTCAGTTTTTTCCTCTAACTAAAACAGTGTATCTTGAATGGATTGCATTTCAATTATATTGTTGTGGGTTTTATTAAAGTACATTTTGGAAAAGTGAGGAGCAGATGTTGAAGGCATCTAGAAGAAGTCACTATAAATGGCATTCAGTTGAACCTGCAAATATAGATATATTTAGAATATTCTTTTGGTTAGAGTATGTCCCCCTTGAAGGACACACTTGTGCAATCATCGTGTATGGAATACAAGCAGATACTTATGAACCAACGATACCATATCTCTCCTATACCAAACAACTTTGGGAGTGGAGAGATGACTTCAGCAAGGGAAATTTCAGAATTAGCGTAATGTGCTAAGAGGTTGCTTCTAATCCATCATTCTCACCACCTTTATGCTATCAGAGCACTCTCAGGTTCGATATCTAGGCTTCTGTATTACTACTAGTAGTTCAGTTTCTAATTGTTACTGTTTCAGATATGGTTTTGAGATAACATTCTGTTTCGGATATGTTTCAATTATGTAGGACATTTTGGTGTGCCTCTGTTCTTTGAAAACAATCCAATGTGGATTGCTACTGTGTCCATCAAATCAGATTATCATAACAAAAGAAATAATCCTTTCAGATCATGTAATTATCCTCTATTTTACCATTGTTTTTACTCATTTCTGCATTCTTCACATCTCCACGCTTGTTGTTGTCTCACCACAACTGCTACACAACAGCTCACGCTACTCCCTCTCACCACCTCCATCTTCTTCTGTTGCCAAAACCAGACGATACAATGTAATTAATTCCAAATTATAGCTACAGAAGTGCCCAGCAACACTACTAATGGCAGCATAAAATAAGACCACCCTATGGAGCTGTGAAACTCAGAGCAAACTCAAAGGAATCTCCGGTTGATGTAGTCCTTGGATCTGCCATTATCATCTAATGTGGCTCTGCTAATGGTTGGCAGATTCGAACTTTAGATAACAAGTGGATAACACATCCCAGAGATTTATAGCTTAGAAAAAGTTTAACTCTGGCTTTCCATCGTTTACAGTAGATGGTCGAAATATTTACCTTGCATTGGCATCTGATGGATTTAATCCATTTGTGCGTTTAAGCTTGTCATGTAATATGTAGCAAGTAATCTTGACAGCATATAACTTGCCCCTTTAGATGTGCTTAAAACCAGAATACTATATGATGTGTTTATTGATTCCTGGCTCCGATGCTTCAGGAATGGATATATATATATATATATATATAGGGTGCACTTGAATTGAGGTGGCACCTTTCCTTGATTATGGAAAGGTGCCATCTTAAGCCGTTGGATGATGAGTGAATGGATGAGATTGAAACCACTAGGTGGTTTTTCATGCCAACTAACATTCCTAAATCATGGCGGATTAAATCAGTGCTAATTTAGTCAAATCCACGTCATTTAACATTCTATATTTAGTAAAACCCGAGAAGTGTACATTGTAGTTTCCAGAAAATCTGATGGAATAAACACCTGCATTTTGAAATAATTGTTATCAATTTACAAAAGATGGATATGTTTTACAATCATGTGCTGTAAATTACAAAAAATCATAATCACTGATGTACGGGAAAAAAGCTCAAATTCGACAAAATTGGTGTATTACGTATAGCTGTGTTTCCTAAAATACATGGAGCATTGATAATGGCCTAACTAATTGATGTACACGTGGAAACAATCCTATAATGACGGATTTTTTGTTACAACTATATTTTCAAATATATCGGATGTTGTAAATTGCGAACGCATTATATATTATACACATCATATACATCATATGCATATTATTTTTAAATGGATTTAAATATGATTATTTTTAATCCGTAAATTACAAAATACACGTCATAGTACATGCTGAATCTCATTTCATCCAACTTTCTGTGGAAGCAATATTTGTAAATTGCAACATTTTCTTGTAAATTTTGTAGTCTATTTTGTAAACCACATTTGATTTATTTTGAAAATTTTGAAGTCTTTTTTGAGAACATTATGTGGGAGTAACGTTTGTAAAATATGATATTATTTAGTAAATTTTGTGGTCTCTTTTGTAAAATACATGTGATTTTTGTAAAATAGACTTCTTATTATTAATGTATAAATTGTTTTATATGTCCATCCAACGTGTTTCCCAATATCATGGGTCCATTGAAATTTGTCATCCATTGTAAAGTTTCTGTAGATTTTGTAAAATCCACGCTCCCATTTAACAATTATGTGCTAATCTGCAAAATAAAAAATCAATCAGTAGTTTATCATTTATTTCTAAAAAAGAATAACATGTAAAATATACATGCAGAATTGTAAATCAATGAATCAAAATATAAATTATACAATCAATTATGTAAATTAGTAGATCAAAAGGTAAAATATACCATCATATTTGATATTTAATCACGAATTCAATCTATTGATACAATCAATCTATTTGATACTGTCTATTGAATTCAATCTATAACCAAAAATCAAAACAAAAAATGAAAAGTGTGATGAACTCAAAAGTACATGGGAAACCAAATTTACAAACAATTGTATATTCAAAAAATATGATTGAACTCAGAAGAACAAAAAGTCTGTTGAATATTCCAGAAAATATGATTGAATAAAGCATCGCGTTTTGAAATAATTGTTATCAAATTACAAAAGATTGATATATTTTACAATCATGTGTTATAAATTACAAAATCGTAATAACCGATGTTCGAAAAAGCAGCCAATCAACCATTACTGAATCGGGAACACTGATTAAAATTTAAAATAAAGGTGAAACTTTGAAAATTGAATTGAGATGAAATCGAAACAGAAAGAAAAAATCAAAATCCAAATAAAAAATTAAAACAATCTAAAATAACCTGGAACTTGATTAATAGATGAATAAAAAGAATAAGAAAACATACTAAGAACATACATCATCCTCTGTGCACACCCACCTCATGTTGGTCCATGCATCGTCGTCGTCGTCGTGCATCGTCATCGTCACACACCACCATCATCTCCATGCACATCGGTCGCCTCTACGTTGAGGGAGGACGATGCCCTGGAGAGAGAGCGGGGCCCCATCGAATTTTGTTTTAGAAATTTTGAGTAATTGAGAGGCTTGATTACAATGGATGCTATATTTAGAAAATAAATTCGAATAATTAATGAGCAATGAGATAATGACGCAACTAAATAGAATATTCGATTTTGTTTCTAAAAATAGCGAATTAAATGTTATTCGGATGGTGGTTTTGGGTTTAATTTGGTGGTTTTCTTTAGAACCGTTGATCAAGATCTAACGGATTTTATGCAATGTCTTACCATGATTTTGGTGAGGTGCCACCTTAATTCAAGTTTTCCCTATATATATATATATATATAGATGTATTCCTGGGCCCGATTCCTGGACCCCATGCTCTTGGAAACATATTCTTCTTATTGTTAGTGTTTACCACTTGCATATTTGATGACCGTGCAAGTGTATGATGTATATTTGATGATCATGCAAGTGTAAGATGTATATTTGATTGTACTGCTTGCATATTTGATGATCAGCAAGGGTAAGATGTATCCTATGATTGCTGGCTGTTGGAGTACACGTATACAGAAAAAACATATGGTGAGATTCTGATAGAGAATATGTTGCTTGGCCTTTTCTTTCCATTGTGATATTGTAGCTTTATTCTCTTATAGTGTATAGATAGGGAAAGATGCCTTGATATTCTTATGGTAGCTCCCTTGCCTTTGCCACAAGCTGAACAACAATGCCTTGTTCTCCACCATTGACTGCTAAGATGGAGGAGCCTCCAACAAGTGCGGTGTCAACTTTGGCCCCAGCAACTGCACATCCGTCACTGGCGGTGGTTAGATCCAACTATACAAGCACGATTGCATTCATTTCTATATAGAGGTTGTTTTTGCAGATTAAAGAAATGGACTAAATCCTTAGAGAAAGGAAGCTCGAGATAGGAATAACTGCGAGGAGGAATCAACTGGTCCTGTGCGATAGATCATTGGGAACCATATTGGGTATTGCGTTGGATCTTCTTACTGAATTAATAGCTCAAACAGAGCCAACCACTGTGCAACAAATTATTGGTGATACAAACATCCTTCATAGTTTGAAAGATATCTTAACTATGTACATATGTGAATGTATCATGACTGCTCGCATTTTGAATTGCAGAACATCTGTGGATCAGATAGGAAGGTGAGACAACCACTTTGCTGGTTGGTTTCACATTCATATACTGGTTGAGGGAAATGAGGGAGCTAAATAAGTGGAGCCATTTTGTGTACAGGGATTAATCCATTCTCAAGTTTGAACTAAACATGGATATGGTATGGTCGAAGTATTTATTGTTCGGCACTATCCAATTGGAGTCATCTTGTCTACAAGGTTTTCTAATTTTGGTTTAATGAGCAGCGTGACCTCTCTTATAAAGATGACATGAACAAGTACTTCATGGAGTTCATCGACGTGATGTTGCCGCTCAAAGGGTTCATCTTCATGGAGTTCATGGATTGTATTATTATTCTTTCCCTTGTAGAATTTCAATGTCATTCTGTATTATATTTGAGATTCCTATTGTTGTCTATATCAATTCACGTGAGTTTCTGTTGAAGGAAATCGAGGTTGAAGGAAGAAGAAAGCAAACTAGTGCCATGGTTGAATTCAACATTGAGGTTTTTCATTTTACTAAAGCCACAAGTTTGTTTTATTATCTACTTCTCTATCCCGATATCTACAGCTAGAAAGCTACCTAGAAAGCAACATTGAGATTACTATAAGTGGTTGGATTATCTTACAATATATTCGGGTTATCTAGAAGAGCTACATTTTGTTTATGTCTATCTTAAAAGGTTTTGTTTAATATAGCGGTTACATATCCTTTTTATTGTTTTTTATGATAAGTTATTGCTGAGATGGCAATCTTCTATGCTATTTTATCATTTTTACACAATAACCACACTCACAAATCCCTTTGTTGTGTACGACAGGCCTTGCTGTTGTTGTTTGCTCCACAGAGCGGCCACCTCTTCGTCCTCTTTTTGATATGTGTGCAAAAGCTAAGTTTTCTTTCTTCGCTTTGTGTTTCATTATCTTCTTGTCATTTTGAACTCTGATTTATTTTTGTTTGAACAACAATGATTCCTCTCACTCTTCACGTTAGAAAAACATTCATACTGGTTGAGGAGATGGGCAGTATATATCAAGGAAGTGGACATTCTTGCTCTGCTTTGATAGTTTCTTTGCAGGTCTTGTGTTCACTAAATGGGAATTTTGTTGTCTTCTCAGGTGTCTAACATGCTTCCTGGAAGTGGATTTTCTAACTTGATAAAGTATGATTTTTGGCCAAAAGGAATGTGCGACACAACCTGGGAATCAAAATGCTAGCGAAGATCATGCTACTTCTATGAGCAACTTCTCAAAGGGTAGTTTATATGTACTGGATGTGATGGGCACTGGGCTCTCTATCATTAATTAAGAGGTAAATTCCTTTCGTATGAAGTTCTTTTATGGTTTCAAACTTTTATGTTTTATATTATTATTGCTCCTACTACTGCATGTGATGATAATTCCCACTTAAACAAGTTCTTTGCTTTTATCTGCAAACAATACCAATACTTACCATAGATAGTCCATTTTTTGGAACTTGCCAAAGACAGTCCCTATTGCCATCAGTCCGTGCTGCAAAGGAATGGATCGCAAACTTGGGAAACCAATCTTAAAGATGCTAACGATGATCATGTTGCTTCTATAGGTAAATATAAATAGTTTGGGTCTTCAAAATGATGAAACTTTCTGTCATATATATTAATAATTTACAGGTGAGAGACTACGATATATATTGAATACCATGTTGCTTCTATATTAATAGTTTTCAGATGAGCAACATCGAGAGGCAGCTGATCTAAGACATTGTTTACAAGTCAATCCATATAGCCACCAGCTAGAATTTCGTGATTTTGGAAGTGCAAAACTCTTTGGTAAGTATTAACATCTTACCGGAAAGTCCATTATATTGAACATATCAACATCTCACCAGAAAGTCCATTATATAGAATATATAACTAACTTAGATATGCTTCACTTCGTACAAGTAAAAGGGGTGCTGAAGATATCATATTCTACATATTTCTAAAGGGAATCAATTATACCATAGCTAGAGGGAACCTTCATTTCTTAAGCACTGTCCTAAGCCTTTGGTAAGTATTTTACTCTCTCAATTAAACACTGCTTTGTTTAATTATATATTGATCTAATGGCTTCAAATCAAGCTCGTCTAAGCAACATTTGTCCTAACATCTCTCCTCTTGGTATGAAAGGTTGGTGGGTGTATCTATTTTCCATGTCTATGTATTTTTGTACATGTTTATGAGATATGGAAGTGACTAACAAAAAGCACCAGTAGTCTAATGGTAGGACGATACCATGACAAGGTACAAATCTGGGTTCGATTCCCGGTTGGTGCATATATTTTCAATGTCTTACATGAAATTTATTTTCAATATCTCTTGTTTTTGCACATGTTTCAAGTCTATCACATTTTTATCAATGAAGTCTGGTGAGAATATGGTGCTTTCTGGGTCTCAGCATGACCACGTACGCCGTTGCTCTCAACTTCTAGGTAATTTGATATGAGCGTTCCCACATAATCATTCTTGCTACGATAAGGTCATCCTTTTCATCCTCAACTTATACAGCTTTAGATTAGAAAATAAAGTGACTACTTTGAAGCTTTTCTTGCTGATTAAATTAGAACTTTTAATAGGTTGAAAGAAGGTTTGTCTATATATAAATAACAATAAAAGAGGGTTGTGCGTAAATTACAAAATGGCACCTTCAGGAGAGGTGACGAGCAGGAGGGGCTACAGGTAAAATACCCACTAAAGGGCATAATCGACGTTTATTGTCAAGCAACTTTCTTGCCGTCGAATATGCAAGACCAATCGACGTTTATAAATTTCAATATTCGACATTAGTAGTTTAAAAGTCGAAAATAAATATGACACTCGACGGTTACATGTCGAGTTATGGCAACAACATCGACGTTTAAATGTCGAATTTAAGCACTAACACGACGTTAAATTTAATCAGGCTCAACAAATCGACATTACACTTTATACGTCGAATAAACTTAATTTCGACGAGCCTGAATCGACAGATTTTTTCGACGTAAACAAACGTCGAAATTAGCATTATTCGACGTTTAACTAGACCTATTTCGACGTTTGCAAACGTCGATTTTAATCCTTTCTGCTGTAGTGTATATTTTAATCAACTATGCAATATATTGAAGCTACTATCAGATCCACAAAGAATAAGACATCCATATATGCAAAAAATAGATACTGACCATCCATATTCCAAATACAAAACCAAAGGGAAAACAAACAAATCATCATACATCTCAGGGAAAAAAGGAAAAAATCACAAAAGACCACATAAGTAAAAACCTAACCACAATCTTTATTCCAAATGTAAGGAACAACATAAAAACTGAAGAGAACTGCATGCATTAATGGGAAAAGAACAAATAGAACCGGTCATAAAATTCCTCAGATAATTAAGTGCAACAACGCCTCTCAGATTATGTATAAATACTCTAATACAGATTACACACTCATCAAGATACAGTCTTTCTTCATTATCTCATAGTATATTGAGGAGATAAGATACACTCAATCATCCAAAGAGGTTCTCTTTACAGAGATGGTGAGAATAAACGAAGAAGGTGAGCATGAACTGTTACTTATTTATCGCTTTTCCTTTTATTGCTATGTTGGCGCATTCATAATTAAAAAGAGACTAAGGTGAGGTCCCCCTTTTCTGAGATCCAATGCGCTGCAATGAACTTCATCCTGGGCTGTTCGGATGCAAGCATCTACCCCTTTCTTAAAGGCACGTTATGTATATTTTGAAAGCATTCTTAACTATCCCAAATTAAAATAATCCCTATTTCAAAACAATAGGAAAAAAAGATGAACTCAATAATCCATTTCACTGGGTTTGATCAATAACAACTGAATGTGAAACTAATTCTAAAAACGCACAGATCATAATAGATATATTTAGATATACCCTCGAAGGGGGACTTGCAAAAGCGACAACATCCTCGTACCTTAGAAGACGTCATAGCACAGAAAGGAAACAAACACAAAGGAAACATGTATTTTGGTCATCCAAATCAAAGGAATTCTCCAATCCAAAAGAAATCAAAAGAAAACTTTAAGGAAAATCTTTATAATTTAAAAAAAATACAGCTGTTACTCGTACCTTGAAGGGGAAAACGACGAAAGACTGCGAGATGACGAAGGAGAACGACCTGCGAAGAAGACCGTCGACTATGGAGAGGACCCGACGATGAAGGAGGGGGGCAGAAGAGAAGACAAACCGACGACAGAGGAAAGGATGCACCGAGACAAAAAATGAAGAAACTTATTACATCAAAGTAAAAGCTGTGATGGATGCCATTTTGGAAAGAACACGTGTAACATTTACTCCAGGCGGCAGTAAAAGAAAGAAAAAGCAAATGAAAAAAGGCACCGCCGATGGAAAGAAGGAAAGAAAGAATGACAGATGGTCGTTTTACTCAGGCGGCAGCAGAAGAAAGAAAATAAATAAGCGGTGGGGGAAAAAGGAAATGGAGGATACAGCTGTCACATAAGGCAATACTGGAGAAACAACTGATAAAAATTCCGCAAGAGACGGAATTAAAAATAGAAAATCTAAGCGATAAAGGAAGGGGAAGCGACGGGTAAACTAAAAATAGAAAGATTGAAGCAGACATCCACGTGGCATGAGGAAGCTGAGAAACCCAGTTTTAATATAGAGTATATATATTCTCCCAGTGAATAGTATATGCTACCGATTTTGCCTCCATTTCTCTTCATGAAGTGAATTCATAGTGAATAAGATTCATGTTCATGAAGCTGACATAGTTCATTACATACCTTTTCTCAATAAGAGGATCCACACATCTGTAACCATTCTATACTAGGGAGTAGCATAGGAAATTTCTCCTAATTGTCTAAACATTCATTGTCTTTCTAAGTTGTACAACACAAAATGATAGGTAGAAAAAAATAACTCACAATTTCACTGCTTAGTTATGTTTCTAACCCGATAATATTAAGAGGCATATTATGGAACGAAAATTTATCGAAAAGAGATTTAATCCCTTAAATTTTTTATAGTAGCATGAGATCCATTTGCAATTTAACACAATCTTTATCACTATTAGTTTGAAGGCACGGAATAATAAGATAAGCCATCGGTACGATGCCGCTGTCAATAATCCATTCTTCTCTAACATTATTGGTATACTTTTTCTTTTCACTCTAACTGCAACAATAACAATACAAGCATTTGCAAAAAGAATGACGTGTCACAGACATTGACGTAAGAACGGAAGTCTCAAACCACACTAGCCGCATGTGCAGATACCGTCAATACGTATCAGATACATGGAAAACCTCCATGAGAATGCCTAATCTCCGGCTGAACAGGTTTAATACCATATAGGAAACAAGCAAACAAATAAACCCCAAAGAACACATACTTACATGAACAACCCTTCTCAATGGAAGGAAAAAAAAACCACGAACAGATAAGGCTGTCTTCACTTTATTGACTTGTAAAGGAAATGGGGATGAGTAATCCCACATTGTTAATAGATCATCATCCATGACCCAATAACCCACATAAGACAATACATCTGAACAACATTCTTCAATGATAAATTTCAAATCACAATGAAATCTCATGTTACTCTTTTCTACCAGCAGAGAACAATCCAAATATTCTTTCCTGTGGAGGATTCAAGATGTAAACATTCAGAACAAAGAAACTCACACACCATATGTGGCCATCTAACAAAAGAGAGCTCTACACTATAACTGAAGCACCAGGCACTGCTTCAGAGGACAGGAAATCTATCAGATTGCATACTTTTTCTCGCATGAATAATCTCAAGCAGCGCTGTCTCTTTTTATGAATAAATTATCCATCATATATTAAGAAAGTACAGTCTGGCTCATGATCACCAATTCAACAACAAATAAATCAATGAAAGCAACTCTGATCCAACATTCTTACCCAGACAAGAAGGATCTAGCTAGGTACATCTTCAGCCACTCAATACCATATACCAGAAGTCATAGAATGAATTCAATAACCGATCTATGATGACAACAAAGCATGGCAAAACCGTATTAGACAGCAGAAACAGAGAACATGTAGCTGTTCTAGCCATGCCGTCATTTTCATCCATGCACAACTTTCACTTGTTGCTGGCTAGTATCATGCTCTCTCACTTCCACGGTAACTTTACTGTGTTATATCAGCATCTGTTCATAAGATGAAACTTGAGAGACACTGGGCAAACATCTGATCATATTGTCAAACCTCTACCTCCCAGTCTTTGCACGCTTCATCGAACTATTACTGAAAGGGGAGACACTGCCACTTGGGTGAGGACTGTCCTCCCTAAAACCTGAATTTAGCAGTGCTAACTCCCTCAGCTGCTGACGCTTGTAGACATCTTGGGATTCATCCTGAAAATAGATAATGTACCACAAATGAATAGTTAGACAAGAAAACGATAACACAAAGTACGGTGCAAACCAGGCGGGCAATGCAAATAATAAAAATCAAAAAAGCAACAACAAAGGTAACCGTGCATCCTTCTTGATAGGGTAGATCAATCCCATGGATAAAGGAGAATTGTTTTATGACAGAAAGGAGTATCGTTCAACAATATTAAAAACTGCCGGAGAAGGCATTACATGGTGTGTGCAGCAGTAAAATAGAAAAAATCAGATCTAATTCATATAAACATTTACATACATATACATGAACAAGTCAATTTACGGAAATGGCATTCATACTTCAAATCATCCCAAGCAAAAACTTCCAGATGAAAGAATTTCAGATTGATAGTAGCTCTCTCATGTAGGTAAATAATCTCTCCTTGGGATATAACCAGAAAATCCATTGGAATCCTTGAGTTTGCTTTAAAAAATTTAAAATGAATGATTCGGAACACTCACTCAGAATATGAATAGTTGTAGTATCCGGTCTTGATGCTTCCAAAATATTTGCACTATAGGCTCAATTTGGAGATGGGCCTTCCAGGTAACCAGAACCAAACTGAGTTAAAACATTCCATTTGGCTGACCTTTTTTGTTAAAATTTTGTTGAGAATGACTCCGCTAGGCAGTGGGCAATACTGCCACAATTAGTTTGATAGTTCTGTAATGTGATGCAGCATAAGCAGATTTTCAAATAGGGAGCGAGCAAAAAAGAATCTCTCTTATCTCTCGTCAGAATTCTCATGCATTTTATTGCCGGTTGCTATATTTTTTGGGGAGGTGTGTTCTCTGACACAGCTGGAATAGGGAAAAATATTGAGCTGTATCGAACCATATCGACGAGTGTGCCATGTTGTGTTTCCAGTGTTATAGGACTCGCTTGCCCATTTAATAAGATATCCAGATGACTTCTGTTAGGGTAGCTAGGCATCCTGCCAAATTATTTTGGGTTGTTCTGCAAATAAAGTATTCAAACTGGGTTGTCATTAATATGTCATGGCCCAGCACCTACATTATCCAATTGAAGTTCACGATACTACATTCAAAAGGCATCCCTTATGATAAAAACGAAGTACCGAACTAATTGGCATTAACCAAGTTGATTCAGGATTGAAGGTTAGTGTGGGATTTAAATGTGCTGCATACTAGATGCGCATACCATTTTTTCTTCAGCATGAATCACTACCTGGAAAAGGTAACAACATAAAATTGACAAGGTTGATACAACCCAATATTATCACCTCAGTTTAACAGGCTGACACATTTAGTGCAACTTGAATATGAAATCAATGTACTAAATAGCATACCACACATTTAAATATGAAAACAATGTACCAAATAGCATACCACAGGTTTAAGGAGTTCTTCTATTATTTCCTGTGCCTGCCTCAACCTCACATCCACGACGTTGACTGGAAGTTCAGCCTCGACCAAAATATGAAGTGGTTCACTCAGGTGCTCATACCCTGGTCTACCTCTTAACTTATCCTCCTATAAGTTGAAAAAGAAATGAATGAAACCACACAAACAAGAAAGTTCAGTTTTTCTTACAATAATATTAAGGTACATTGACAGTGGCAATTGTAATGATTACATGACTTGCTTATCTCTGTAACTCTGGCTCCCTTGCCTTTTTTAATATTCCAAAGATCAGTTATTTTGTAGATTCCAGAAAGGTCAAACATCTTCACAAGTGACCAACCTTATTAGGATAGTAGCATTTTCAAATGATTAGAAGAGGATGCCATCTTTAAGTACTACCAATAGTTTAAAGAGATAAACAATAACAATATATATGTGATACGATGAGCTGAATACAATCCCAAGGCCGGAAACTGGAAAGTCATGATAAGAACGTGGAAAATTTCCCATATTAGGATCAATTGCTTGTAAAGCAGGATCGGGAATCAATCAATCTAATTATCTATACACACATGCGCATGTGTGCGTGCACAACATGCATAAATGCCAAAACGGGCAAAGCAGGCACATTGTAACTTGGTCTGAATAGAAAACATCTCAATCAACTTGGCAAATGGAAGTTGAGAAAGCATCCAAATGAAACCTATTGGCTTTACTCTATCAACAAAAGAACGAATTTAGTGGCGAGGATGTATTGTCTATTGTAAACCACCTCAATCATCTATTGTAAAAGGTTTTTTAGTCTGTGCATCTTTAGATGTGGCATTTTCATCTCAAAGGAGATCCAACATAAATATCCCCAAGAAAAATCATCTTCGACTAATGACTGCGGGAGGAAAGGACATCATTGTTTAGTTTAATAAACCAAATGGGAGATAGAAGAATCTGGTCTAGAAGAGAACTTTAGATTTGATAGTGCCATCTCAAGAAAGCCAAATTCTCTGATATCTTAGACCAGCTTTCACCGGATCACTCGAAGAAAATAGGAAAAAGTGTGCAGCCTCCTATTTGAATGCAATCAAATCATCTCAGGCAATAGTTTCTCCCTCCAATAAAAGAATCAGTACAGTAACCACCACGCCCTGAAAAGTAAAGTCCAACTTACCTTAAGTTAAGCATTGTGAAAGCTCTACAAATAAAAACTATGAATAAGATTACATTCTTTCACACAAATAGTAACGAACCAAAAAACAGACAGCACCTTTTCTGGATCTTTTATTGATCCTTTTCCTCTGATGTACACACGACAACCTGTGGATGCTTCTACCCGTTTCAAAGAATTTCCTCTTGGACCCAAAAGCCTTCCAACAAAATTAAACTGACAAGAAGAAAAACGTACAGTGAAATGTAGTGACAAAGTGACAAGAAAGGCGAGTTTCTCTTTGTTAAGTTGGCTAAGAAAACAGGAGGAAATATCAACAGAGAAAGGTAAATTCTCAAAAATAAAAGAAATCAGAGAATGCAACTGGCCAAAGTGAACTTACATTCGGATAAGAATCAACTGGGACTTCTAAGCGCAGTATTTTCTTGGTGATGTAAGAACTGGGGCTTGCAGGTGCCGAATGCCAATCCATCATTGCTCCATGTGGAATGCTCAGCCTCTGGAAAATCACGAAAAATATTGGTGGTTAATAAAATAAATATAAATCAGCTAGCACTTTAACAACGAAGATGGTGGAAGGATACAGATACATCCAGGACTTAAGGGGCTGTGCGGGAAGAAGCTGTGAACATACTGAATATTATTCTTGATTTTTTAAATTTGTAGAAATGAAGCAGGCAATTAAGCAAACAACAAAACATAAGGATTGATGTAGAAAATCTTCTCAATGGAAGGAAACATTTCACGAGAGCAGAGATCCTAGAACTCACTGACGGCGAGGGTTTGCCTGCACTTTATTAACATGGGGAAAAGGGGGGATAAGCTAAATATAGTCCCACGGGATTAATGGGTCCTCACTCACGACCTATTGACACATAAAACAAAGCAACTCAACCCTCCCTGCAAGTTAGGCATATGGATTATACGTTCCCAACTTGTCCACATTCTTCTCGGAATCGGTCATGGGGAGCGCCTTCTTAAGCCAATCATTTCTCTTATGAAATGGCCACTGATATCAACATGTTTAATCTAATAATGCAAGATATGATTATCAAACAAAATTATTGCGCCCTTATTGTCACATATTAATATGGTTGTAGTTCAAGACGTATTCCAATGCCCGTGAGAATGATCTTGAGCCAAACCATCTATTACGAATCGCGGAAGCGGAACATGCACAAGCAATCAATCATGCAAGTGCAAAAACATAAGAATTTACAAGGTTCACTCGTAACTGGGCTACGTCCTTAGGTAGTGTTGATCAGTTTTCACTATGTGGAGAAAGAGGAAAGTACAGAGGAAACTGAGAGCCCTAACTCTAGGGGAGTTTATATACTACTCCCGTACAAATGGATCCCTGAAACAAACAGATCTATATACCCGAATAGAAATATAATTGTTAATAAAATCTCGTCGTTGGAGTAAAGGTACGATAGGAGGGGGCAGGAGGGGGTGCAGAAGAAGGTTCTTACACCTGGGTCAGATGGTTAAGATTCAAGTCATATCAACATCTCTGCCACTCTTGTTGCAACAACCATAGATTCAGTGCTAGACATTGCACATGATGATTGCCTTTTACTCCTCTAAATCATGAGGTGCCATCCATGCATATGCAATACCCAGTAGTAAGTCTTCTAGCAGTTGTGCATCCATCCTAATTTGCATATTTACAACCATCTCGAGCATTGCACACTTGTGAAAATGGAACTTTTCCAAGTTCAAGATGAGTTAACAATCTTCATATGTGCATCAACATACACATGCATAAATTGGCTCACCATATTTACTGTATAAGTAATGTTGAATCTAGTCAGAGTGAGATCAATCAATGAAATCAATCAACTTTCGCACATGTATATAGTAATGTTGGGCCTTTGAAGACTTCATCAAGTTGTTCTATATCCTAAATGTTTAGGTTATGATTTCCCTCACTAGGTGTAAAAGCAGGTTTACATCCCTACTTCATAGTTCCCTTTGGCATATACATAGTATATTTTCTCTAGCGAAGAACCATGCCTTCTTTCAACCTTGCCATCCTATAATCTTCCTTATGGACTATGTTGTCTCCTTTTGATCTACTTTTCATCATTCGTTTTGATGATCATGCCGTAAGTGAAAATAAGGAGAGCCACTTTGTTTTTAGTCCTCTTGACAAATAAGGTATGATCTCAATTGCTTTGGCGGTATCCCAATTTCATCATCATAATTCTAAGCCTCTTAAACTTGACCCCTGTTATTTTGCTTTCGCCTATATAAACCTTCTAGATTTACAATATTTCATATCTTCTCATAGCACAGTGGCTTATGCATATAAACTTCTTCTTCGAGATCTCGACTTAAGAACGTATTCTTTATGTCCATCTAAATTAGTTTCCACTAGGGAAGTATAACAAGAAAGTACAGCACACATTGTATTCATTTTCTCTGTATGGAAAAAAGTCTCCAGGTTGTCTATGCCATACTTTTGACTAAATATTTTTATGATTCAGACCTTGAATTTTCCAACCAATCTATCTTGTTTGTGATTTATGATGTAAATCCACTTTGAACTAACTAGATTGATCCCATCTGGAATGCCCACAAATTTCCATGTGCAGCTTTTGTTAATGGCCTCTACCTCATTACACAGCTCGACCTCACCTAGGACAATCATCGATTTTCAACAACATTCATGAGGATTGTAGAGATATGTTTCTATATTTCTATGTTTATGTATTAGTTTATGTATTTTCTTTTCCTCTTGTATGTTTTATGTAATTTTCCCATAGGCCTCTCCTCTATAAGAGAGTCTAGGGCTCAAGGAATAAACATATTTCTCAATTTTCCCAACATGGTATCAGAGCGGCAGTCCTATATCAGAGCTCTTGTACCCGAAACTCTAACCCTAGCCCCACCTCAAACCCTCTTGCGGCATTGCCGCTCGCGACACAGCCGCCTGCCCGGCACCCTCTCGCGGGATCGCTGCCTGACACCGCTGCTGCTCGGCACCGTCGCCCGCCCGACACCACCGTCGCTCCCTTTTGCAGCAGGATCTCCCCCCCCCCCACCCCCTCGCGGGGTATGGGTGTAGCACCCTGTCCCCGACGAAATTTTTATGATCATTTCTATTTGAATTCAGGTTTATGGATCTATTTGTATTAGGGATCCGCCTGTACTGGATTAGTATATAAATCACCTAGGGCCTGTTCGGTTGGGGGGTTACCCCCCAATTTGGGCGGGTTACCCATCAAACCCCACATTCCTAACCACTAGTGGGGCCCACTCCCTTCCCATCAAAAAAATTATATATTATACCATCATATCATCTAAAAATCATAAAATACT
The DNA here is from genome assembly GCA_037367405.1 of Ottelia alismoides. Taxonomy (NCBI): domain Eukaryota; kingdom Viridiplantae; phylum Streptophyta; class Magnoliopsida; order Alismatales; family Hydrocharitaceae; genus Ottelia; species Ottelia alismoides. The sequence continues at coordinate 150,551 of JAZKJV010004916.1, read as the reverse complement.
CAACTTCTACTCACTATTCCAAACTTCAATACAATCACATCACAACAACTACCCACTTTTTTAAATTTCAATACAATCATACCATAATAACTACTAACTTTTTCAAATTTCAATACAATCACATCACACAAACCCTCCCAAGCCTTAACCGACCAACCAAACACAAAAACGGGTTATCCTCTCCCGGATAACCCACAAACCAAATGCACCCCTAGGGTTAGGGCTCTCTACATCCTCCGTATTCTTCTTCTCTACATAGTGAAAAATGGTCGTCGTCGCCCAGTTACGCGTGGACCTTGTAAATTCGTGTCTTCGTAAATGCATGATTAGTCTTGTTTGTGCGGGTATCCGCAATTCGCAACATAACCCTTGTTTTGTTTGTTAGCCCTTCAATCTTTCTTGCATGTCTAGACTGATCATGTATCCATTATATGGAATGCGCAGTTGAAATTTCCTTGTTGCTTCATAATAGGTTTCTATCTCATCAAGCTAGGGATTAGTTGCCCCCATAATCTAATTCTTTCTTGGGCAGTAATGCCTTCTCAATAATAACAGACTATATAAGATAGTTTCTCTTGGTTAACATAAGGTCATTTCTGAATTGATTGTTTATCCCTCCCCATTCCGCTTATGATGTCAACTTTCTTCTCAAATGCCATCAAATACAAGCGAAGAACACAACAATCGTTCCAGAGAACGGAGGTAGTAGTTCAGAATACGAGGAAAACATATAGTTGCTCCCATTGATGCCCATCTTAGTGCTCTTAACATGCTCATATACTATATAAAGAACAATCCAAGGAAAGTGATGTTTTATGCAGAGCGGAAGGAGGTGAACAACAAAGCCTACACATATCGACTAGGTAGAATTTGTAGATGATAGTTGATGAGAATTGGGTATCAAGGCTCCACGAAAACTTTGATACCACTTTGATGTGCCGGATCGATGCGTGGCAGGTTGATTTTTGTGAATGGCAGTAGAGCTAGATAATTCACCGAGAAGAAGAACAAGTGCACCAAGGAGATGATCCCTTTCTTGGATCAGCTCTTTTCTTTACAACTAAACAACCGGGTACAATGATGAAAGCAACACCTTTGTGAGTTCTCGACGCCGAAGTGAAGAGCCCTCAGCTGTTGCGCAAAACACCCTACCAAGCAACCACAACACTGGAAATAATACACGAAGGAGAAGAACAAGGGAAGGAGAACACAACCCACTCTCTTCTCACGCACACCTCGCTAGCTATTTCTCGACTTTGATGTCCTTCACAGAATGCACGTTGGACCATTTTATAGACCCGGAATGCATGTCCGTTTGCATAGATTATAAAGGCCACCAATTAACAATTGCATGTCCGTTGGCCAATCACTAATGGCCCTTTGAATGCACAATTGCTAATGCATGTCCATTGGCCAATCACTAATGGCCCTACGCCATGGCCAATTGTGAATCCGTTTGCACGTCATGGCATTTGCTAATGCATGTCCGTTTGCAAGGAAAACAACCCTTTGAATGCACGTCCGTAACTCCATTTTCATGGCCAATTACTAATGGCCCTTGATTGCACGTCCATTTGCAATCTTCCATCCATGCAAGTACATGTTAGGTTGACCATGTGATTGCTTGATTGTGCAATCTCAGATTTGCACACGTGACACTCTATTGGCGCCATCAAATGCCCATCGGAAATATCTTGATTGATACCTCCTCTTCTCCACAACGCTCCTCGATACTTGACGTTGTGGGAGATGTCGAATATAGCTAAGTGCGGAGGAAGGCGAGGGAACCCAACAAATTCCCCCCTCCACGAGCCTTCATTCCAGCAATCTTCTTACATTCTTGAAACTTCAATTGTGGTAGCACTTTGGTGAACATATCTGCTCCATTGTCATCTGTGTCCACCTTGTCCAGCTGCAAATCTTTTCTCTCCAATGCACCACGTATCCAGTGATGCCGCAACTCAACGTGCTTTGACCTAGAGTAAAACGTGGGATTCTTGCTAAGATAAATAGCACTCAAACTATCACATAACAGTACGTATTTATCTTGTATGAATCCCAAACCATGCAGCAACTTTTTGCACCACAGAAGTTCTTTTCCAGCCTCTGTCACGGCCATGTATTCAGCCTCTGCAGTGGACAACGCCACACTCTTTTGTAGCTTGGATTGCCAAGCCACAGCTCCTCCTGCGAGAGTGATCAAGTATCCTGATGTTGACCTTCTACCATCAACATCACCTGCCCAATCTGAATCTGTGTATGCCTCCATGTAAGCTTTACTTCCTTCGTAACAAAGGCATTGGGTAGACGTGCCTTTGAGATATCTAAGAATCCATTTTAAAGCCTCCCAATGCTTTCTTTCAGGATTAGACATGTACCTGCTTACAACTCCTACGGCATGTGCAATATCTGGCCGTGTGCATATCATGGCATACATCAATGATCCTGTAGCAGATGCATAAGGTATATGGTCCATACCTAATCGTTCTTCCTAAGTCTTAGGTGAGTGATCCTTAGATAACCTGAAATGGACTGCATGTGGGGAGCCAACGGGTTTGCAACCATTGTATCTCTCAAGTACCTTTTCCACATACTTCTGTTGAGAGATCCACAACCTGTGATTCACCCTATCACGGGTTATCCTCATACCAAGGATTTGTCTTGATGCGCCTAAGTCCTTCATGGCAAAGGACTTGCTTAGATCTTCTTTCAACCTACTGATCTTAGTCTTATCCTTGCCAACTATAAGCATATCATCAACATATAGGAGAAGGATAAGTTTCTCATGCCCATTACCTCGCACATATAGGCATGTGTCAGCAGTATTTCTAGTATGGCCTCAAATTTCAGCGAACTTCGGTCAACTTTCTGTCGAATATCAATATCCTGTTGAAATCGAAATTCGACCGAAATGGTCGAAATGACCGAAATATAGGGGTCTTAGTACAAAAAATGACCGAAATCACCGAAATTTCGATCGAATTTCGACCGAAATTCTACGGAAATTCCGTTTCGGTGGTCACCCAAATGGTGACCAAAACCGACGTTTAGGGCCTTGGTTTCTAGTGAAGCCTTGGTTTGACATGAAGCTATCAAACCTCCTGTACCAATTTCTGGGCGCCTGCTTCAATCCGTATAAAGACTTCTTCAATCTGCAAACAAGATGAGTCTTCTTCTTGGATTGGAATCCCTCTGGCTGCTCCATATACAACTCTTCCTCGACATCACCATGGAGGAAAGCGGTCTTCACATCAATCTGCTATAGTTCTAGATCTAGAGATGCAACTAGAGCCAACACCATCCTGATGGAAGTCATTTTTACCACAGGGGAAAAAATTTCATCAAAATCGATACCTTTCCTCTGTTCGAAACCTTTGACCACAAGACTTGCTTTGAACCTTTTTGAGCCATCAGCTTCGCATTTGAGTCTGAAAATCCACCTGTTCTTCAAGGCTCTGGTTCCTTCGGGCAGGGGCACAAGGTCGAACACTTCGTTCTTTTTTAGGGCTTCCATCTCCTCCTGCATTGCTTTCAACCAGTGCTCTCTATCACTATGTCCATTTGCTTCTTCGAAAGACTCAGGCTCACCATCATCTGTGAGCAGGAGATACTGATCGGGTGAGTATCTCTTGGATGGCCTACTGACCCTTGTTGAACTTCTCAACTGAGGTTGTTGTTCTGCTTCTTCAACCGGATCTACCACCGGTTCTTCGAGGGGTGGTATCCCCCCTTCAACGACATCTTCTATGCCATCATTTTCCTCCCTAGCGTCGTCATTGAGGGCTTCTTCAAATAGGGAGGACTCATCATCATGAGTCACGACATGCTGTGGTTGTGGCTTAAGGATGTCATGGATTGTTTGGTCCTCTACAAACTTGACATCTCGACTTCTCACAATTTTCTTTTGAGTAGGATCCCACAACCTATACCCATACTCATCCTGACCGTATCCTACGAAGATGCACACCCTCGTCTTCGAGTCAAGCTTGGTGTGTTCATCACTAGGTACATGAACATATGCAACGCACCCAAAGACTTTCAGGTGATCAAATGAGACATGTTTACCTCTCCAAGCATGTTCTGGATAGTCTCCATCCAAGGGGTGAGATGGAGAGCGATTGATCGCATATACGGTCATGTATAGTGCTTCTCTACAGAAGCTCTTTGGAAGATTCGATTGAGAGAGCATGGTTCGCACTCTCCAACAAGCTACGATTCATCCTCTCCGCAACTCCATTCTGTTGTGGGGTCTTTGGCACCGTCTTCTCCATGCGGATGCCATGGCTTCTGCAGTAGCCCTCGAACGGCCCTCGATATTCTCCACCGTTATCAGATCGGATGACTTTTAGTCTCCTCCCTATCTCTCTCTCCACACTAAGGTGCCATGTTTTGAATACGTCTAGTACTTGGTCCTTCGTCTTCAAGGCAAAGGCTTACACCTTCCTCGAGTGATCGTCGATGAATGTTACAAAGTACAAGGCACCTCCAAGCGTCTTTACACCCACGGAGCACACGTCTGTGTGCACAAGATCAAGTGGGTGTCTTCTCCTTGACGTTCTCATCTGAAATGATGTACGTCTTTGTTTTCTAGCCATACAATGGCTGCAAACCTCCGAGATGACTTTGGTGGATGGAATGACATTTTTCTTGGAGAGAATTTGCATACCTTTCTCGCTCATGTATCCCAGCCTTCGATGCCAAAGAGTTGTCTCGTCTCCTTTGGCTGCATATATGTTCCCACATGACCGACCATGAGTCACGTACAATGACACTTCCTTCTTTCCTCGGGCAACTATCAGAGAGCCCTTGGAGAGTCTCCATTCACCTCCGTTGAATTTGCGGGTATACCCTTCATCATCAAGTGTGCCAGTGGACAATAAGTTCATGCGCACTCCGCGGACGTACCTCACATCGTTCAGGTTGAGTTTGGTGTTGTCTGGCATCTCTAGAACCACTGTTCCACGACCAGCAATAGGACAACTTTGATCATTGCCCATCCTCACCACGCCAAAGTCACCAGGCACGTACGAAGAGAAGAGCTCCTTCCTAGGTGTGATGTGGAAGGAAGCACCAGAATCCACCACCCATGTGGATTCTTGAAGAGAGATATTAGCTGATCCAACATCCCACATGATAACGGCTTCTTCTTGGCTAGCCATGGCTGAAGAGCTAACCTCACCGATTTCCCATGCATCTTCTCTTCTAGGTTCTTTGCAGAACCTCTTGATGTGCCCTTTCTTCCCGCAGTTGAAGCATGTGATATCTTTGCGGGGTCTTGACTTTGAGCGTCCTCGAGACTTGGTCCTCCTTTGAGAACCATCACCATGACTCTTGTTGCGACCCTTTCGTTCATTCACCAAGGCTTGTGAATGATCCTCGCCGTGTTCCTTCCTCCTCAGCTCCTCGTTCATCATGCTATCCTTCACGGTGTTGAGGGAGAGCGTTCCACTTGACGTGGAATTGCTTAGGGAAACCACCAACGTTTCCCATGAATCAGGCAGCGAGCTCAAGAGGAGAAGCGCCTGCATCTCATCATCGATGTCCATCTTCTGACTGGAGAGTCGGTTTACACAATCTTGAAACCGACTCAGATGCTCGCTGACGGAAGAGCCCTGTTGGTACTTCAGATTTACCAATTTTCGGATGAGAAATGCCTTGTTCTGGGCAGTCCTTGGCTCGTACAAGGCTGTAAGCTTCGTCCACAAGTGGCTTGCATTTGTCTCCGTCGAGACATGGTGGAAGATGAAGTCCTCCACCCACTGACGAATAAACGCTACGGCCTTGCGATTAAGCTTGGCCCATTCTTCATCCAATTTGCCCTCTGGCTTCTTCTTATCTCCTTCGATGGGGTCGTACAGATCTCTTACAAATAAGAAATCTTCCATCCTTGGCTTCCAGATGGAGTAGTTGGTGGAGTTCAACTTCACCATGGCCGTTGTCATCAATTGATTGCCTGAGCTTGAATCCATCTTCTCCTTATATCAACCACTACGCCGTAGTCGGACCTGGCTCTGATAGCAGATTGATGAGAATTGGGTATTAAGGCTCCACGAAAACTTTGATACCACTTTGATGTGCCGGATCGATGCGTGGAAGGTTGATAGTTGTGAATGGCAGTAGAGATAGATAATTCAACGAGAAGAAGAACAAGTGCACCAAGGAGATGATCCCTTTCTTTGATCAGTTCTTTTCTTTACAACTAAAGAACATGGTACAATGATGAAAGCAACACCTTTGTGAGTTCTCGACGCCGAAGTGAAGAGCCCTCGGTTGTTGCGCAAAACACCCTACCAAGCAACCACAACACTGGAAACAATACACAAGGGAGAAAAAAAAGGGAAGGAGAACACACCCCACTCTCTTCTCACGCACACCTCGCTAGCTATTTCTCGACTTCGATGTCCTTCACAGAATGCACATCGGACCATTTTATAGACCCGGAATGCATGTCCGTTTGCATAGATTATAAAGGCCAATTAACAATTGCATGTCCGTTGGCCAATCACTAAAGGCCCTTTGAATGCACAATTGCTAATGCATGTCCATTGGCCAATCACTAATGGCCCTACGTCATGGCCAATTGTGAATCCGTTTGCACGTCATGGCATTTGCTAATGCATGTCCGTTTGCAAGGAAAACGACCCTTTGAATGCACGTCCGTAACTCCATTTTCATGGCCAATTACTAATGGCCCTTGATTGCACGTCCATTTGCAATTTTCCATCCATGCAAGTACATGTAAGGTTGACACGTGATTGCTTGATTGTGCAATCTCAGATTTGCACACGTGACACTCTATTGGCACCATCAAATGCCCATCGGAAGTATCCTGATTGATACCTCCTCTTCTCCACAACGCTCCTCGATCCTTGATGCTGTGGGAGATGTTGAATATAGCTAAGTGCGGAGGAAGGTGAGGGAACCCAACAAAGTAACTTAATTTATGGTTACTCTTGTCTACCTTAGAAGAAACCTTACTATATTGAGCAGCAAGAAGCACACCGTGTGTAGCAAACCAATGCCAATATCACATAATAAAGTTCAAGGTTCTAGAGATGCTTTAAGTAGATTATGCTCAAAGATATGTGTATCCCAATCAGCCTTCAAATGTAGCTATACCACGACTAAGGCTACCATTAATCTTGCAAACAGTCATGTTGAACATGATCATACCACACATGTTAAAGTGGATCGAAACTGGCAACAAGAAACGTTTCCTTCCCTTTATCAGATCGAAAGATCAAATTATCTGATATATTCACAAAGGAAATTCCCACCATGCAACATAAGATGAATATGAGCATGTTGAGCATGCTTAACAACCACCCCCAAATTAACGGGAGTGTTGAAACATTAAACTAAGTTAAATAAATTTTCAATGAGAATCAATTTCCTTCTCATTATAGGTACACACTCCTTTAGATAATAGAGAGAAAAACCTAGCCATCCGCAAGAGGTCTCTAGGCCATCATTTCTGTGGGTTTCTCTCATAGAAGAGGGCTTCCACGTAAATCATGTGACCTATGAGCACAACTGTTTATTTGTTTTTTTTCCTGTATAACATTTGCCCTAGGTTGATGGAAAGATAATGATTTGCAAATGATGCAGCTTTAACGAATTTTCTTAACCAACCCTTGACAGTAAACAGTAACTGGAAAATGCAAAAATCTAAATTTAGTAGAACAATAACTGCTGCAAGTTGGATAGAGTTACATCATATATCCTCTCAAACTAAGATCGATTCTGAACCCAATCTTCAGTGAACACACATCCTCTTGGAGGAGGAAGCTAGGAAGTAGAATGAAAGAAACCAAGATAAATGGAAAAGTGATTTCCAATGAAATACAGGTAATATTTCCAATAAAAAATCTTTAAGAGCATCATGAATCTCATGCAGAGGTAAGAAGGAATGATGAATTCTCGACAGATTTTTTCCTAGAGACAACACAATTTGCATAACAGGCTCAACTACACGGACGCATATACAAGGTTGCAGAAAGCGGTAGTCGGTACTCAGTCGGTGGGGTCACTGACTAAGGATTAATCGACAGTCGGGTGACTAATCGGATTTAATCTGTCATCAGTCAGTTTTGATTTTTTTAATTATTTTAAATATATAAATCATTTTTATACATATATTCTTATATATTAACATAGATTTGTACATTTTGTACATATATTCGTGTATATTAGAATAAATTTGTACATTTCTATACTATCGTAATGAAACAAAAGAAGTGATTGACTTTAATATATCATTAAGCATATTAGTATAAGTTTGCTTTAAAAAAAGTAAAAAACTAAAAAAATAAAAAAGTTCGATGCAAACGGCCCGATTAGTCAGGTTGACTTACAACCCCCCTCCCCCCGACTCGACTAGTCGGGCCGACTAGTTGGCCTAGTCGGCTGACTTTTACTAACTCGCGCATATATACATGCCTAAGCATGCATGAATTTATCTGTTCTCATTCACTTATATGACATATTCCCATCAGTTCTCATCATAGCTATACATTAAGTTCATTTCATTTAAATTATGATGATTCTTTCTCCTTATTCACCCCCAAGATCATTATTCATATAGCAAGGCTGTTCATTAAGAGCAACCATAAATTTACTTTGCAACGAAACAATGCAATCTTTCAACGAATGATGAAATGATTAGCAAAATGAAATAGCCGTGATAGTTGAACAAAGGATGGGAAAGAGAAACATGCCATTTATGTAGAATAATATAAACCGTATCAAAGACATAAATATTAGATACGGTTAGAAACTACGAATGCGGAATCTAATATCAGAGAAATATAATAAAACATTATAAGAACACCGGGATTTTACGTGGAACCCTACTCCCTAAGGAGCGGGATGAAACCACGGGAGAAGGCCTCAAAAGGTCATGTGTGTCTATTGACTTTCTCATCTGTTACAGGAGGTCTGGGGCTTCATATATAGCCTTCTCAGACCCTCCAAGTCTCACCACTGGTAGACATGGGACTAAACTCCTGGATGTGGTAAATGGATCCTGGAGTGGTCCATTTACCCATCTACAACATAAGTGACGTATAACACATATACTCCAACATTCCCCCTCAAGTTGGAGCATGCAATGCTCAGCTTGGACAAACAGAAAGAAATCTCAAACTCATACTACAAGATACTACAGACACTATCAACTTAACGCAAACACAACTGTCGGTTGTTGTCGAGGACGTTACTTCTCATGTCGTGCAGGTGAGGAGGAACAAACAGGCTGGAGTATGAGTCAAACCGAATCTCCTCATCGAAGAGCATGTGCTCTGTACTGCACATGTCAGAGTCACTGCAACTGAAAATGAGTCTCCACCTGGAGAACTCTAGCCCCTCACATCATGTGGACAACTGCTCCATTTCTCTAAGGGTCGAATTGGAAAAACCGTGGAGATATCCTCGTCGGAGTCTACGATCGCTGGAGAATTGAGTCTGAAAAGTCTCCTCATGGGAGAACTGGGTCTCTCCCATACTTGCTCAGAGAATGAGATCTCTACTCTGGAGTCCCTGAAACCACATGAAAACTCTAACCCACATGGCATAGGGAATGGGATCTCTACTCTGGAGTCCATATGGATTACATGAAAACTCTAAGAAAGATGGGGACCACACAAATGATGGCAAACATGTGCACATCAAACTGAAGACTCAGAATCTAATCGTCGAGTTAGAAATCTGTAGAGTCTGAAAAATCTGGCCTAAAGATCTGAATCTGAAACAGACCTGTAACCCTATACAATACTCCCCCTTTCTCTCATACTTGTCGGAAAACAATGACATCGACAAAATTGGGAGAAGACATGAAAATGGAAAAAACATGGATCACATAAGCTGTATACATTTTTTCCGACTTTTCCTTTCAATTTTTTTAAATCATCTTTTACTCGACTATTTCATTTCATCTTTTTAATAGCAGTCACACCCCTTTTTTAAAATAAGTCGTTCCTTTTTTTTACTTTTCTCCCTTTTTTGCACAATATTTTTTCTCGTACGTCTTATCTTTTGTACGTGTCTTTTTTTCAAAACAAATTCCATTCCCTGTTTTTAATCGGCCCAACTTTAGGCCCAAAATACTGTGTTGCTCTTTTTTTTAATTGCAGCAGACCCCCTCCCTCTTTTTTTAATCGAACCACAACTGAGCCCTCCTCATTTTTTCCTTTTTTTAACAAAACACGACCCACTTGAGCCCCTTATTTTCGTATTTAGGGTTCCCAATTGGGAGCCCCTTCTCTCGAAGCCCGCCGCATGTAGCGAGGGAGATAAGCTTCTCCGTAGGGGGATGAGCACGATCCCCGCCGCCAGGAAGGAGCAGCATTGCCTGGGAGATGTTATGCGACACTGCCTGGATGCTCGAAGAGGTTGCCTGCAGGAGCTCGACTGGAGATCGATGCTGAGGTTGCCACTCTTGGATCTTGTCGCCTGGTGTGAGGGGGGGGACGAATTTGGAGGGTCGGAGAGGCCATTACCTTCTCGATGGTAGATCCTATCTGCACCGATGGAGGCGGTGAGGGATGTTGCAGCTGCCGCCTCCTACGATCCGAGCGGCGCCGAAGGAGGAAGACGAGGTTGCACAATAGGGCTCTGCCGCCTGGAATTGTGATGGGAGCACACCTCGAGGGGTGCCACCGCCGAACTGGAAAATGGAGTGTCTCGCCAAGAGAATGGAGGATCTCGACGAGGAGATTCAGTTTGATTCACACTCCGGCCCCTTTGTTCCTCCTCACCTGCACGGCATGAGAAGCAACGTCCTCGACAATAGCCGACAGTTGTGTTTGTGTTGAGTTGATATTGCTCATAGTGTCTTGTAGTGTGAGTTCGAGATTTCTTTCTGATTGTCCAAGATGAGCATTGCATGCTCCATCTTGAGGGGGGGTGTTGGAGTATATGTGGTATGTGTCACTTATGTTGTAGATGTATAAACGAACCACTCCAGGATCTATTTACCCATCTACGACATAAGTGACGCATAACACATATACTCCAACACTCCCGCTCAAGCTAGAGCATGCAATGCTCAACTTGGACAAACAAAAAGAAATCTCAAACTCACACTACAAGACACTACGAACAATATCAACTCATCACAAACACAATTGTCGGCTGATGTCGAGGACGTTGCTTCTCATGTCGTGCAGGTGAGGAGGAACAAATGGGCTGGAGTGTGAGTCAAACTGAATCTCCTCGTCAGAGAGCATGTGCCATGTACCGTGTCTGTCAGAAGAGGAGCACGAAGACGATCCATAATTAGGATTCCAAGAACCCTAATTTTTCTCAAACTTGAACAATACATGATGACAATCTTCAACTAATAAATCTTCAAGAACATAGAACCAAAAATCGAATCTCGAATAAAAATACATCCTCGAAAATTGAACCCGCTCTAATACCATGTTAGAAACTACGAGTGCGGAAGCTAATATCACCGAAATAGAATAAAACATTATAAGAACACCGGGATTTTACGTGGAACCCTACTCCCTAAGGAGCGGGATGAAATCACGGGAGTAGACTTCAAAGGGCTATACGTGTTTATTGACTTTCTCATATGTTACAGGAGGTCTGGGGCTTCTTATATAGACTCCTCAGACTCTCCAAGTCCCACCACTGGTAGATGCGGGACTAAACTCCTAGATATGGTAAATGGATCCTGGAGTGATCCATTTACCCATCCATGCTCCAACAGATACGTATAATTTAGTTCCTAATATGTCCTGAATTTCTCAATTTGGACACCATTTAAAATGGAAGACATAACTTTCGATACTTCCTGTACTGACATCATCTGAAAGAATTTATCCCAAACAATAAGGATCATGAAATGCAAATATCATTAGTGAAGATGCCGACAAGCTTTCCAAAAACAAGTGATGCAGTAAGGACAACAAGTGGCATCACACATGTGATATATATATTAATACATCAAAACCTGTTATACAGCAACCTGAATGCTTAACACAAATTGACTATAGAGATTATAGTTGCATAACCATATAATGAAATCATGCATGATATTAGACAATCCGAGTTACCTCTTGAGAGGGTCCATTCCAACCACCTAAACCCGCAGAATTTACACTGGAGATTAGGTCCATTGGGCTGGGGCTACGGTATTGGAGTTTATCAAAATCCCCAAGGTTGACCATCCTTGACACCCTTATTATTTCTGTTAACATATAAAAATCATAATATGAACTGCCTCCATATTATTTGATACATAATAAAAATTGACAAAAAAACAATTTTCTTCTAGAATAAAATCCAGCCAAATTAGGCTTCTAAACAAACAAAACCTTTAAATGGAGAGGAAATTAGGGATTGCCACATAAATATTCAACTTAATATTTCTCAGAAAATTTCGAACTACAAATAAAAAAGGCATACAATAGGGCTGGTAGCACGAGGAAGAGAAACAGAAACGGATTCTTATTATAAGCTACTTAAACCAGAGAAAGCTCGTGAATTTTATTAAGTTGTGCTGTCAATATATAACATAGGATGGGATGGCTTTGATGAGCTCTTCTACAATTACAGCCATGAAATTAATTTACGAGATTGCTTATTGATATATTGTGGCACGAACCAAGTGTCATTAAAAGCAACGATTAGCATATATTTGTCATCGTATCAACTAGCTGATTTTTTCTTGATCTCTTACCATTGAAAACAGAATGAGCATCACTTTTTTTCTATGAGAACCCTTGGGCTCCTTAGATAACACATTGGGTTAGTGTTACAAGGAGAGAATGAACATCACTTTTTTTCTATGAGAACCCTTGGGCTCCTTCGATAGATGGGCACATTGGGTTAGTGTTACAAGGAGAGATGCCTCTTCATTCAAAAGATGAGAGCACTCTTATAGTAAGGGTTTACAATATAACACTCAACACTCCCCTTCAAGCTGGAGCATATATGTCAATCATGCTCAGCTTGTTAGAGCATTTTCTAATTGTGTACAAGCTAGTGGCTTGTTTAACATGTCAACAATATGTTCTATAAAGGATATGATAAGAGTGCGAAGTAGCCCTCCCTGTATCAAGTCTCTGATGCCATGGCAGTCAACTTCCACATGTTTGGTATGTTCATGTAACATGGGGTTGTAGGCTATATGCATTGTCACTCAATTATCACATATGAGATCTATAATGCTGGTGGGAGTGACATGAATATCTATAAGTATGGATAGAATCCATACTAGTTCTGAGTTGTGGGAAATATCTTTGTCTTCACTCTCAACACTTGAGTGGGAAACAACTACATGTTTTTTTGCTCCTCCAAGTTACCAAGTTTCGTGCAAGATACGTGCAGAACACAGTAGTAGATTTCTTGTCCATCATGCATCCTCGTAATCTGCAGCAAAATAGGCTATAAGGTTAAAGGCGTTGCTTTTGGTGGATAGTAGACCTTTCCCTAGAGAAGACTTGATGTATCTAGAGACCAACATGCATGCGACGAAATGGGTTGAAGTAGGAGAGTGCATGAACTAATTCAGCTTGCCGACTGCATGAGATATATCTAGTCCTGTGACGGTTAGATATATAAATTTTCCCTCTAATTGTATGTAGCAACATGTATCTTCGATGGTTCCTGCTTCATAGATGGGTGCCTTAGGATCCATAGGTATCTTTCTATACTGGATTAGATACTAACATCCATCATTCTTGGAGAAGATTAATAGCATACTTTCGTTAGGCATAACTAGACCTCGCTTGGAATGAGCTATTTTGATCCCAAGAAAGTATCTTAACAGTCTCAAATCTTCGATCACAAATTATTATGCTAGTTTGTTTTTCACCTTTGTAATGCCTTTAGAGTCATCCCCTGTCAGGATGATATCACCGTATAAGCAAGCATTGTCACAATTCCTTTTCCAGCTCTTTCGTCTTAACAAAGAGTGATATGTTGATGACCTAGAAAGATCCATACTTAGTACCTCTGAAAACTTTTGAAACCACAAGTGAGGGCTCTGTTTAAGTCCATATACAGCATTGTGTTGCAAGCACACCTATTGAGACTCCCTCGAGCCTCAAAAACATGAGGTATAAGAATGCACTCTTTATATCAACTTGATGCAAAAGGCCCATCGAGTTGTATGACAACTTCCATAAGGATTCATACCTTGGAGAGACGAGCGAGCGAGGAGAATGTGCTAAAGAAATCAACACTGTAGGTTTGAGTAAACACCTTGGCTACTAAGAGATCCTTGTTAGAGCAATCGACCCATCGATCTTATATTTTACTGTGAATACCCACGTGTATTCAACCACCTTCTTGTCACCAGGTCGCTCAACAAACTACCATGTGTTACGTGAAACAAGTGCAGACATCTCTTCTTCCAATATAAGTTGCCATTTGGAGTCACGATTCACGAATAGCCTCCTTGAGATTTCGAGGCATAACTATGGCGGATAATGCCTTAGAAAATCATCTATAAAAAGACCTAAGGCTTGAGAAATATATGACCGTAAGAAATAAGATGTTTGGTCTGTTGTCATGTCTCCTTTCTGAGAGCTATGAGGAGGTTTGATGTATCAGTCGCTTAACTATCTCCCGACTAAGGTTGCAGAAGTCGTTATGTAATCGGTCGGGTCACTGACTAATGATTGATCGGCAGACAAGGGGCTAATCGGATTTAGTCAGGCTTTACTCGATTTTGAATTTTTTTAATTATTTTAAATATATAAATAATACTTTGTACATATATTCGTATACATAGATTATACATTTTCTATACTATCTGTCATAATGAAATAAAAGAAATAATTGAACTTTGATAAAACATTAAGCATTTTATATTAAGATTGCTTTTTAAAAAAGCAAAAAATAAAAATACGACTTCTTCATGCAAAAATCAGTCGATTAGTATGCCGAGTCGGTTGACTAATTAGGTTGAGTGGTCGACTGACCGACTGTTAATCGATTGGTCAATAGTCGGTCGGCCACCCTACTGACTCGATTAGTCGGACTGATTAGTTGGTCGACTTTTACAATTATGCTCCCAACCATATTATTGTATCTATGGAGGGAGAAATACCATTATTGTATCTACCGCCCCTGAAGCCCTGCGTCCCCGGCCCCTGCCCCGATTTCCAGGCACCCCACCAGGCCCTTCTGCGCTCTGAGCCCCCTCGGCTCCCTGTTCTCTATGCGCCGAGGCTGCGACCTGGCCCCCTGAACCGTGAATCAGACCTTTCACGGATAGTTCTACGGCAGACATAGTAACTTCGGACCTTTAAGTTCCGGTTTTCGGCAAGCAACAAAAAGTAGTAAGGATGGTTGTATGAGTCTACATATATAACCAATCCTTCATATGAATATGTAGACTCGTTTATATTGGTCTATCCTCCGGTCGAGTTTCGTTATTTGCCTATCAATATGTCAGACAACAAAGGTGACATCTTCTCGTCCGGAGCCTTCAAGGGCCCGGCTCCCATCGTTAAGATGGATGGGACCAACTATGAGTTGTGGTCCATGCAGTTCCTCACCCTCATGCAGTTCAACAACAAGGAGCACATCCTGACAGATCCAGAGCCAGCGGAAAAGACCGGGGCAAATGCTTCTTGGAAGCAAGATGATGCATACGCACATCTTTGGCTTTGTGGGACTCTTTCTATAGAGATAGCCAACGATATACTAACTCAGCCCACTACCAAGGCAATGTGGGACACTTTGGAATCCACCTATGCACAGGCGAAGAATGAGGCTAAAATCCTTCAACTACAGTTTGATATCTACAACACCAAGCAGAATGGTCGCCCCTTGCATGCTTACTACTCTTCGATGCGTGGCATGTTTGAAAAGCTTCACAGCTACATACCCATTACAACGTCTATTGAGCAGCAGAAAACATATAGGAACTCCATGATGGTTGACGTTTTCATGGCTGGACTTGATAGAGAATATGATGCTGCACGTACTCATCTTTTTACTGGAGCAACCATTCCCCGTATAGAGGAGGCCTATAGCCGTCTCAGCCGGCTCATCATCCCATCGACAGCCACGTCTTCACACTCCTCAGCGATGGCCGCGTCTCGTGGTCAAGCTGGGGCAATCCAATCCAGAGGACGCACACCTCGAGGAAGAGGCGGTGGACGCCAACGTGGTCCTTGCACCTACTGCAGCAAACCTGGACATGCAGAGGATACATGCTATCAAAAACATGGATATCATGTTTCTGGTCAAGCAGCAGAGCATATTGTGTCTTCAGGGACTTCAGCTCCCCATGCCGATCCTCGCCTGAATGATATTGTCTCTCGTATTCAAGAGATCATGACTCCTGGTGCTGACATCACCACAGATACCGCTACAGCAGCCAGAACCTCTTCGAGCTCCTCAGGTATCACCTATGCCTTTACTGGTAGTACGAATACAGACATGACAGAATGGATTATGGACTTTAGTGCTTCTCACCACTTGTGTGGAGACAGAACGCAACTGAAGTCCTACAGGGCTATACCACCCGGTAGATGGATCGTCATTGCTAATGGCGACCACTTACCTGTTACAGGACAGGGGGAGGTGCAGTTGACACCGTCCATGCGTCTGAAAAATGTTTTATATGCTCTCGCGTTCCAAATGAATTTACTTTCTATTAGTCAGATCACTAAGGATCTGCATTGTCGTGCCATCTTTGACCATTCATCTCTTGTGTTTCAGGACATACTCACGGGCAGGGTGATTGAAAGTGGCCGTGAGCAGCGGGGACTCTACAGACTGGTCTAACCTCCCCATGCTGGTGTTTCTATTATACCTACTGGACATGTCTCTCCTTACTTGTGGCACCTTAGGTTTGGACATCTTCCTCTGCAGAAGTTATGTCATGTTTTCCCTCAGATTTCTAAAATCCTCCTTTCAGTGTGAAGCATGCCAACTTGGGAAGCATCACCGTTCATCTTTTCCATCCCGTCAGAGTCAGAGCAGTTCTCAGCTATTTGAACTCCTTCATTTAGACATTTAGGGTCCTAGTTGTGTTCCTGATCTTCAAGGACACTGTTTTTATCTTGTAACGGTCGATGATTTTTCTAGACTTTCTCGGATATTCTTATAGAAGAATAAGTCTGAGGATGGATCCACTATCAGGTATTTTATTAATGAAATAAAGAATATTCTTTCTGCCAATGTTCGTTCTGACAATGCCTTGGAATTTTGAACCTTACATCTTTCCGAGTTCCTTAGATCCCGTGGCATTATTCACCAGACCTCATGTGTCTCCACTTCCCGGCAGAACGGTGTTAGAGCACAAACACCGTCACTTACTTTATGTGACCAGAACATTGTTGATACAGAGTCGTGCTCCTCATTCTTACCGAGGTGATGCTGTCCTTACTGCTTGCTATCTGATAAATTGTATGCCCTCATCCGTGTTAGGAGAGAAGATTCCTTACTCGATTGTGTTTCCCGAGAAGGATCTCTTCTCTCTTACACCTCGTGTGTTTGGATCTGTTGCCTTTGTTCATGATGTCTCACCAGGGCGTGACAAGCTCTCTCCTAGAGCTGTCAAGTGTGTATTTGTCGCTTACTCTCGTACCAAAAAGGGGTATCGCTGCTTTGATCCACTAAGCCAAAAATATTTTGTTAGTGCTGACGTTACTTTCTTTGAATCGGTCATGTATTTTACTCCTACAGGTGACAGACTTACTCCATCTGACTCTGATGATGAGATATACATGCCACCACCTCCTATTGATACATCAGTCGTGGGATGCAAATGGGTGTTCACTGTGAAACATCGTGTGGATGGCAGTGTAGATCGTTATAAGGCGAGACTTGTGGCACGAGGATTTACTCAGACATATGGGGTGGACTACCACGATACTTTCTCCCCAGTTGCCAGACATTCTACCTATGCATTCTCCTTGTTGTTGCTGTGACACGAGATTGGCCTCTTTATCAGCTTGATGTGAAGAATGCATTTCTCTATGGTGACCTACAAGAGGAGGTCTACATGCAGCAGCCACCTGGGTTTGTTGCTGAGGGGGAGTATCATAAGGTTTGCAAGTTACACAAGGCTATCTATGGCATCAAGCAAAGTCCAAGAGCATGGTTCCAAAAGCTCTCGGACTTGATAGAGCAGCAGGGGTTTGCGAGATTAACTGTTGATCACTCCTTGTTCATACAGAAGACCCAGAGAGGTATTACAGCCATTCTTGTTTATGTTGATGACATTATTATTACAGGGGATGACAAGCAGGGTATTCAGGATGCCAAGGACTTCCTAGGTCAACAGTTTGTGACCAAGGACCTTGGACATTTACGTTACTTCCTCGAAATAGAGTTTGCCAGGAATCAACGGGGTCTTGTAATAACCCAGAGAAAGTATGTTATAGATCTTCTTTCAGAAACTGGCATGGCAGATTGTAGACCTGCCACTACTCCGCTTGACTCAAGCATGAAGTTTTATGATGATGATACTGAGGAGGTCGACAAGAGAAGATACAGAGAGCTTGTTGGCAAGCTACTATATGTAACTATTACCGGGCCCGACATAGCATTTGTCGTTAGCAAAGTGAGTCAGTTTATGGAGCAGCCCAGACAAGCACATATGGATGCAGTCCATGTGATTCTGAGATACTTGAAGACTTCACCTGGTACTGGACTTCTTTTCAGCAGAGGCGCATCTCTCTCAGTGACAGCATACGTAGATGCAGACTATGCTGGGTGTCCAAAGGATAGAAAGTCTACGTCTGAATTTGTTGTGTTCATAGGGAATTCTCTGGTTTCATGGAAGAGTAAAAAGCAGACTATGGTTGCTAGATCAAGTGCTGAATCGGAATACAGGGCCATGGCACAGGCTAGTACAGAGATTATGTGGGTCAGATGCGTTCTCACTGACCTGAAGTACCTCTTCCCATGCACCTCCGATGTGATAATCAAGTTGCTCTCTTCATTGCAAATAAACCAGCCTTTCATGAGAGGACGAAGCACATAGAGGTAGATTGCCACTACACTCGTGACATGATACAGAAAGGTATTATCACTACTACGCATGTCAGTTCTGGAGACCAGACAACAAATATACTTACAAAGGCTCTAGCAAGAGAACCTAATCAAAGATGTTGTTCCAAGCTGAGTCTTATAGACATCTACGCTCCATCTTCATGGGGAGTGTTGAGATAGTTACTATTTTTAGTATGGTCCTTTATGTAATTTTCTTTTTCTGTTTCATCTTTTTGTAATTTACCCAAGGATTCTTCTCCTATATAAGGGAACCCTTGGGCCTCTCATAATGCATTCCAGTATATAACCTTTACAAAGGGTATGGTTGGAGGGGGGCGTTGGGGCAAGGTTTGGAGTAGGCGATGGGTTGGGGGCCTAAAAGGGGCGCTAGGTAATGGGGAGTTGTCGGGTTGCTCTTTGCATGGGGGGAGGGGGTTAGAAGAAAAGGGGTAGGGTTGGAGCAACATTGGGAATGAGAGGCTCGAGCAGTCACGGATCTAGGTAAAGGAGTCTAGCCTCTCAAACACAAACTTCATAGTAGGGAAGTATTGCAGTAGGAGTCTACCATCCTTGCAAAGATCTTCTTCCACGTGTCACTAGATTTAGCGCGCACTAATTAGCAGTCCATATTGACATCATCATCCATTGGGCCCTCTAAGACAACTTCTTACAATGGTTCCTCAGATACCTTATGCATTTTGGATTCTACATATCTCTCGAGATGATATATATTGGTTTGAGGATTTTGGTACCTCTCAGCACATGTTTAGGCAATCTAGTCAGTTTTTTCCTCCAAGCTATGTCTTTACGGTGAAATATTCTAATTACTGATGGTTGAAATTCACTAGTCCTGAACAAAAAAGAAGTATAACTTACTCCCAATTATATGATTTGATATTGTTTATTGCCCCAAACTTTTCCTTGAATTTACCTTATGTTTGAAAAAAATACCAAATAACTAAATCACAAAGCTATTCTTAATCATATTTGTTAAAAAAACATGATGCGGAAGCAAAAATAGATCAAGGGCTGTAAATAACAAAGAACACTGACACTTTATAGGGAACCCTATTCCAAGAGGAGCTGGATGAAACCAAAGAGAAGGCCTTAAAGGAAGAAAATAAAATTCGTGAAAATGGACATCATGAGAAGGCCTTAAAGGAAGAAAATAAAATTCGTGAAAATGGACATCATACTCTCTTCATCGGGCAAGATTATGAACAAATGGTGCTCGCGATAGTTTGTTTATACCGATGCCATGGTTATCATGGAGAATAATGATGATGAGCACAATCACGTTAAGGCAAAGCTTCCTGTGGAATTTAGAACCAAAGACCTAGATATTAAGATTGCTAGATTCATATAAAGCCTGAGTATTTGCCATAGAAAATATGGCATTAATCTATGTAAGGAGATCGTAAAACTAAGATGTCGTCCAAGAAAATTTTCTTTTGAATCCTATTACAATCTAAGCACTATAGATGGAAAGAGCTTAAAAATGACATATCTCACTCTACAAGGCTTGGCAGTATTGACATTGTCAATATGGAGAATTGATTCATACATGGTCCAACAGATGTTCAACTTGTTGCTTCCTATAGAATATCTTGTTATTTGAAGAAGAATCTAGACAAGGGGTTATCATTTGCAAAAGGAAAAGAAGTCAACAGTGAAGCGTATATGGAGTTAATTGGGATGGATCAGAGGATGATCGCTGACCTATTTCAAGATATTCAATTTACCTTGGAGGGGATATCATTATTGAGCGAAAAAAGATGATTTATGTTAAATCAAGAGTCGAGGCCGAGTACCACATAATGGCACTTGGGTTGCTGAAATGCTACGACTACAATTCATGTTCAATGATATGGGCATCTGGACCTATCTCCTAATCTACTGATGAAGCTCTGCTGCAATAATAAAAAGGCAACTAACATTACAAACAATCTAATTGCACATGAACATGACAAGCATGTTGAGGTGGGTCATCATTTTATACATGAGAAGATTGATGATGGCTAGTTCTGCCAACCATTTATACTGAAGATTAATTGACCAGCAGATTCACAAAAGGGACTTCCCATAGCGCAACATGAGGAGTAATATACATGCCCAACTTGAGGGGAGTGTTGAAGGGGTGTACTTGGGTACAGATCTCGAACGTGAACCTGTTCACCCCTTTCTTTATAAAATATTTACTGTTAACTAGTTGATAACTTGATATAGACAGAAAAATGCAACTGCCACATGCGAAGTCATTTCCTCCCATTTCATAGTGGTTGTTACCCCACACCAACTATTTGTTTTCTCAAGAGTGCTTGTCTGCATACAATTTGTATCCCCTAATTGGAGCCATAACTCAAAAGAATATTGGCATTCCTCTCACAAGTTATGGTACTGACATTTCATCAAACACCTAATGCGACATTGTGTGCTACATGATCCATGCTTCAAGATATTCAACGTTAACCTATGATATAGACCCTGATCTAATGTTTTTATAGAAGTAGACAAATTTCTACAGATTGTGATCGTGCTTTTAATTTGGGAATAATAAGAGAAAAGATTAGATGCATCAAATATATTAGTGGAGGTCATTAACAAGATTATGCAGACTCGAAAAAGATTTAGATGCATGAAGACCATTATAAAGATTGATTACAGAAAGATCTCTACATAAATCTGTGTCTAGCACCTCGTTATAGATAAACACAGGAAAATACAATTTCAAATGTTCACATAGCGTACCAGAAATACACGTCAACACCCTGAACAATGCCCAAAAGGGAGTAAACAAAGATTTTTATGATTATACACTGTCTTAAGCAAGAAATCGTAGAAACTATAAAGACAAAATCCCACGAGATCTTCCGATAATACAGGATTAACATGAAGTGATTTCTACAGAGGTGGAAACATGTCCGAACATCATGCAGGCATAAAAATTCAAACATGACATAAACAAATGGCCGCAATTCATTCCCAGAGCAACCTCTGATGGAAATTAAAGATCTGGAAGATAATAACCACAACGAACGCGGGATCTCCGGAAACTCAATTCCGACACTACGGAAATCACTGACCTTGATTGAGCAACCTACTGCATATGGGGAGCACCTGCATGAATGGTCCTAATTTCTGATGCTCAGCCAACAGCTCAGCCAAGTACTGACTGCAAATAAATAGAAAAGAGAGGGAAAAGAACACATCAAGAGAAATAATTAACAAGTAGCCTCAAGAAACCCCAAGAAACTGATCAAACGATCAACAAGAAAAAGTCTGCAAAACCAGAAAAGCAGGTACCTGTCCAAGTCTGATGTGCTCCTTATCTGCGGAGAGAGGGCTCTTGCAGGGGGGAGGCTGTGAGGGGAATACAAACCAGACATGTTCTTGGGGTAGGGAAAAGCTCCTGCAAAAAAGAGATTGGGGAGGAAAAGGGGGTTGAGACGAGAAAAAAAGGAAGATGGTACGAAGGTATATTGACGTTGGCTGCAGGAATAAGGAATAAGGGCTATGGAACCTTAATTAGTGTGCTTACGAGTGAGGGAAATCTGCATACCCACCCCCCCCCCCCAAGAAAAATAAATAAACTACAGGAGGGATCATGTTGGGAAATTGGGTTTTCACCAGAGTGGTCATTCTTTCTTAAGAAGGTCATCAACTGTAACTTCCACTTTTAACTGCAGGAGAGAGAACACGGACAAATTTCTTTCATAGATTTTCTCAAGGTGGTGTCGTCGTGGATGTTGTGTAGCTGTGGGTTCGAGCTGTTGCCGTGGCTGACCTCCACGTATCTGGAGCCATATGTATCTGGATTTCTGGGCCGTACGGATATAATTGTTCAGTATCTAATCAAAGATACCGGTTTGAACAGGAATTAGAAAAGTCAAATCGGAATCCTTTGGTCCACCTGTTAGATATGTCACTCACCCACCCATATGATGTTACATCCAAACTTCAAGCAATGAGTCATCAATCAAAAATATAATATTTGCCCTCGCAGTGCTTTTGACTGAGAATGAATTGTACACACTACACATCATTACAGTACTGCCCTTTACCCCCCTAACTAAAGTAACTACCACGCAAAACATAAGGAAATCCTCTCACTTTTTCGTCTGGCAACGTGTAGAAATATCATTGTACTTTGGCACTGATAGAATAAACTGCTGAAAAATGACAAACATTTATAGTTGACACTTTACTGGTATCACCCACTTAAATTGCCAGATTGGTGAGAGGCTAATTTTCCCCAATGGAAAAAAAAACAGACAATAACCTGGAAAATTTCCCTTTCCTGTTTTCTGCAAGGGATTGTTTTGGACTTTTGAGCACCCAAAACACAAAAATGTCACTTTCTTGGGCGGTTTTGAAGGATGGATGATGATGATCGTTGGATCACCATCAAAAGGCTATAATTCCATAGCACCTCCTGCTGTGAAATCCCTACACCGAGTCCCGAATGTATTGGAAAGTGAAATCAAATACAACAGAGATTTTTGCGAGTTTCTACGGTAACCAGGATTAGTCTTCACCATATTAGGAAAAGAGAATAAAGGATCTTTAAACGACTCCCAAATATTTCCCAAACCTAAATTTAGGGAGCTTATACATTTACTCCCCTTACAAACAAATCCTAAATCACGATACATACACTGTGAATAATCAGCTATAATCAAGGCATTATTCATGTGTGAGATAAGCAAGAATAACTGAGATAGCTTATCTCACTATAATATGAATCATGCCACTTATCCTTATAAAAGATGAAAATTATATCATCTCCCTTCTTACAAACAATGATTATTATTTATCCCAGGTTCACACTATATTTCCGACATAATTACTACTTTTCTACATTCCAAAAAACTACAACCAAAGGAAGAAAATATTATTTATCCTACTCTTATCCCTCAAATACAAGCTCACCAACCAGACAAATTCTAGACTAAACCATATTACTCCAACTTGTCTTTCATTCTCATCCAAAAAAGCCTAAGTATAGGGATTGGCTGTTGAGGGGGTGGGATGAAATGCATATTATACTTGGCAATATTTCTCATTTACCCCAATGTGCCTATTCTGTGCTCCTGAGTTTCCTCCCTCCATTCTTTCTTGCTAATGCATCTCTCTCCTCCCAACGTGGTTCTAGTAATTTACCTCCCATCTGTTATGTTTTTTCCTATTAAAATCTCCATTCATTTCATTTATCTTCCATGAGTCCTCTGTCCAACTAAATCCTGGTTTCTTCAAAGTCGAAAATTTCTCATTTATCTTAATTTTTTTATTCCTGGAACAGTTACCACCGTCGTTATTTCACAATTATTCATGAAATATCTATTCATCTTCACATAAGTAATGATTGCTAAATATTCCTTGTTCATAGTGACTATTTCATAATATCCTTCACTTATTCTGGAAAATAAACTACCACTTAATCTGCATTCCCTAAAATAACAAACAAGAAATATGAACAAATCCCCTAACTCCACTTATTCGCTAATACCAAATGCATTGTCTTGTATCATATGCAATAATCCTGCAATCAAAGACATGATCACGGAGTACCAACTACACCAAGATTAAGACCGTGATGAATTCGCGGAGCTGTACTCCCATTCCTGTATCTACAGTAACGATAAATTTCGAAGGGAGGAAACATCATACAGCCTACGGAGCCATCACAGCAGGGGCCTTTTGCATTTGTTTGTAGCGATGGGAAACAGACTCGGGAATCCATAGCATAGCGTGGGGCCTCTCATCAGTGGTTCCTCCAACAATCGCTTCTCGAGGGGGTCCTGGTTCTCCGCCCCGAGGGTCGTGCACGTCAGGTGTTTGTCACAAAGCCAACGAGAGATTTATATACTCAAGGAGCGGGCGGGCCCCGCTGTCGCAGTAAAACAAACGTATCGGGTGGGTGCCTGTGGGCATTGGATACCCAGAAGAGGGGAGAAAATAAATAAAAATGGACACGTTGAGGCACAGGTAGGATCACAAGTTGGCCCTCTTGACGCTCTAAAGTTTGGGGGACTAAGTAGCAACAGTCTCAGCTCACTGATGCACCTTGGATCCCTTCCTTCCACCACTGCTTGCATCTGGATCCCTCGTGAGCAGCTGCTCGCTCGCCTTGCACGCTCACCGCCAACACACAACACCATCTCTTCGGCTTTTTGCTTGTGTTTTCGTCTGATTAGAGCCTAAACTGCATAACTTGGACTTAAATATTTTAGGTTATCCGTAACGACTTAATGTTGGCTGGCTCGGATGGTGGAGGCTTAAGGACTAATTAGCAAGTGGGTTCAAGTATCCACACTTGTGCGAGGTACTAACATCCTACTTGATGTAAATAAGTTAAAGTTGAGAAGTGTATAGGTGCATGGGTGTGATAATAATGTGATTGAATCATTGGGAGGAGGGGTCTGAAAAGGATGTATGGGGACCATGAAAACATCATATTGCTCCCGGTCTCCCTGGCTAGAAGGATGTGCATTAAGGGGAGTGGTTGGGTTGGGTCTGTGGTGGTAGTTCACTTGGAGGGTGGTTGGTTGGAGAGGGAGCATTCAACATTGTATTCTTGAGGTTCTAGATAGGGAATGCATGCAAGTGGATATGTATGGTCCTAGTCCCTCTGAAATTGGTATTCCTACGAGTTTAGGTTTTTCACTGCTAGTTTGGGATCGGTTGTCGCTAAAAAAAGTTTAAGTTCAAGTTGTCAAATATTGCAGTAAAATAGGTATGTGACAATGAATAATTTGGAAATGATTGTGATGCTAAAATGTAAGATGATGAATAATATTCGTTGCAGAAGCTAATGATATATTTTGAAGTTCGCAATGAGTGGTATATTTGATATGATTGTCAATGAATCATATAACAATGATTATTTATTGTATTTCTCAATATTTTTTCTTTTAATTGTGGCTAAAATTAGCAACAATTATAATGATTTTCAAAAAGGAAGATGATGGATAATCAATGTTATGTAGACAGTTGCTAGCAATAAAATAATGAATATTATATTATTCTCAAGATAAATGTGTGCCTTAAGAGAAAAAAATCCCCACTTTGAACTTGAGAGTAGGGATAAAAACAAATGTGCACGTATCCTAATACATGCTTACCATGTTCAAAAAATTACCAAATATGGATATCAACAAAAAGAAGATTCGGATTCAAATATCCGAATACAAATTATTACTATTATTATTAGGATTAAATTGGGTTGCCTTGGGGGATCAACTTGGTTACCCCGCATCTTTTATATTTTAAGGTATTTTCTAAAAATATATGTGGGGGATTTAGGTCACCATACTTATCCAAATTTCATGTAAAATAAACACTCCTAACTTGTCCATCTAAAAGGGATCAATTTCAAGAATTCTTAGATCGATAGACTTGATGGATGATATAGGAATCTTGAATTGAGTCAAAATTTACCCAGAAGTTTTTAAAAAATGTCTTAAAAATTAAAAAATGATGGAGTAGACAAATTGTCTCCCCTTAGGATATCCCCATTTAACCCCTATTATTACATATCAACAATATCTATTATGTCTAGCCATCAATTACTAACCTAAACTTATTTTCCCTCTACTCAAGTTCATAAATTACATCTACCTCCAATGACCACCATGTGTCTTTGCCTCGACAGCTTCATACTAATTATAACAGTATATGTCTCAATGACATTGCAGCTCCTCAGTTGTTATATGTGTAGAGATGCATCTTTGAGATTATAATTTTGATTAGCAAAATAATAATTCGATCCAAATTCATAATTTATATTTACAATCATTATTCATATCTAGTATTAATTCAATCCCTGTTAATATTTGCTCCTTATTTTATCCAAATCCATACTCCAATAATATTCCTACTTACTCATATCTGATTATTTAAAGATATAGTTTCTAATTCTATATATGGTTTATTTCCATATCTATACTAGGTATTTGATATGGACGAAGCAAATATGGGTATGGAGGCAGACCTGATCCACTTTCATCCTTACCTGAGTGGCAACATCCAATAATCATGACAAGTAAGCATGTGTGAATATATACCAAATCATGATAAGAAATCATCCATTTCTCACAATTCATCCCTACAGAGTGGATATACAACACTAGAATTCTATTTTTTTTTGCTAGCACACTATGGTGAGAGCATTATAAGGGCAAGTCCTCACAAATATAATTGCGAGGATGTTATGATGATTGTCTTCATCGAGATGGTCACACCAAAAAAAGAGGCGCTTTATTGGATGTCACGTTTATGACCATTGTTGATACCATTGTAAGGACACTTTTGCCCTCACTAAAAAATTGGAAATTACGGTAGCTAACTGATGGGAAATTTTCCTCATTCTCCTCGACTTACTCCATCTCCCCCTCCTATGCCCATTTGATAATAAGGTCGCATTGCCATTCTCCTTCCTCTCTTGCGAGGTAACTTCCCCCTTGTTCCCTATCACCTCCTTTCTACACCCTTTCTCATGCCTCGTACTTGACGTCTACCTCCACCCTCCCCACTCCTCAAGCACGATCATCGCATTATGTTGCCTCTCATCAACCATATTCTTATTTTTTTATCTGAATTTATGAACTTTTTTATTTATTTAAATGTTAATTTCAATACATGTTTATTTATTGATATTATTGTGTTAGAAGTGTGTTATAGCTATAAGTGTGTGCTTTTACAGGTGTATATGTGTGTACATAGTGTATGTATGTGTATGTAATATCATGGGATGTGCATGCTAATACAAGTACTTATGTGTGTGTGTGTTTAATCACTACTATAAATACGAATACTAATGGCATATGGCTTTTCTTTTTGACAAGTTAAGCATGCTAACGAGTCATTTCGTTGTAGGCGGACAATCGCAATCAATCAAGAAATAATCAATTAGAAATGTAATTCAATTAATTCGAGTGATTTTATAGTTTTTTTATTTGGACAAGTCCTAAAGTCAAACTCAAGGAGGCAAAGGAACAACCAAGATTATTGTCTATTAAATTTTGTGTGCGATCTTCGAGGTGGAATACTTTTGATATTTTTAATGCAATTTTTTGGATGCTAATGCAAATGCAGGTCGATATGAAGGACTATAAAATTATTCTCTATCAGACAATGTTCAAAAATTATGAAACACGACTAAAATGTAAATAATGATGAAATATATGCAGTGTAATTTTTTTTGGAATTTTATGATGCAAGATGAATATTTTATGAATTAGTAAGCAAGTAGTGAGATTTTCGATAATTAATCATAATAAATATTAAATTTATTTATTTTATGGAAATAAAATTATCCAAGATATATCACTAAGTGACAATCTCAGAAAAATCTTAAACATTAAAAATGTTGAATTTAATACCTATTAAAAATTAATTACTGAAATACACAAAATGATTTTTATATAACAAAATATGCATGCAAATGCAATTCTTTTTAGGCACAATGTAAAACATAATTAATTCTATACTTCACGAATTTTTGGAGTTATGGTTAATTAATTATAAATTTCTTAGCACGGACTAGGTAAAATGTGTAAAATTTCGTAAGAACAATTATTATTAATTAAGACACATCATAAAAAAATATCACAAACATGCCATTATGTAAAGAATTAATTACAGAAATAAAGTGCAATTTTTAAATGATAAAATGATGTCAAAAATATGTTCAAAATTACAGGTGAAGTCAGGCTTATAATTACAATTACAATAAATAAAATAAATAAACAAACGTCAGAAGAAGGGCCTACATGTGGTTACCAGACCTCAAAGGGGGTTACTGCAAAATTGCCAAATGATCACGTGTTTAGCACGTGACCTCAAGGTTGGCGGGTGATGTCGTAGTTACGTGATACTCCAGGGTAGACATGGCCAAATTGCGGGACGGGCCGAGGTTAAAAAAACTTTGTCCAAGGCCCGCCCATGGGCCAGGTCATGGCCCATTTTGGTCATTTTTCATTGATTTTTAATGGTATTTAATACATATAAATAATTTTATTAATACCAACTATATTTTATATAACTAATATACGTAGTTTACATGTTACTTAACATGTAAACTATTGAATTTTTATTTAAAACTAGTATCACAAATGAAAAACTTAAAGCATATCATATTAATACATGTATAATTTGACATATATTTATATATTTTTTATTTTTTGCAGGTCGGGCCGGCCCATGCTTAAATCTCGAAGCCCAAGCTCGGCCCATGAGCGGGCTGGGCGGGCGGGCCCCCAGCCCGTTGGCCAGGTCTACTTCAGGGGTGGCTTTGCAAAATTTCTAAGGGTCACGTGTAAAGCACATCACCCTCGATCCTTGTTGTGTATGGAGGAACTTGGAGGGCGTCTTTGCAAGTGACCCCCCATGTCACGTGGGGGTCACGTGCCTGGCATCTGGAGAAGCTCCTGGAGGGGGGGCAGAGCGGAGTAGGCGGTGAAACGAGGCTTGGTGGCTAAGGGAACACCTCTGGTGGTCGTCGGGGCAGCAATGAGGCGGATATGTGGCTGGAGGGCATTGGTGCTTGGCCTGGAGGGGACCTTCTAGAAGCGCTACCCAACGGAAGAGGGCGGAGGTGCAACTGGAGTAGATCCCTGCGAGCTCCTGGAGAAGGATGGTGCAGACGATGGTTGGTGGAAAGCGATACTAATGGCGACGCGGGTCGTGAAGGTGGAGCATAAGAAGGAGTTTGTTGGTGATGACGTGACCTCTGGCGGTACGGTAGTTGGATGAAGGTGGAGTTCTAGAGGTTGATGGAGGGGTGTAGATGGTTGTCGATGAAGACATGTTGGAAGGGGTATCATGGAACACAATGGAGGTGGGGGACTCCTGTTGTTGATGGTCGGTGAAGACGTTGAAGGTGGAGACAATGGTGGTTTGTCGATGCGGCGAGCGGAGCCAGCCTCTGGAAGTCGATGATGAAGGGGCGAAGCACGGTGCGTGCTTGGCTAGTGGGGATAGCGAGGAACGAATTTATCGGTGGCGATCTGGGAAGGAACGAAGGCTTTGACAGCGTTAAGCCGGAGAAAGGAGAAGTAGCGGCGGAGGAGGGTCACGCTGCAACGAGGGAGATATCCTCGAATCTCGTCGGTGAGTAAATGAGGGGGTCGGGTGGTCACCACCTACCACCCTCCCTTTGTAATTTATGCAATTGACGGATGATGAATGAAGTTGTGGCAATGGAGTTTTAATAGCAAAGGGATCGACAGGTTTGATTGACGATGGGTTGGCTGAGATCCAGTGATTGATTGGAAGAGGAGGCAAGGATCCTGGAGATTGGAGGAAGGGATTTGGGGATCGGTGATCAGACAAAAGAAGAAGATACGATGGCAAAATTTGAGGATTTGATTGGGGATTGATGAGGTTAGTGAGATTGATGGAGGATCTGGGACAAGATACGCGAGGGACAACGTCGAGAAGAACGAGAAGAGGGCAGATAAGGAAGGTGGCGGCACGCGTCCATAGATGGAAAGAGAGGTGGAGAGTGCCATTGAAGAGGGAGCGATGCCACCACCCAAAGAGGAAGGTGGAGGAGGACGAGCGGTAGCGGAGTCGTCATCGATGGAAGGGGAAAGGGGGAAGAAGGAGCACGTGCTGGGCATGTGCGATGGAGGCACGTGCACAACACGTGTGGGCTTTTTAAAAAAATATTAATTGATTTTTTTTATTTTTTAATTAATAAATGAAATAAATAAAAGGTCAAAAATGTAGGACACGTGGCAGCTCCATGAGTTGCTACATGTCAGCTCCAGAAAATTCAGAAAGAAAAAGAAAAGAAAAATAAAAAAGAAATATCAAACAACTCGTATCGAAAAAGTTTCTTCACAAAAGTTGCTCGTCTCAACGAGATCTACAATTTTTATTAAAGAATCAAAATCAAAATCTATCATTTGCATAAAGTATTTTTTGGGGTACTCCATGTACATAGAATACCTCGATTTTTAGGTTTTGTCATTTTTTTAGTTATTTTTAAATAAGATAAAAATTCTTAAAAAATATGATAAAATTAAAGATAAATATTTACATATTAATCTAATTTTTTGATGTTTATTAATTAGGAAAATGAAGAATAAAATATGAGAAAGGGGACTTTTGTACAAACAGTCAGTGAAGACTCGGACTCAATTAGTTTCATTGATTTCGAGCTCATTTTGGATTTGGATTTTTTATGCATTTTAATAAAACTTTCATCAAAGAAAATAAATGAACAAGAAATTAAAAGAGTTAAATATGTACATTCTTGGCTTCTCTATTTTATGCAATTATGCATGATAATACTATTTACATATGCATGGATGCTATATAAATGAAGAAATATCAATGAATTTTGGGGATTTGAGCTTAATTAGTTATTTTTATTTAGAGTGATGAATATGAGATTCATCACATGCCTATTAGGAAAAAATTATAACTAATCTAATTGGGTCACCCGATGTGGCATCCCTGTCCATATTTGACCAGTTGCTTGAGATCCAGACTAACAAAACTAAATTCCATCCCAAGAATCATTTATCCATTTATCCATGAGTAATATGGAATACTTGATATATTGTCATTCTTGTCATCCATTTCACTTAACTTAATTTCAACAAGCATTTCATATGACTGATGAGCGGACCGAGCGACTAAGGTTAAGTGATATCAAAGGTCGTTACGACCTCATCCACTCGAACCGGGCTCAACGGAAAAAGTAGGCCACCAACGAAAGAAATCAAACACGAGAAAAGAGGCAAGCTGTCTTGCTAGTTTATTTAACCTGATATAGCTACCAGGGTCGATCACAAGGAGCACGGAATGGAAAACCTACAAAGTAGTCAGGTAACGAAGAAAACAAAGGAATTTGGTGGTTTTTAATTTATCAATTTTTTTATGATTTTCTAAGAAGAAAAAGAATAACGAAAATGGCCTAAAGGAAAACTCAAGCAATTATTTAAAGGGCCAAAACAACTCAAAAATTCAAAACAAAAATATTTTTACGTTTTTAAAATATTTCAAGTGTTTTTGTGAATTTTATGGGGTTCTCTGATTTTTAATTAATTTTCTAAAAATAAAGGAATGTCAAAAACAACAAACAATGTACAACCTAGATATAAAGGCAGATTAAATTTATTTAAAATGCCTATAAAATTCTAGCAGTAACTTTATGTGAAACTACAAAATAAAATCTACCTACAGAAACAGAAAGCACATTTTTTTATTTTTTTATGAATTTTTAATGATTTTTATAAGTTTTTTAATCTTTTCAATTTTTAGGAGTTTTATAAAATGAGAATAAGACAAAAGTTACTCAGAAACTAAAAAAACACAAAACACACAGTTAGAAATTTTTTTGGAATTTTTCAAAGTATTTTAATATTTTTAATTGATTTTCCAAAATAGCCAGAAACACTTTTTGAGGTTTTTGAATTTTAAAAATATCAAACGAAAACAAAACAAGCCACAAAATTATCAAAATTTCTACACCATAGCAGGGGCTACGTGTCAAAATCTCAGAATTTTTAAAGCAAATTTACTATTTATTTAATTAAAAATAAGACACACAGCTCAGAGGGACCTAAATGCAATTATTGAAAAGTTTCAAGCCAAATGATAACACGTGTAAATAGTTAAGGGCTTAAATTGCAAAAATCTCATTCCACACGTGGACAACACGTGAACGAGGCACTTAGGGGTATAAATGCAAATCCGAATAATAAAATTCATTCATCAACAATATTAAAAATAAGGACGAATCATGCAAATAACCTAGAAGGTCACGTGACAGACCACGTGATACACATAGGGATGAGCATTGGGCTGGGCCGGCCCGGCCCAGCCCGAAGCCCAGCCCAAAAAGCCCGTCCTGGCCCAAGCCCAAATGAACATTGGGCCGGGCTTGGGCCTAATTTTTAGGACCAAAAGTTTTTTGGGGCGGGCTCGGGCTCGGCTTGGCCCAGCCCGACTCGGCCCACAGGCCCGAACCCTTCCCATATCGTACACGTATGGAAACTCTCACCTGTCATGCACACTCTGTTCATGTATCCTATCTTCATACAATGTTTATAAATCAAGAAAGTCACGTGTGGGACATATGAGTTGATAAGATCATTGTATTTTATTTCAGAATTAATTTTTCTTAATTAGTCTATGTCTTAGTTCTGGTGGTTATTCTTGAGTTTTTAGTGTTTTTTTCTATTATAATGTTTTCTTTTATTGAACCTTTACCCAATATGAGCATTATGCCCATTTTTTTAACATGTAGTGTCTGGTACACCTGTTGTTGTTAACTGTGTAAACTTGGTTCACTCTTTCAATTTCCGTAATGAGAGATGCTATGGTATATAACATTGAGTGAACTTGTATAAAATGAGAAATCAACTCTGGTAGAATTGAGTTTTAGTTGTTTCACAAGTATTATGGCATATGTTTTAAATAATTTTAGCTTGTCTAATTTGAATTGAGATTGACTTTAAACACAAACTCAAATTTAATAATATATAATGGGTTAGGATGGGCCGACCCCGGTCCAAGCTCGGCCCATAGCATTTGGTCGGGCCTGGGCTTGGGCAGAACCAAAAAAATTGTGAGCCTAGACCCGGCCCAAGGCCCGAAGTTTTTAACTGGGCTTGGGCCCGGGCCCTTCAGGGCCCAGCCCAGCCCATGCTCATCCCTAGATACACAAATGGAGGGACTAAAATGCAAATATTAAAAGCACAAGGTCGTAGATGAAATTTGTCCAAAATAAAAAACATCTGCTAAAAATATTTACAGGACTAAAAAGTAAATGGAAAACAAGAAAGGGCTTAAGCGTAATTTACCCTTCTTTATTAGTTATCCAACGATCGAAGGCATCTCACTTATGATCGACAGCTGAGGCCCTCGGATGCCTCTTCGACGATGGACGACTGAGAGACGATCCTCAGATGGATCGGACGATCGAAGCTCCTCGGATGATGGACGGCGACGATTAGACATGGAGGAGACGCTGATCCGACGGTGGATGCGAAACCTGGAAGAACAGCGAAGAACTCACCTCTGGCGAGCTTCGATCGGTCGATACGTGCGGTAAGGGCGTCCTCCGAAGCTGCTAGGATAGGGGAAATGATTCTGGCGATGGTCAGCAGCTATGGCGATGCTCAGAAGGTCCATAACCTCAAGAGTGGTCTCGGCGAAGCGTGGAGCCTGAAGCTACTGTGCCATGGTATTCTAACCTCCAAATGAGGTTCCTTGAGCGCTATAACCTACAACAACAACAACAACAAAGCCTTTTCCCACAATTAAGTAGGGTCGGCTACATGGATTCTCCGCCTCCATTCAGATCTATCTTGGGTCAATCTCGGACTTATATCCAAAAAACTATGATCCCTTCGTGTAGTCTCTTTCCAACACTTCTTGGGCCGTCCTCGCCCTCTCTTAGCCGGCTCAACATCCCACCACTCGCATCTCCTAACCGGTGCATCAGTTGACCTTCTTTGCAAATGACTAAACCATCTTAAGCGGTTTTCTCGCATCTTATCCTCGATCGGAGCTACACCAACTTTCTTTCTGACTGCGTCATTCTGAATCTGATCTTTACGTATATGTACATACATCCATCTTAGCATTTTCATTTCTGCTACAGCCATTCTCTACACATGTCTATGGTTCACAGGCCAACATTCAGAACCATAAAGCATAACAGGTCTCACGGCTGCTTTGTAAAACTTTCCTTTAATTTTTAAAGGAATTTTCTTATCACAGAGAACAGCGGAGGCTCCTCTCCACTTTAGCCAGCCTGCATTTATTCTATTAGTAACATCTCCACCAATTTCCCCATCATGTTGAAAATAGATCCCAGATATCTAAAAGAATCTCTCTTCTGAATGTTATCATCACCAATCTTCACCTCGATTCCTTCGCCATTGCTTGCATCAAAGGTGCATTCCATATATTCCGTCTTAGCCCTACTTATACGAAAACCTTTAGTCTCCAATGCATGTCTCCAAACCTCAAGCTTCCCATTTACTCCATCTCTAGTCTCGTCAATCAACACAATATCATCAGCAAATAACATACACCAAGGTAACTCATCATGAACGTAACTTGTCAACTCGTCCATAATCAAAGTAAAAAGAAATGGACTCAAAGCTGAACATTGATGTAAACCAATGTTGATATCAAAATAGTCAGTCTTCCCCGTCGGGGTCCTTACACAAGATAAAGCCCTATCATACATATCCTTTATGAGATTAATGTATAGGATAGGTACTTGTCCCTTCTCCAAAACTCTCCACAGTATCTCTCGTGGGACAGAATCATAAGCCTTCTCTAAATCAATAAAGATCATATGGAGATTCTTCCTTTTAGCTCTATAAATCTCCATTGTTCTCCTCAGCAAATGGATGGCTTCAATAGTTGAGCGACCTAGCATGAATCCGAATTGGTTTTCTTTTATTTGGGAAACTTGTCTCAACCTTCTTTCGATCACACGTTCCCAAATTTTCATAGTGTGACTCATCAGCTTGATACCTCTATAATTTGAACAATTTTGAATGTCTCCTTTGTTCTTATAAAGAGGCACCACGATACTCCTCCTCCAATCTTCAGACATTTTCTTGCTTCGCCAAATAACATTGAATAGATTCGTAAGCCAAGTCAAACCAAGCTCACCTAAAACTTTCCATACTTCTACAGGGATGTCATCCGGTCCAACACCTTTCCTAGGTCTCTGATGAATCTCGGATTCATCACTCTAAATCTCATTTATTAAGCTTAAGTCCCTAAAAATCAACAGCATATTTGCATTTATTTTGCATAATTAGCATTCATGCATGTTTTCATAAAAATGGCATTTTATCCATAATTTCTGCACAAAATAAGAGCCAAAAATTAAAGCCAAATTTGACATGTAAATAGCCTAACTTCCCCTATTTTTAACTCGTTCATGCTAACACCGCATGACACAAAACCACCTTCACTGTGTACACATCACTAACATAAATAAATAAAAAATACAAAAAAAATCACTAACCCTGTTAAGTGGACCACAAACCCAAACCCTAGTTTTAGGATCTTCGGACTAAAAGCCACATATCTTCCCCATCCAGTGTTCGATTTGATCCTACTTACTTTTGAACTAATGTACATTCAATTACCTTCAAAACAAGACCAAGTTCAAGTGAATCAGAGCTCGTATGTGAAAGTTGGGTTTTGGGCCTCTTTTGTACATTGTATATTTTCACGGCTTTCGACCCTATATTATATGTATATATTTTCTTAATTTACAAAAAATCCAAAAAATAGAATTAGGTGTCTTTTATTTATCTTTGAGTTTTTCCATATTTTTACAGATTTTTATCTGGTCTAAAAATAACAAAAAATTTAGAAAACCCAAAAATCTAGGTATTCTATGTGCGTAGGATACCCCAAAAATTCACTTTTTACATTTGATCGATTTTGATTTTGGTGTCTTCATGAAAGTTGTAGATCTCGTTGAGACGAGCATTTTTTGTGAAGGAACTTTTTCGATCCGAGGTCAGTTGCTATTTTTTATCGATTTTACAAAATCTCTTATTTCCGAATTTTCTGGTGCTGACACGTGGCAGCCCCAGAGGCTGCCACGTGTCAACCATTTTTCGCATATTTTTCATATCATTTTTATATATAAAAAAAATAAAAAAATAAAAAAAAAGCGCTCGCACGTGCGACGCACGTGCCCTAAGGCACGTGCTCTGCACGTGCTGCACCCCTCTCTCCCCTTCACCTCCTGCGCCACGTGGCAGCGCCACGGCCGTTCGATCAGCGGCCGATCGAACGACCGTTGCGCATCGTCTTCTCCGTACCAGCCCTCCGCGGATCTCGCCCACCGCCCCCCTTCTTCGCCGGTCAACACCAACCTCCAACGCCCTTCTGTCGCTGCCGCTCCTCCCATCTCGCAACTGCCAAACCACTACCCCCTATCTCGCGCCGGCCCCGTCCATCGCTCCTATTTAAAGGGATCCGACCCTCCCCCATTCCCTATCCGCCGACCTCAGCCTGAGGAACCAAATCGGAAGTGACAGCCCGAGCATCCCCCTCATCTACGTGATTCGAGGGGTTCCCTCCTCGTCGCAGCTCCACCCGAGCAGCTGCTCGCTCCGACGCCGCCGTTGAGCCCCAGGTTACTTTTCTCTCTCCCACTCACTCTCTCTCTCTCTCTTCGCCGTATCTCCACGCTCATTACTCTACATCCGAGCTTCTTCCCGCTCAAAACTCCATTCACCGATCACCGCTTCACTTCTCCACCAACCTCCGTACTTCTCCGCTTCGAGCTTCGACGACTACACTACTGCTTCATCGACAACCCGCCTCCTCCGTGCGCCCTCATCGTCGACGACAGCTCCTTCGCCCACACCTCCTGCACCGCATCAATCGCCACCGTCGATCGTCTTCTCTGCCCCGACTTCGCCTTCTCCGACAACCCTCCAGGAGAGTCTCGATCGCCAACTACACCGCCTTCAGGTCCGGCCGTATCCACGCATCACCGGAGGCCCTTCACCGATCTTCGCAAGCTTCGTCTCCGACCAGCAGCGTCACCACCCACCACCTCGCCTCCTCCGCCTTGCTTCCAGCGTCGGGGCTCCGTCCCGAGACCCCTCGCGCACGTGCGAGGCACGTGCGTCCGAGGGGCACGTCAGCACCACATCAGCATCTAGAGGGCACGTGCGTGGCACGTGACTCTGGGCAAATTGCAAATAAACCCCCGGAGTTTCGCAGATTCGCAGATCAGCCCAGTCACTCCAGGTCACGTGCCTGTCACGAGATCTCTGGAGAAATTCCACAAACACCCCATCTGTTCATGGTAATTGCATTATAGTCCTCTTGCATTTTAGTTATTTATTTTGATTATATTGCACGTATACCCCTGTGTTTCCCAGTCATTTTAGACCTATTCTCTACATAATTTTATTTATCTAAAAATTGTATGATGTTCCTAACTTAATTCTCTACATCTGGACATATTGCGACTATTTTTGTGATTGATGATTAATTAATAAATAAGTGTTTTGTGGAAATTTGCATATTTTGCCCACTTTGTGTTCTTAAAATTGCCATTGATTCACCGTTGCGCTAAAAATCTTCGAAAAATCACAGATTGTAGAGATAATTTTGCTTGACATTGTGCCCAAAAAGATTTGCATTTGCATGCATCATTTGCCCTGTAAAAATCATTTTGCACATTTTACTATTTAATTTTTAATAGCTATTAGATCTCACATTTTTTAGGGTTAGGATTTTTCTGAGATCAAGCACCTAGTGACAGATCTTAAATAATTTTGATCTTCGAAAATAAGTAGGTTTGATATTTATTATAATTAAATTTTGAAAATCATTCTGTTTGCATTTAAAATTCCATAAAAAATTCATATTGCATCCAAAAATTCCAAAAAAAATATATTACATTCATTTCATCATCATTTATATTGTGACCAAGTTTCGTATTTTTCGGACATCGTTTGATTGAAATTTATATTTTATTCTCTAAAATAGGCCAAAACCGCATCTGCATCTCTTATTTGCATTAAAAATACAAAAAAACCACCTTGAAAACCGAACACGAATTTGGATAAACACAACTCTAGGTTGTTCCTTTGCCTCCTTGTGATCGACCTTGGGACTTGCCCAAGTAAAATAAACATAAAACCACTTGTTTGACATTGATTATTATTTGTGGTTATTTCTTGACTGATTCCGATTGCCGCCTACAACGAACGACATGTACGATTTATTATTTTCACACCCAAACATAAAACGATTTCTTAACGCGGTAGTATCGGACTCGTCAGATGGCGTCGTTGCCGGGGAGGCAAACGGCTTAGTTTTGTGTTTTGACATTTTCCATTCGGTTTTCCGCATTCGGGTAGTCTGACCCCCGAATTTTTCATTTTGAATGCCATTTTATTCCCAACATTTATTTTTCTGCATTTATTTGCTTGTTCTATTTTCTGAGTCACTCTCTTACACATATCTCTCTTATTTTCCTTGCGAGGTATCCGGCGTACGTGGAGCGGTTTTCAAGAAACCGACGCATCTTCACCGACAACCGAAGAAGCCGCAATTAATTTTAGATCGAGTCGAGTCGTGAGAGAGAGTAGAGTCTAGGTTTTTAATTTCTGCAAATTTCCATTTCTACTCATTTACAGCGGTGTCTGTTTGGACTCTCGCGCATGTAAAAAAGACCTTGAACTTTTTCTGTGGTGTGTCGTGGCCTGTTTCACTCTTCGGTGAGGGTGGGGCCTGACTTGAGTGGCGACTAGGATAGACCTGCACATACGGCTCTCAGAGCATTTTTACTTTTTGATTGTGCTCGTAGGATCTTAAGCCACAATGCACTTTAATCAAAACGCACATAGATCGTTCAACTTAGCCAAATTTAACTCAATTCTTCCCGCTAATAGAACTTTCTGCTTAGGTGCGGTTTTTATCGGCTTGCACGCATATAGAATAATTTTTAAAATTTTGTCTAGCATCCCACATGGAGATTGCGAGGAGGCACTGTAAGTCTTCTAACTGAGCATTCATCATAGTTTTCCGCGTGCATCGGCTTTTCTCGACTCTCTTCCCCTTATTTTATCACATAAATCTAAAGGAAATTGGGACTGGACGGTAGACGTATATTTGTGCTCATCTAAATTCTTCAGTGATCACCTAATTAAAATTGGGACTGCTAAATATAGCCGATCTTAAGAACCCATAAAATCAAGAATTTTTGCGGGAGAGAAACCCCGTCATTGTTTGGTTTGCTTGAGCGAGAGAGCGACCCGCACACTAGGATAAAGCCACACCTCAACTCTTTTCAGACTACTATCTTGGATAGGCCAGTCTCCTGAGAGTATTGGGTTCCTAAACAGCTCGCTTTAAACGCTCTGATACATTGCATTATCACCGAACTCTAAAATTGACAAGATAACTGACCGAACCCTCACGGTCTTCGCTTTGAGTAGAGTTGGTGAAACAACCCTTGTATTGTGTTTGGTTTGTGCGTAGAAAATAAGTCATCAGCGAATACTGCACATTTGTGCCTCCATCATAAACCGCAAGCCTCTTGTTGACCTCGAGAATGGAAGATTGTGGTAACTCTTGTTCGAACTACGCGAACCCTTCTTTCTCTACCACAAACTCTCCAATCTCAAAAGCCCAAAGAGACTCTTACTCTGGACCTGCTTGGCCTCCGGGAAACCCTTCCCAAGAACCCTATTCCTACGATTCCTTCTTCTTCCTAGAAGGAGGACAGACCCAAACTGTCTCTCTATCATCAAAAATCGAGGACAACTATTACATCAATTCTTTCCAATCTATTAACTCGAACCCTTTATATTCTGAAGGTGAAGAAGAAGAGATGCCCCCCAAGATGGCTTCCAAGAAAGACCCGGAAGATGAAACCAATGATGACACCATTCAAATGATTCTAGCAAGGTTGGCTGCATCTGAGCAGCAACAACAGTTACTGAGGCAACATCTTGAGCAATTGAATGCTGGGGAAGAAGTACCAATGGAAGCCGCCTACAACCCTGGACAGTATCAAGTGTGGAATTATTTACAGCCACCACAACTGGCAATCCACTATGAACTGAAGCCACATTTTGTCAGTCAATTACCTCAATTCCAGGTAATACGACTGAAGAACCTTATGAATTCTTGCGGGACCTGGAGCTGATCTGTTTTAATCTGAGGCACCCACAAGTCAGCCAAGACTACATTCATCTCACTGCCCTACCTTTCGGCTTGAAAGGAAAAGCAGACTACTGGGTGAAGAACTTGGGGGTGACTGTGACGACTTATGAGAGTTTTTAAAACTTATTCTTGAAGAAATTTTACCCCTTAAGCCGGACCAATCAAATGAGGACCCGCATCACCAGTTTCTCTCAGATGCCCAATGAGCCACTCTATGAGACGTGGGATCGGTTTAAAGACCTACTACAGAAATGTCCCTGCCATGATCTGGACAACAACATCCTAGTCCAGTCCCTCTACTCTGGCCTCAATCACGAGATTCAAGGGTTATTTAGCGCTGCATGCGGAGGGAATTATGCATCACGTGGAGCTGAGACCGTCTGGAAAATACTGGAGCAGATGGCAGAAACAAACCGTTCTCAACTTGCCAGTAGAGCCTACACTGATTCCCTCAACACCCTTCAAGCCAAAGGCGGGAAGCAGACGGTTGCTGAAATAGCGTAGGACTTGATTCCAAACATGCACTTCATAGCGGATAAAATAACAATAGTGGACAAGAGAGTGAGCGACATCGACAACCGGATCTCCCAGTTCCCAAAGCAGATGGAGGAGCTCACTACTAATATGTCCAAGATGGGGGTACCTACTGCACCAACGGTCCCGGTCTACCATGTGCACCATGCCACTCAGGAGCGGAAGGACCGTGACCGTACCCGACCGGACTCGGGAATCGGTTCA
This sequence comes from Ottelia alismoides, assembly GCA_037367405.1. Taxonomy (NCBI): domain Eukaryota; kingdom Viridiplantae; phylum Streptophyta; class Magnoliopsida; order Alismatales; family Hydrocharitaceae; genus Ottelia; species Ottelia alismoides. The sequence continues at coordinate 109,160 of JAZKJV010004916.1, read as the reverse complement.
TGAAGACTCGGAGGATCAGCCGAAGGATGCTTCCGAGGAGGATGAAGAAAGACGCCTGAAGATCCCAGCACTAGAGAAGGGGAAAGCATCTATGGAGTCTGCAGAGGACCTTGAACCTCTTGTTGCTGCAAAAATACCTTTGTCATCTTTTCAGCAACCTGATTTTGATTATTATAAAAAATCTGATGATTTTAATAGAAACTCCAAGTCTAATAAAGATGCTCGTATTTATGATTCTGACCTTCTATCTCATGTCTCAAATACTTCCATTCCTTTCCCCCATGCCCTCAAGAAAGGAAAACAAAAGAAAAACACTCAGGATGATCCAGTAATGGAAAAATTCTGCCAGCAAAACATCACAGTCAAAGTACCCTTTGACCAGTATGTGGCCAATAATCCTGCCTTTCAGAAATATTTAAAGGCAAAATGCACTCCCACCAGGACTCGTACAAAGAGAACAAGTCAATTTGTGGAGACACATATCTTGACAGTTGCCACCACCAAATGTGTCAAGAACCAGCATCTGCCAAGAAAGAAAAGGGATCTGGGCGCCCATTATGTGGAGAGTCGGATTGGCGGCATTGTGTTCACACGCACACTCCTCGACAATGGTTCTTCCATAAATCTTCTACCCTTAGCCTTATACTATAGATTGGAGTTAGGCCCTCTCAAGAAATCATCATCTCTACTCCAATTTGCTGATAAATCCACCAAAAGACCTAAGGGATAAGTAAAGAATGTCATCATCCTTATCGAGGGTACAGAATACAAAGTGGACTTCACTGTCCTTGATATGGAAACCCCGAACCATCGGAAAGAATCGCAAATCATTCTCGGAAGACCATTCTTAAGAACCGCTAAGGCTGTATTTGATTACGGTTCAGGCATGATGAAATTCCGATCTCCAGGAGGGGAAGTAGACTTGGAGATGAAGCAGACAAAGTGGCAAAGACCAGACTCCGAATCCACCACTGAAGAGGCCGAAACATCTGAAAACAATCTCCTCCGAACCACTGGGCCGTGGGACCAACTTCCAGACATACAGACTGAAAGCACTTCCTCGGAAGAAGAAATGATGCACAATGCATTTTGCGAGATATTTCCAAACAAATCAAAACACCCAGACTACTTCACCATTAATGACACAGAAAGCCTTTCGGATGTGTCAAGAAAAATCAATGACGAATTGGACGCGGCTCTGGCCGAATTACCATTCTACCCTAGCGATCCGACTCATCTGTCTTCAGAATTGGTAGCCAACATCTCACACAGTGACTCACCACCAACCGACACTGAGCCAGACACGAAGATAATTCAGCCAGACTTGATTGATGATTCAGAATTACCAGAGCTGAAACCACTACCTCCCACGCTGAAGTATGCATTTCTCAATGGACCCAAAGAAAAATTTCCTGTGATCATTAGCTCATCCTTGACACTAGATCAGGAGTCTAGACTACTCGAAGTCCTTGAGCGAAATCGAAAAGCCATTGGTTGGACTGTGTCGGATCTCGTTGGAATAAACCCCGCTCTCTGCTCGCACCAAATTTATGTTGAGGATAATGCAAGGCCTTCCCGTGAATTTCAGAGAAGATTAAACCCCAATCTTCGGGAAGTAGTGAAGAAATAAATAGAAAAATGGTGCAAAGCATGATTCATATACCCCATTTCTGACTCCAAGTGGGTGGCCCCCTTCATGTCATCCCGAAGAAGTCGGGAATCTAGATGGTCACCAACGAGGAGGGGGTGGAGATCGCGACCCGAGTACCCACGTCGTGGCGTGTCTGTGTCGATTACAGGCGCCTGAATGCTGCGACCAAGAAAGATTACTTTCCACTACCATTTATTGATCAAATCTTGGAGAGACTTGCAGGGAAAGCTTTCTTCTGTTTTCTTGACGGGTACTCAGGCTACAATCAAGTAGCTATCGCTCCTGAGGATCAGGAAAAGACCACTTTCACATGTCCCTTCGGTACTTACGCATTCAAGCGCATGCCATTCAGGCTATGTAATGCCCCAGACACATTTCAGCAGTGCATGATTGCCGTATTTGCCGAAATGGTTGGTGATTTCCTGGAGGTCTTCATGGATGACTTCTCGGTTCATGGTGATTCTTTTGATACATGTTTAGCACACTTGGACCGAGTCCTTCAGAGATGCAGAGAGGTTAATTTGGTACTCTCCTGGGAGAAAAGTCACTTTATGGTGACTGAGGGTATCGTGTTGGGGCATGTCATCTCCAAAAAGGGAATGGAGGTCGACCCTGCCAAGGTGGATGTGATCAAGAAACTTGAGCGACCAACCAATGTCAAGTCAGTAAGGTATTTCTTAGGGCATGTTGGATTCTATCGAAGATTCATACCGGATTTTTCAAAGATCGCCCGCCCACTGACTGAGCTCTTAAGCAAAGACACCGAGTTTATTGTAAATCACAGGTGTCTAGAGGCCTTCGAGCTTCTGAAAAAGAAAATTTGTGAATCGTTGATATTACAAGCGCCCGACTGGTCTCTTCCCTTCGAGATCATGACTGATGCATCGGATTTTGCTGTCGGAGCGGTACCTGGACAAAGAAGAGATGGAATTCCTTATGCGATTCACTACGCGAGCAAAGTGTTGGATCCTGCACAGAGAAATTACATAGTGACTGAAAAGGAGATGCTTGCAGTTGTTTGGGCCCTTGAATAATTTAGATCATACATATTGGGCTCCAAGGTGACTATTTTCACAGATCACACGACCATCAGATATCTCATGGACAAGAAAGACGCCAAGGCACGACTCTTGAGATGGATCTTGCTAATCCAGGAATTTAATTTGGAGATAAAGGATAAGCCTGGAATAAAGAATGTTGTTGCTGATCACCTTTCCCGAATAGAGCAAAACGTTAATCTTGATACTGGACCAATCAAGGAAACTTTTCCAGACGAATCAATTTGCGTCATCAATTCAACCCCATGGTATTCCAACATAGTGAACTATCTTGTCTCCAAGAAAGTTCCCTTTGGTTGGACCAAGAGAATGATTGATCGATTAAAGACAGATTCAAGAAAATACCATTGGGACGATCCTTTCCTTTTCTATGAAGGACCGGATTGTGTCTGACGAAGATGTATTCCTCAAGAGGAATATCAGAGTGTCCTCACACATTGTCATTCTCTCGAGGCTGGATGACACCATTCGGGGAAGAGAACCGCACACAAGGTACTCCAATGTGGATTTTACTGGCGGACCTTATTTCAGGATGCGAATGAATTTGTACGGTCATGCCCAATTTGTCAAAGAATGGGAGGGACTGTCGGTCATAGAGATGAAATGCCCATGCAACCAATGATTTTCTGTGATGTTTTCGATGCATGGGGGATTGATTTATGGGTCCCTTTCCCAATAGCAATGGATTTGAGTACATCTTGTTAGCGGTTGATTATTTGTCAAGATGGGTAGAGGCTATTCCAACCCGAATAGCAGATAGCAAAACCGTCTGTAAATTCATCAAGGATAATATCATTGCAAGATTCGGGATATCAAAAGTCTTGATTTCTGATGGAGGTAGCCACTTTGTGAACAAGGAGATGAGATCTTTGGCTAAGGAGTACAAATTTGAGCATAGAATAGCCAATCCATATCATCCACAATCTAATGGCATGGCCGAGGTTTCTAATAGAGAGGTGAAGGGTATTCTTCAGAAGTTGGTCCGTCCAGATAGGAAGAATTGGTCTAAGCTGTTGGACCAGGTTCTATGGGCCTATAGGACAGCCTATAAAACCCCACTCGGTACTTCACCTTTTAGGATGATCTATGGCAAGCCATGCCATCTACCTGCAGAATTGATCCACAAATCTGAATGGGCCATCAAAAAGTTGAATAGGAGTTGTCACCTTGGGAAATTGTGTCGAGACCTAAATCTGAATGAGCTAATTGAAATCCGAAATCGGGCATATGACAACAGTGTGATTTATAAGGACAAGGTCAAGAGATGGCATGATAGACACATTCGAGACAAGACCTTTGTCCCTGGGCAGAAAGTTTGGCTGTTTAATGCTCGGTTAAAGATTTTTCATAGGAAACTAAAATCAAAATGGTCGGGCCCTTACATTGTCATTGATGTGCATACCAATGGAAGCGTAGATATTGCCGAACATAAGGAGGATGCACAACCTTTCTCAGTAAATGGTTAGTTGCTAAAGCCATATATTGAATCACCCAGAGAGCAGACAGTTCAAGTTGAGGCCATCTATTTCACGCAGAATGAGGATATTGGAGACATATCAGATCGAACCCGCCCACCCTCCCAACACATCGGCCCCCTTGTACAACTTCTTTCTCTACTTAGGCCAAGGCCTAAGTATAGGGGAGGACCGATGCCATTTGTATATACCATTTCTCTCATCACACTCCTTCTCCCGACCGCTCCATTTCCACCGTTCTTCCATACTTAGGCTGTCCAGAGCCTAAGTATAGGGGGAACCGACACCCACCTGTACATACTCTCTTCATCCACATATCCCGACCGCCTCTTTTTGCGCGCCTCTTCTATACATAGACTGTTCACAGTCTAAGTATAGGGGGGCGAACCACTGCATATAAATTTTTAACTCTCTTACGCTTAGCACGAGCTATGTCTTCATTACGCTTTTTGTGCTCTGAGGACACATCACTCGCTAAGTATAGGGGGGTCTGTATATATACTTTGTATATATTTTTACCCATATCTCGTACTTTGCGTAAGTCTATATGTATTTACGGGGTGGGTACTAACTTGAAAAAAAGGGCTTCTTATCCATTTTTGCATAAAAATCCTTACATAAAAAAGAAAAAAATGTCTGCATTTCACACACCTGCACTTCATCCAGCATTGCATAGGTGAAAAGTCAATGGGTTCTAAACCGAGTTGTGAGCCGAAACCGAAACCGAGAGTGGTCTGAACTTGCCCTTAATCCACCTAATTTTCAAAGGAACTTCACCGAGAAATAGGATTTTAAGAGCTTCAGGTCTTTTGACTTAATTCTTTAAGTTCCACATGACAATGTGCAGCGTTTGACTCTTAGTGTCTAACCTGGTCTCTTCATTCTGGGTACAACTCTGGAATAGGGAATTAATTTGTACTCTCGCACTATGCACTTAGCTCAACCCAGACGGATGTTGGAAGACTGTGTGAGTCTCTTTTCTGGTAGCGTGAAAATCTAAAGACCGGAGTACGGGTTGAAATAAAGCTTCGGAAAAGGGATGGACGGCTGGGCACAATTTTTTCTAAGACCCTAAAAAATGTACGGAATAAAAAGATGCTATATCCGTAGGGGCAAAACAAGATCCAAGCAGAACCACCAAAAATTCCATATACAAAGAAGCATTCTACCAAATAAAATCCGACCAAAAAGGTCCAAGCTTCAATAAACCTGCAGATCTTGGTGGAGACTTGGCTACACTGGCCATCTTCACAAGGAGAGGTGACTACACTGGCCACCCCCTCCAGTTCTTTTCTCTTTCCTCTAACTTCTCCCCCATTTCGATTGTAAACACAACATGACAGACCTTAGAAGGAAATACCTGACTCCCCGAGGACGAGTTACTGGAGAGGAGAGGAGCATGGTAGTCCGGCATTCTGGATGGGAAGAGCTAAAACCCTTCACACACACAAGTCGGTTATTCAATGTTCATAGGGTATACTTTGGGAAGAGGATTGATCTAAGATGACTTCTAAGCCGAAACTGTGATAATGATGTGTAGAACTTGAGGGCTGTTGATTTTAAAATTCTAAGTCTTACAGAAGTTCCGCCACACTATTAATCCAAAGGTCGAGTTTAGTTTCATTCTCACCTTCAGGTCATGGTCTTGGTATGGAACCCAGTCTCATTTCACTTCATGGCATGTCTTTTTGATGCTCAGGGACGAGCATGGTTTAAGTATAGGGGGATGATGAATCTCGGATTCATCACTCTAAATCTCATTTATTAAGCTTAAGCCCCTAAAAATCAACAGCATATTTGCATTTATTTTGCATAATTAGCATTCATGCATGTTTTCATAAAAATGGCATTTTATCCATAATTTCTGCACAAAATAAGAGTCAAAAATCAAAGCCAAATTTGACCTGTAAATAGCCTAACTTCCCCTATTTTTAACTCCTTCATGCTTACACCGCATGACACAAAACCACCTCCACTGTGTACACATCACTAACATAAATAAATAAAAAATACAAAAAAAATCACTAACCCTGTTAAGTGGACCACAAACCCAAACCCTAGTTTTAGGATCTTTGGACTAAAAGCCACATATCTTCCCCATCCAGTGTCTGATTTGATCCTACTCACTTTTGAACTAATGTACGTTCAATTACTTCAAAACAAGACCAAGTTCAAGTGAATCAGAGCTCGTATGTGAAAGTTGGGTTTTGGGCCTCTTTTGTACATTGTATATTTTCGCGGCTTTCGACCCTATATTGTATGTATATATTTTCTTAATTTATAAAAAATCCAAAAAAATTAGAATTAGGTGTCTTTTATTTATCTTTGAGTTTTTCCATATTTTTACAGATTTTTATCTGGTCTAAAAATAACAAAAAAATTAGAAAACCCAAAAACCTAGGTATTCTATGTACGTAGGATACCCTAAAAATTCACTTTTTACATTTGAACGATTTTGACTTTGGTGTCTTTATGAAAGTTGTAGATCTCGTCGAGACGAGCATTTTTCGTGAAGGAACTTTTTCGATCCGAGGTCATTTGCTAATTTTTATCGATTTTACAAAATCTCTTATTTCTGAATTTTCTGGTGCTGACACGTGGCCGCCCCAGAGGCCGCCACGTGTCAGCCATTTTTTGCATATTTTTCATATCGTTTTTATATATAAAAAAATAAAAAAATTGAAAAAATTAAAAAAAGCGCTCGCACGTGCGACGCACGTGCTGCACCCCTCTCTCCCCTTCACCTCCCACGCCACGTGGCAGCGCCACGGCCGTTCCATCAGCGGTCGATCGAACGGCCGCTGCGCATCGTCTTCTCCGTACCAGCCCTCCGCGGATCTCGCCCACCGCCCCCTTCTTCGCCGGTCAACACCAACCTCCAACGACCTTCTGTCGCCGCCGCTCCTCCCATCTCGCAACTGCCAAACCACTACCCCCTATCTCGCGCCGGCCCCGTCCATCGCTCCTATTTAAAGGGCTCCGACCCTCCCCCATTCCCTATCCGCCGACCTCAGCCCGAGGAACCAAATCGGAAGTGACAACCCGAGCATCCCCCTCATCGGCGTGATCCGAGGGGTTCCCTCCTCGTCGCAGCTCCTCCCGAGCAGCTGCTCGCTCCGGCGCCGCCGTTGAGCCCCAGGTTACTTTTCTCTCTCCCACTCACTCTCTCTCTCTTAGCCATATCTCCACGCTCATTACTCTACATCCGAGCTTCTTCCCGCTCAAAACTCCGTTCACCGATCACCGCTTCACTTCTCCACCAACCTCTGTACTTCTCCGCTTCGAGCTTCGACGACTACGCTACCGCTTCATCGACAACCCGCCTCCTCCGTGCGCCCTCATCGTCGACGACAGCTCCTTCGCCCACACCTCCTGCACCGCATCAATCGCCACCGTCGATCATCTTCTCCGCCCCGACTTCGCCTTCTCCGACAACCCTCCAGGAGAGCCTCGATCGCCAACTACACCGCCTTCAGGTCCGGCTGTATCCACGCATCACCGGAGGCCCTTCACCGACCTTCGCAAGCTTCGTCTCCGACCAGGAGCGTCACCACCCACCGCCTTGCCTCCTCCGCCTTGCTTCCAGTGCCGGGGCTCCGTCCCGAGACCCCTCGCGCATGTGCGAGGCACGTGCGTCCGAGGGGGACGTCAGCACCACATCAGCATCCAGAGGGCACGTGCGTGGCACGTGACTCTGGGCAAATTGCAAATAAACCCTCGGAGTTCCGCAGATCCGCAGATCAGCCTAGCCACTCCAGGTCACATGCCTGCCACGAGATCTCTGGAGAAATTCCACAAACACCCCATCTGTTCATGGTAATTGCATTATAGTCCTCTTGTATTTTAGTTATTTATTTTGATTATATTGCACGTATACCCCTGTGTTTCCCAGTCATTTTAGACCTATTCTCTACATTATTTTATTTATCTAAAAATTGCATGATGTTCCTAACTTAATTCTCTACATCTGGACATATTGCGACTATTTTTGTGATTGATGGTTAATTAATAAATAATTGTTTTGTGGAAATTTGCATATTTTGCCCACTTTGTGTTCTTAAAATTGCCATTGATTCACCGTTGCGCTAAAAATCCTCGAAAAATCGCAGATTGTAGAGATAATTTTGCTTGACATTGTGCCCAAAAAGATTTGCATTTGCATGCATCATTTGCCCTGTAAAAATCATTTTGCACATTTCACTATTTAATTTTTAATAGGTATTAGATCTCACATTTTTTAGGGTTAGGATTTTTCTGAGATCAAGCACCTAGTGATAGATTTTAGATAATTTTGGTCCTCGAAAATAAGTTGGTTTGATATTTATTATAATTAAATTTTGAAAATCATTCTGTTTGCATTTAAAAATCCATAAAAAATTCATATTGCATCCAAAAATTCCAAAAAAAATACATTACATTCATTTCATCATCATTTATATTGTGGCCAAGTTTCGTATTTTTCGGACATCGTTTGATTGAAATTTATATTTTAGTCTCTAAAATAGGCCAAAACCGCATCTGCATCTCTTATTTGCATTAAAAATACAAAAAAAACCACCTTGAAAACCGAACACGAATTTGGATAAACACAACTCTAGGTTGTTCCTTTGCCTCCTTGTGATCGACCTTGGAACTTGCCCAAGTAAAATAAACATAAAACCACTTGTTTGACATTGATTATTATTTGTGGTTATTTCTTGACTGATTCCGATTGCCGCCTACAACAAACGACACGTACGATTTATTATTTTCACACCCAAACATAAAAACGATTTCTTAACGCGGTTGTATCGGACTCGTCAGTCTCATAACCTTCAAAGCCTCCTCTACTTCTTTTCTTTGTATTCGTCTATAGCATGCACGCTTCAAGTAACTTTCACTACTCGCGAGATCACCCAAAGTGATCTCTCTATTTCCTTCGCCAATGAAAAGTTTATGGAAGTATTGCTCCCATCTAGTCTCTATATCCTTCTGAGTAACAAGCACGTGACCTTCCTCGTCCTTAATGCATCTCACTTGAGAAAGGTCTTTGATCTTTCTTTCTCTTGCTTTGGCCAACCTGAATATATCCTTCTGGCCCTCCTTAGAGTTGAGATTTTTATACAAACCCTCATAAGCTTTTGACTTAGCTTCGCTTACAGCCTTCTTTGCTTCCTTCTTCGCTATTTTATAGTCTGTGACAGTTTCCTCTGTTCTATCCTTAGACATAGCTTTAAAGCAAGCTCTTTTAATTTTTAGCTTCTCTTGCACCCCTTCACTCCACCACCAAGCCTCCTTTTGACCCAAAGCTCCTCCTTTTGACTCGCCTAGCATCTCATTGGCTACCTTTCGGATACAAGATGCTACTGTCTCCCACATCTCGTTTGCACTACCGCTACAATCCCAAGATAAGTCTTCTAAAACCTTCTCCCTGAAGCTTGATTGCTTCAGCGGAAGATTCCACCACCTAGTTTTAGTGATCTTAAGAACCTTCTTTTTTCTTTAACAGCCCTTTTATTTGTAAATCCAAGACTAATAAGCGATGTTGGGTTATCAAACTCTCTCCAGGGATTACTTTGCAATCTTTGCAACATAACCGATCTCTTCTCCTCAACGCAAAGTAATCGATCTGAGTTCTAGTTGAGCCACTCTTATAAGTGTGGTGTATTTGTGGTGCATAAACTGAGATGATATTCCGAATTTCTTCTTCAAGCACCAACTTTAGCAAAATAATCCGATCCCCAAATCTTTGCACCTCAACCACTTAATCCTTCAAATTTTTATGATTAACCACTCCAACACCGTTTCTGCCATACCAAAGTTTAAAGCATGTCTTCTCGATCTTCCTTACTTTCTCTCCAACCCATTTAGTCTTTTGAAGACATAATATATGAATCTTCCTTCTTTCCATTGTATCCACTATCTCCATCAATTTTCCAGTTAAAGTACCGATATTCCAACTACCATTTCGTAACTTCCTTTTCAATCTCTTTTGGACTAACTTATTTACTCGCATGCGCCCATTATGCGAGAACCCTTGTAAATTTTGAACTGCATCCGGGTGGTGATGCAGCGGAACTAGCTTATTTACCCGCATGTGTTCCTCATGCGAGAACCCTTGTAAATTTTGAACTACACCCATGCCGCGATGTAGCGGCCCTTGCCAATTTTTCATTGCATTCGGGCGATGCAATGCGTCGCAATTAGGGAACGCCCCAACGAAATCTGTATGTTTGCTTAAATCCATGTTTAAAAGATCCGAACGATTTCAAGATAAAATTCATAAATAGTGTTCTTAGAAGAAATTAAGAACACTATTTACGAATTTATCTCTCCTGCGCTGGCTGTCGGCTATCTAACGCGCAACCCTCCTCATTTACCCGGGCTTGAGCGCTATAACCTGCACAAATGAAATATGGGGTCGAGGGCAAAGTGCCTCGACCCGTTAAACCTCAAAAAGGGTGGCTAGTGCATCGTGGTGTGACCCTCCGGCGAAGCGACGACGAAGGAGGGTCTAAATCCCATTCCTGGACGAATCGGGTTGGATGGGTGGACGTAGAAGGTGGGGAGAAGGCTGGTGAAGGTGGTCGACTGCTCTGAAGGACCAAGGAAGACTCCGGCCAAGGAGACCGGAGCTCGACTATGGAAACTCTGCTGCTACCCTAAAATGCAAATTAAAAGCGACTAAAGACTAAATCTAGGTTACCTGATGGGCGAACTTGTCTGGGCTATAGGTCAGGGACCTACGGGGGTCATTGCCTCGATAGGTCGACGGTCCCAGAGGCTGAGCTCACCTCGCGGCGGAGCACGACGGAGTATATGCCGGACAAAGGGATACACACCTCGAGACCTTGCTACGATGCTCTCCTTCACATGTTGTCACTCAAGGAAGAAGGCGGGGGTCACCAGAGACGAGGGCAACGGCCAAAGATCCGGAAGAAGATGGGTCTCCAGGAGGTCTTATATGCGACGGGATCCTAGAAAGACGGAGCATGGGTGCGCGAACCGAGGGTCGGATCCCTAGAGATTCCTACGGGCGTGGATTGTGGATCCTCCCTCTCTAGTCAGAGCTGCTAATCGACGGAAAACATGCTCGGATCGAGTCTAGAAAAATCGGCAAAAAACGAGCGAAACCGGGTCCGAGCGGAGAACGTGTAAAGGCCCTAAATCCTAATGACTAACTAAGTCCAAGATGATGAATCATTAGTGAGCTTGACGAGATTTTGAGATGCCATTTGTGGCTAAGTGGGATTAAGTGGCTAAGTAAGGGTTATTGACTAAGTATGGGTTATTATTCATAAGTGGGCTTTAAGTGCAAATATGAGGAATTTGTAGGTTTACGTTGCAAATTGCCCAAGGATTATAAACCCACCTAAATGCCCACTTTGGCACACTTAATCTCATCTCTTCATCTTCTTATTCTTGAGAACTTAGAGCTCCTTAGCCATGACCGACCACCCTCTTTGCTCCACCTTCTTCCTTTCATCCACTCCCCATTTCTCATCCAAATTTGAGTTTCAAGAACTCAAATCAAAGCTGTGGAGGAGAGGATCTTGGATCTTGCATTGCATGGAAGATCAGGGGCCAAAGAAGAAGAGAAATCCAAGCTTGAAGCCCAAGGTGTGGACTGCTCTACACTTGTTTTTGGAGTGTTCTTCTTCAAGCCCTTGAAGCTTGAATTTGAGGTACAAATTAAGCCCCCCTTTGCTGCCATTTTGTGGATTTCCTACCACTTATAACCCAGGTCTTGAATTATGTCTTTGTTTTGGGGATTTTGTTGATCAAACTTGGGTTTTGGAGGCTGTGAGTAGACGGTTTTGCGTGTGTGTCCATATCTGGTTGCTGTTCTTCAAATCCGAGTTGTGCATGTGTTTTGGGATTTTTCTTGAGCCCTCTTTGGTGGGATTACTTGTTGATTAATACTCCATTAAGTTGGCCTTTCACACTTGGCTTTGGATTCGAAATTGCATGGGATTTATGAGCCTTATTGGCTTCTGTTCATGGACGGTTTTGAATGTGTTCAGATCTGTTCTTGTTGAATTATAGCTGAATTCATGCATAATTTGGGGGGGGGGGATTTTTGATTTCCCTTGAGTGGTTTTTGTTGCTGTTATATGCTCCATTAAGTTGTCCTTCCATCCATGGTTTTGGACTCGAATTTGCATGTGATTATGAGCTTTTATGGTTGCTGTACATGGACGTTTTTGCTGAATGTTTCAGATTTATTTTGCTGAATGTTGGTTGAGATTTTTCATGATTTGGGGATCTTCTTTGAGTTCCCTTGAGTGGATTTTCTTGATGGTTGCATCTCCACTAAGTTTGTCTAAGTCAATCCCGTAGCGGATCAATTCCAGCGAGCCTTTCAATCCCGTAGTTTTTGTAAGAGACTCTATTGCTTCTTCAAAAAACACTGGTTCTTCGATCAAGCCCATTGATGAGAAGACCGACCGGGGGACTGGGGAGTGAGCCCCCCAGAGAAGAGAGCGGGGCATCCATTCTTTCAAAAAAGCAAGAAAGAAGAAAGGGAAGGGGAGTGGCAGGAAAGCGGATATAGTAAAAACAAGCCGAAGATCGAGCTCAAGGGCTAGTCGGAGATCTCTCATCTCATGGTTTTTATTTTGAAATTTGAGGTGAATTGGAAATGATTTGGCTGTTGTTCATATACAAGTAGCTGAATGTTTTCAGATCTGTCCATGCACTTAAAATCCGAGATTCATGATGGTTTTGGAGAGTTTCTTCATGTCCCCTTGAGTGGATTTACTTGTTGATAGATACTCCTTCATGTTATCCATCAATCCATGGGTTTGGTTTCGAAATATGATGAGTTTTGAGGAGTTTATGACTGTTGTTATTATGCTTGCCACTGAATGTTTCAGAATTGAAATTGTTGCATTATGGCTGAGGAAATGTATGATTTTGGAAGTTTTCTTAGAACCCCTAGTAGATTTGATTGTTGGATATATGGTGGATACAATACCCATGACTCCATGTATTTGGATTGGTTTTGATGGTGATTTTGAGACCAAATTGGCTGTTGTTCATGGATCTTGCTGTGGCCGAATTTCAGTTGCTGAATGCATGTTTTGATCCAATTTTATGCATCCTTTGGTGGGTTTTAAAAACCCCAAGTCCCCAAGTTCTCCCAATATTGAAATGGGTAATCAATTAATGATTTAATCCCATAAAGGAGAGGGATTTAGAGTGGATGAATTGATGATTTTGGCTATTGATGCACTGCTATATGATATTGTGCACACTTGCAATTCATTGCTGAGCATTGATGATTTTGATTGGATATTGACCACTGTTTTGATGATCTTTAAGCATGGATTGTTAGTGTATTTTGTTTTCTTGAAAGCTATAACTTTGCTTGAGTAATTGGGAGAATTTTGATGCCTTGAATTGTCTTATGTTTGCGGCCATATGATTGTTGTACACATAGATTTATGTGAAGAACAGATGCATGATTGGAACATGTGGTGCCCTCTAAATGACCCTATAAATGTTAGACTTTAAAGTCAATTGAATGCTTACCTGTGTCTTTGAAGCCCATGAAGTTGGGTGTGAAATTAAAAGGATTAGATGCCTTGAATTACTATGTAGTGTACACGCACATTGCCATTGTTTTGATATGATAAACTTTAAAAGGGAAAACCCCTATTAATAACCATTTTAGAGTATGCCTTAATATATTTGTTACTTATAAAAGGTGGGTTTGAAACACATGTTATGGGTTATGAAATTGGGGATGAACTTAATGATATATATGTGGTTATCATACATGAAAATAAGACTATATGAACTTGCCATGTAGCAAGTCTTCCTTTAATAGGTAGCCAGATCTTTGTGGGTGTTGTGTAACCCCAACTTGTAAATATGAATGAAATGAAAAGGAATGGATATCCTGTTCAGTTCTGGTGCACTATTTACTTCCGCTTTTAGTTTCCTCGCGGTTGCTTGTTTAGCTTAAATAAATCTTGTGAATGTCATTATAAAAAGCGAAAAATTTCCCCAGGTTTTCATAACATCAGATTAACTCTAAGCTAATTAAGTAGGCGAATGACGTGTTTGACGGGTAACCTAAGGTCCTCGGGAGGACGGTGACGACAGGTTTGGTATCAGAGCAGAGTTACCCCGATACACGCATTCGCATAACTTAATAGCTTGAATTTCAAATAGCGAGAGTCTTCTGACTTCTCGTGAAGCCGAATGGGGAATTTTTGACATTCATAAGATTTATGTAACCACAAGTCACCAGAATATTTTGTTCATATAAGTATCCCAAGAGGAGAAATAATACAACTGATTATTTCCTAAAGTGTGCTTAACTATGCCATGGTTCTGTATACATCCGATACAGGGAGGATTAACATGGCACCACGAGCAGCTCATGATCAACCATGAGAGATGGCGTACGTGCTAGTTGCACTTACTGATCTGCGACAAAGACAGGATCAGATACTTGCCCAACAGACTGAGTTGGCGGAGCGACAGATTGGGATGGAGTTGAGGATGGAGGAGTTGTCTGACTTCTCATACCACCCATCTAGGGATGAGTCCGCTAGAGTCGAGCATCTATTCTCTAAGAAGATTCACCAGCATTCTGAGGTAGAAATTCCGAGGGAGTCAGGAGCCGACAGAGCTGAGATAGGCCAAGGGCATGTAGCATGAGCAGAGGTCACAGAGTTTGTTCTTCCTACTGCACTGAGACACCATGATGTTTTCACATCCTACCAGAGAGATGGAGTACCCAGGTTCCGGGGCACCGGTACATCTGATGAGGCTGAGCAGTGGCTCAGGACGGTGACGAAGGTGTTCAGGATGATTCAGGCACCACCAGAGTCGTGGTTACCCTTTGTTGAGTTCTCACTTACTGTGTTTGCAGAGCACTGGTGGGAGGCTACTGTGTTTGAGATGGGGCGTGTGCCGACTTGGACAAACTTTGAGACCCACTTCAGAGCCCACTTCTCCTCAAGGAAGTGGAGAGAGAGACAACGTAGGTTGTTTGCAGAGCTGAAACAGGACAGGATGACAGCGCGAGAGTACTTTGTGCGCTGCACAAAGTTGTCATGCCACACATCTTCTGCAGCTACTTTTCCATATGAGAATCTGGAGAAGTTTATTCGTGGCATGAGGGAGGATGTTCAGGAGAAGTTGGCAGGGGTGAGACTGACTACCATTGCTGAGGTTATTGACGAAGCAGAGCAGATTGATGACGTCTGCGAGAGATATTTTGGGAGTACTTTTAGATGGCCACCGGTACCACAGAGGTCGTCTGGACCTATTCGGCAGCAGTTCCGACCACAGCGGTCAGTACGATGCTTTCGTCCGACATGGACGGCTTCTTCTGATAGTGTTCGCTCGACCCCCACGACTACTTTGGGAGGAGTACTGGACAGTAGAGGTTTTGAGGTAGCGTGACCATTTAGGTCGCAGAGGTTTGGAGCACAGAGCACGAGACCCGCAGAGAGTGTCGATCCATCTTCTACGTCGAGCAGGGCGATCAGGTGCTACCAGTTCCAGCAGGTGGGACATGTCAGGTCCCAGTGCCTACAGATACAAACTCCACCACCTCCACATCCACCTCCACCGCGTTCGAGAGTTACCGAGAGGAGCTCCCTGTACAGAGGTCAGCAGAGACCAGCTCAGAGCGCAGCAGGATCCAATGCCGGATCTATGCGGCAGGGACATATTCACGCGGTTACAGCTGAGCAGGCACGATCCGCGGTCATGGTCGTGAAAGGTATGGTTTCAGTTTCGAGCCATCCTTTTCACGTGTTATTTAACTCCGATGCTACCCATTCGTTTCTTGTTGTGAGGCTTCTAACTAAATTGCACAGAGTCACAGAGGACGTAGATCCTCCATTTCACATCCGAGGGCCAGGTGGACAGTTGTTTGTGATTTCAGAGATAGTTATAGGTCTACCAGTGTCCTTAGGCGGTCACGAGATGACCGTGGACTGCCTTCTACTACAGCTTGATGAGTTCAACATGATTTTGGGCATGGATTGATTGTCTACACATCACGCCTTAGTCGACTGTTACAGGAAGATTGTTGTCTTCAGGATCCCCGGATTGACATAGTTCACTTTTGAGGGGACATTGCAGGACTCCAGGATGGAGTACATTTCAGTGCTGAGAGCACAGTGACTAGTTGATCAGGGATGTGACACTTTTCTGACCTTTGTTCAGAAGGTTACAGATAGAGAGCCGATGGCTCAGGACATTAGAGTTGTGTCGGAGTATCCCGACGTGTTTCTTGAGGAGTTACCAGGACTACCTCCAGTTAGAGAGATCGAATTTGAGATCTCGTTACTTCCCAATACGCAGCCGATCTCCATGGCTCCATATCGCATGGCACCCGCAGAGCTGAGAGAGCTGAAGGTACAGCTACAAGAGTTGCTTGACTTAGGATTTGTGAGGCCGAGCACTTCACCTTGGGGCGCTCCTGTACTCTTTGTTCGGAAGAAGGATGGAACCATGCGGTTGTGCATTGACTACAGACAGCTGAACAAGAGGACGGTGAAGAATCGTTATCCTCTATCCGGTATTTATGATCTACTTGACCAGCTACAGGGATCTTCGGTGTTCTCGAAGATCGACGTCTGCTCGGGTTACCATGAGTTGAGGATTCGGGAGATAGACATCCTGAAGACAGCCTTTCGGACACAGTATAGCCACTACGAGTTTGTAGTGATGCCATTCGGACCGACGAATGCCCCCGCGGCATTCATGGACATGATGAACAGAGTGTTCCGTCCTTACTTGGACAACTTTGTTGTGGTGTTCATAGATGACGTGTTGGTTTACTCGAAGAATGAATGGGACCATGAGAACGACTTGAGAGCAGTGCTTGGTACCTTGAGAGAGCATAGACTATATGCCAAGTTGAGTAAGTGTGAGTTTTGGCTACCTCAGGACTCATTCTTGGGACACGTCATCTCAGGAGAAGGAGTCGCAGTGGACCCTGCGAAGATAGATGCCGTGATGTCTTGGGAGAAGCCCAAGACAGTGACACAGATCCGTAGTTTTCTTGGGTTGGTAGGCTATTACAGATGCTTTGTCAGCAACGTTTTACGGATCGTACTACCCTTGACGCGTTTGACGCAAAAGGGAGTGCCTTTTGTTTGGGATAGTTCGTGCGAGCATGCCTTCAGGAGACTGAAGGAGAGACTTACTACAGCTCTGATTCTTGCTCTACCATCAGTACACAGGACTACGCGGTTTACACAGACGCGTCAGATGACGGTTTGGGAGCAGTGCTGATGTAAAAGGGGCATGTGATTGCCTATGCTTCGAGACAGTTGAGATCGCATGAGTGGAATTACCCCATGCACGATCTTGAGTTGGCAGCACTGGTCTTCGCTCTGAAGATCTGGCGCCACTACTTGTACAGGGTTGACTTTGTGCTCTTCACAGGCCACAAGAGTCTGAAGTACATATTTGATCAGAAGGAGCTGAACATGAGACATCGTAGATGGTTAGAGCTGCAGAAGGACTACGATTGCACGATCTCTTACCATCCCGGTAAGGGAAACGTGGTTGTAGACGCCCTCAACAGGAGAGCGCACACGGAGGGTACGATGAACTGGCTATACACTTGGGACTTACTTGCAGCACTGACGGATTGGCATCCCAGGACAATGCGTCTTCTCCTATTTCCGTACCTCCGAGGTTCAACAGTCTTTGGGACCGTATAGTGACAGGTTAGCAGACAGACCCGTGGATTCGCGACAGATACATGCGGGCAGTGAAGGATGAGTTTGACGACTTTGTTGTCTCAGTGTCGATTCTGTGGAAGGCAGGTCGGGTAGTGGTTCTCGATGATGAGCAGCTAGAAGAGACATACTTGACGAGGTGCATTGTTTGCATCTTTCCATTCATCCTGACAGTACGAAGATGTACCACGATCTTCGCAGACATTTCTGGTGGGACGAGATGAAGAGGGACGTAGCTGGGCATGTCAGCAGGTGTTTGACTTGCCAGATGGTGATGGCAGAGCACAGACGACCACCTGGTTTACTGCAGCCTCTCCCCATTCCTGAGTGGAAGTGGGAGAGAATTTCGATGGACTTTGTTACGGGATTGCCGAGGACATCGGGAGGCCACGATTCCATCTGGGTCATTGTTGATAGGTTGACGATGTCAGCCCATTTCATACCTGCCAGCATGACTTATACACCTTCTCAGTTGGCCCAATTGTACATACAGTACATTGTGAGATTACACGGCATACCCCGAGAGATAGTGTCTGACAGAGACTCGAGGTTCACTTCCCATTACTGGCAGCAGTTCATGTCAGCACTACAGACCGAACTGAAGATGAGTTCAGCATATCATCCTCAGACGGACGGATAGATGGTTTATTCGAATATGAAATCCAATCCTGGAAATACAACATCCCGCTTTTTTTTACTACCCAAGGCTACGATACAGACCTTGGGGGATCTTTTACGCACCTGTTCTCTAGAGTGGAAGGGATCCTGGAAGGATCATTTACCTCTTGTTGAGTACACTTACAACAACAACCATCATTCGAGCATCGACATGGCGCCCTTCGAGGCTCTTTACGGGCGGAGATGCCTTACGCCAATCAATTGGCATGAGCTAGACGATCATGCGTTGTATATCGTGGATATCTTGGAGGAGTCTGTGAGGGTTGTTGATTTGGTGAGGAGGAAGCTCTTGATGGCATAGAGTCGCCAGAAGAGCTACGCAGATCGACGATGCCGAGACTTGGAGTTTCGGGTTGGAGATTTTGTGTTCCTACGTGTATCGCCCATGAAGGGGATACAACGGTTTGGAGTTCGTGGCAAGTTGGTGCCACATTTTGTCGGGCCATTCGAGGTACTTTCACATGTTGGGAAAGTTGCATACAGACTTGCACTTCCCCCACGTCTGGCGGCCATACACGACGTATTCCATGTGTTGAACTTGAGAAAGTACGTGCACGATCCTCGATACGTCATCAGCTATGAGAGCCTTGACGTAGAGCCAGAGTTGACATACGAGGAGGAGCCTCTACAGATACTTGATTTCGTGGTCAGGAGGCTTCGGAACAAGGAGATTCCCTTGGTCAAGATCCTATGGCACCAACAGGGTGTTGAGGAGGCGACATGGGAAATCGAAGCAGGAATGCGCGAGAGATACCCGCGACTTTTCTCAGGTACTTTCTCAGTTTAAATTTATCAGTTTATCTGTGTGGCAAACCATTTCACATTTTGGGTAAAAACCTTATTTGAGGTTTTTATGGGTTAAAAACCTTTTGAGGTTTTTATGACAGACCAAACAAACCCGATTTAGACGCAGAGTCTCAAGGATGAGACTCTCTTTGAGGTTTTTATGATTGTAACAATCCTAAATCCTAATGACTAACTAAGTCCAAGATGATGAATCATTAGTGAGCTTGATGACTTATGAGATGCCATTTGTGGCTAAGTGGGATTAAGTGGCTAAATAAGGATTAGTAACTAAGTATGAGTTACTATTCATAAGTGGGTCTTAAGTGTAAATACGAGGAGTTTGTGGGTTTATGTTGCAATTTGCCCAAGGATTATAAACCCACCTAAATGCCCACTTTGTCCACACTTAATCTCCTCTCTTCATCTTCTTATTCTTGATAACTTAGAGCTCCTTAGCCATGGCCGACCATCCTCTTTGCTCCACCTTCTTCCTTTGATCCACTCCCGATTTCTTATCCAAATTTGAGTTTCAAGAGATCAAATCAAAGCTGTGGAGGAGAGGATCTTGGATCTTGCATTGCATGTAAGATCAGGGGCCAAAGAAGAAGAGAAATCCAAGCTTCAAGCCCAAGGTGTGGACTGCTCTACACTTGTTTTTGGAGTGCTCTTCTTCAAGTCCTTGAAGCTTGAATTTGAGGTACAAATTAAGCCCCCCTTTGCTGCCATTTTGTGGATTTCCTACCAATTATAATCCAGGTCTTGAATTAAGTCTTTGTTTTGGGGATTTTGTTGATCAAACTTGGGTTTGGAGGCTGTGAGTGGACGGTTTTGTGTGCGTATCCAGATCTGGTTGTTGTTCTTCAAATCCGAGTTGTGCATGTGTTTTGGGATTTTTCTTGAGCCCTCTTTGGTGGGATTACTTGTTGATTAATACTACATTAAGTTGCCTTTCATACTTGGCTTTGGATTCGAAATTGCATGGGATTTATGAGCCATATTGGCTGCTGTTCTTGGACAGTTTTGAATGTGTTCAGATTTGTCCTTGTTGAATTATAGCTGAATTCATGCAAAATTTGGGAAGGCTTTTTTATTTCCCTTGAGTGGTTTTTGTTTCTGTTATATGCTCCATTAAGTTGGCCTTCCATACATGGTTTTGGACTCGAATTTGCATGTGATTATGAGCTTTTATGGTTGTCGTACATGGACGGTTTTGCTGAATATTTCAGATTTGTTTTGCTGAATGTTGGCTGAGATTTTTCATGATTTGGGGATCTTCTTTGAGTTCCCTTGAGTGGATTTACTTCCTGGTTGCATCTCCACTAAGTTGGCCTAAGATCCATGGTTTTTATTTCGAAATTTGAGGTGAATTGAAAATGATTTGGCTGTTGTTCATATACAAGTAGCTGAATGTTTTCATATCTGTCCATGCACTTAAAATCCGAGATTCATGATGGTTTTGGGAAGTTTCTTCATGCCCCCTTGAGTAGATTTACTTGTTGATAGATACTCCTTCATTTCAACCATCAATCCATGGGTTTGGTTTCATAATATGATGATTTTTGAGGAGTTTATGACTGCTGTTATTATGCTTGCCACTGAATGTTTCAGAATTGAAATTGTTGCATTATGGCTGAGGACATGCATGATTTTGGAAGTTTTCATAGAACCCCCTTGGTGTATTTGATTATTGGGTATATGGGGGATATAATACCCATGAAATCCATGTATTTGGATTGGTTTTGGTGGTGATTTTGAGACCAAATTGGCAGCTGTTCATGGATCTTGCTGTGGCCGAATTTCTGTTGCTGAATGCATGTTTTGATCCAATTTTATGCATCCTTTGGTGGGTTTTAATAACCCCAAGTCCCCAAGTTCTCCCAATATTGAAATGGGTAATCAATTAATGATTTAATCCCATAAAGGAGAGGGATTTAGAGTGGATGAATTGATGGTTTTGGCTATTGATGCACTGCTATATGATACTGTGCACACTTGCAATTCATTGCTGAGCATTGATGATTTTGATTGGACGTTGACCACTGTTTTGATGATCTTTAAGAATGGATTGTTAGTGGATTTTGTTGTCTTGAAAGCTATAACTTTCTTGAGTAATTGGGAGAATTTTGATGCCTTGAATTGTCTTATGTTTGCGGCCATATGATTGTTGTACACATAGATTTATGTGTAGAACAGATGCATGATTGGAGCATGTGGTGCCCTCTAAATGACCCTATAAATGTTAGACTTTAAAGTCAATTGAATGCTTAACTTGTGTCTTTGAAGCCCATGAAGATGGGTGTGAAATTAAAAGGATTAGATGCCTTGAATTACTATGTAGTGTACACGCACATTGCCACTGTTTTGGTATGATAAACTTTAAAAGGGTAAACCCCTATTAGTAACCATTTTAGAGTATGCCTTAGTATATTTGTTACTTATAAAGGTGGGTTTGAAACACATGTTATGGGTTATGAAATTGGGGATGAACTTAATGATATATATGTGGTTATCATACATGAAAATAAGACTATATGAACTTGCCATGTAGCAAGTCTTCCTCTAATAGGTAGCCAGATCTTTGTGGGTGTTGTGGAACCCCAACATGTAAATTTGAATGAAATGAAAAGGAATGGATATCTTGTTGTTCAGTTACGGTGTACTATTTACTTCTGCTTTTAGTTTCCTCGTGGTTTCTTGTTTAGCTTAAATAAATCTTACGAATGTCATGATAAAAAGCAAAAAATTTCCCCAGGTTTTCATAACATCGGATTAAATCTAAGCTAATTAAGTAGGCGAATGCTGTGTTTGATAGGTAACCTAAGGTCCTCGGGTGGATGGTCACGACAGAACATGGCAGAGGGGTCAGTTGACCTAAGTCAACGAATCCGACGTGGACAAATCCTGAGTGGTGGAGGAAAAGGACAAAAGCCACTACAAGACAAAATAGCAGGATAATTCAAAAATAAATAGATTAAAAATAATAAATGAATTTAAATTAAAAAATAAATAAAATGAAAAAGTTTATTATTTTTCAAGGGATTTTCTATGATTTTTATTTATTTTTATGAAAAATAAATTAGTCTATATACAATATAATGTATTATATACAAGTATAAATACCTATGTATTTTGTACAACTATTTTTATTTTATTATTTTTACAAAAATACCCTAATTTTATATTTTATTTATTTACAACATAATTTTAGGAGTAAAAAATTATTTTTCTTTTATTTTTATTATTTATTTACAAGTATAAAATAAATTGGGAAGGATACACATATACATGTATTATATACAAGTGAGAGATAGAATGTTATTCTATTTTATTTTATTTTTCTTATTTTTATTTTATTTTTAGAAATATATACAAGGAAGTAAATACACATTTTTATATTTATTTGTAAAAATAATTTATATACACATATGATATATATATACATTGTGAAGTCACCCTTTCTCTCTCTACTTATTTTATTTAGCCATCAGGCCAATACTTGTCCCTCTCTTGGGTTTGGGTCACTGAGTATTTATTCTAAATACTTCCCTCTTTTTCTTTTATTCTTTATTCTTTTATTTTTGCACAAATACATGCTAATTATGAGATATTAACACATGCATGCTTATTGCTAAGTTATTGTATTTACACCTATTTACATGATGCCTTGCCAAGATAATTAGCTAAAATAAAAGAATAAAGAGTGATGAATGAGGATTCATCACCCCCTTATACTTTACCTTTGCTAGTCCCTTAGCAAACACTTTATTTGAAAAAGAAGTGAAAAGAAAAAGGAAAAGAAAAAGAAGGAGAATCACGATTGATTATTAATCTTGTCTTCATTAAATTGAAGTATGGAGCCCAATCAAACATTTGGGTTATTAGTTTGTCGGAACTTTAATTGGGCTTAGGTTTAAAACTTAACAACCTCTAAGTTCCACCAATCTATGGTCAAGACTTCTCAACAATCCAAATCAGAACAAGTCTACATAGACAAACTCTAATGACCATGAATCTTTCCTTGTACTGTGTAAGTGATATGTAGCTCCCCACCTCAAAAATGGAAAACTAACAATCCTCCTCAACAAGGTAACTCTAATGCCCTAGTATGGAAGCTCTTTCCTCGAGAAGCGGGGTATTCCCTTCTAATTTCAAGTGCAACCGGCTCAAGAAGAGGAGGAAGAAGAGAATGGACTATGACCAGTGTAACCATGTATCCTAGGGAGCACAACCAGTGTAGTTAAGTCTCCCTGCTGCAAGCTTCATGAGATGAGAATGGGTAACATAAGCTTTGCTTTATTTGGCTATATACACGTCGGTGGGTATTTCATTTTCTATCAGACCCACCACTTTTTTGGAGTTTTTCTTTCTTTTGCACATTTTTTTGATGTGCATATGTACAACATATCTACATGGTGTAACATATATACATAAGGAGTTTTTCCTCTTGAGCCAGTAGACTATCCCTCTTTTGAAGCATTATTGCAACCCACAACTCCTGTATTTAGACCTTAATGCCACCAGACCAAGTTGAAACGCACTTCCTACACTAAAAGAAGACGAGAGGTTCCTCCTAAAGGTACTACCCTCGTATGCTACCCCAAGCCAAAGAAGACTGCCTCCTCAGCACCTCATCTGTAGAGAGCTATGTGTAAGGTGTTGGTGCAAGTAAAACCATTGTCTGTGAGAGTCATGTCTGCGTTGTTAAGTGTTCTACTTAGGCTCATCAAGATGACATGTGATCATAGTCTAGGGGACTCAAAGAATTAAGTCCCAAATGGACCTACAAATTCTTAACCCTAAACCCTATAAGGTTCCTCTGAGAATTAGGTGGATTAAGGTCTTAACCAAGATCCATTTTCCAATTTAATTCTAGGCTAGTTTAAATGTCAACTATGATTCAGAAAAACTGTACAAGTATATACAAAAATCTTTTTATGCAAATTTTTGAAAATGTGCAAAATTTTTGAAAAATGTTTGAATGTTTGAATGCATGAATGCAGAAGTTTTGCAAACTATTTACACACATTTACACATGATTTTTTTGCAAAGTTTTGTTTTTTTCAAATATTTTACAAAATTTTTGTACTATATACATAATTGTGATATCAAAATATTTACAAACTTTTTAGACACAAAACATTTTTACAAACATTTGTACAAACATAATTTTTATAAATAGCTACATATGTGCATGAAAGAATTTTATGTACAAGAATTTTTTTTAAATTTTTATGGGTTTTTAGATAAAGGATTTTAGCCATTTTATTTATTAATACACTCACACAAAGTACGAGTTATGGCTAAAATATATATGAAATATATACGACACCCCCTATACTTAGCTCGAACGATGTCCTCAGAGTGGATCAAGAGCGATGAAGAAGACATAACTCGTGCTTAGTGTAGGGAAGTGAAAAGGAAATCTATACTACAACGACGAATCAAAGAATAGAATGAAAGGTTCTCAGTGTTCCCCCTATACTTAGGATCAACTAATCTTAAGTATAGCAGACCGTACATAAAGGGAAATCCGAGTGGAAGAATGTACAAGGTCAGCAATAACTCATCTTGTCCACCCATATACTTAGGGTAAAAGATCCCTAAGTATAGATAGAGATATGAACAGTGTGGAGGACAAGTGAGGGAATGACAGAAACGAAGACCAATATATACAAGATGAAAGGAACGACATTACTCCCCCTATACTTAAGGTGAAGGATCCTGAAGTATAGGCAACGATAGGAGTGATGAAACAGAACGAAAAGGAACAATTCGGTGTCTACACCCCCCTATACTTAGGATAAAGTACATCCTAAGTATAGCAAAAATAATCCTAAACGAGACATGGGGTGTAAAACAAAAACGGAAGAAACAAGAAGCAAATCAAGACGAAACACGTATATACAAAGTGGACAATGTTGAGGTGCCTCTCAACAAGCGCTAGGTTTTATGCCTCTAGATGGGCGCAAAAGTTAGGATAAGGCAGTGTCAAGGTTCAGGACGACATCTGTAAGGCGAATGCCATGCTGTCGTCGTAGTCTTAGTATAAGAACAAGGACGAGGTCAATAATGTAAACGAAGACACCCAAGTAGATAATCAGGCGGGTGTCTGCTACCGGATAAAAATATGGGAAGATGAAATAGGGATCCGGTAGCAAAATAGAATGCATCGACTCAAGATCAAAATAGAATGGAAGGGCAGAGCCAAAGAAGCTGAACATGGAGAAAGAAGGAACAATCATGGAATCCTCCACGTTAATCACCATTTCAGAAAGGTATGGAAGATCAAGATCAAGAGACTCAATACAAGAACCAATATCCAATGTGTCAAAAGGAGAATTATCATCATCATCAGCGTATATCTCAAAGATTGTCTCATCCTCGCGAGGGTCTTCGAGGTGAGAGAAGTCAAACCCAACTTGATCAGAAGACTCAGTCTCGTGATCCGACAGATCGGATATGCTGTCAGATAGTGAGACCGAGTATACAATAGATGTGACATCCTTCCGCAGATAACCCTCGAGGAGTAGTGCTAGATCAACAGTGTGGAAAGGGGGGTCAGAGTCTAAATAAAAATCTACGCTACTGTCAAGCACCCATTCCTCGCACCAAAATGCCTCATGAGCTGAAGTCTACCTCTGAACAATCTTGAAACAAGATATGGTACTGATCAACAACACGGAAGCTGTCGAAGAGTCTGAAACTGATCCTCAAGCTGTGGCAGTGATGGCTATCGTTTGATCCTCATGAAATGTATCTATCTCATCAAAGTGGAGGAAAAGGCTCAAATACGGGACTATCTCTGTTTGTCATCTTAAAGTGGTGTCCCTCATCAAACTCTGGTTGCTGGGTGGAATCATGATGTCTATCTGAATATGAGAAGTACCTTTGTAGAGTAGAAGCTGAGTAAGCTAGGAATGGAAACTGGAACGGATGGACTGACGACTGTAGTATTGTGGGCTCCTCCATCTCCTGGAATATCAGAAGATATGATATCCAAGACTCCTCAACTGGAAAGTACGGGACTGACTCGAACTCTGGCTAGAAGACCAACGGGAACTCGATCAATCTCTAGGTCAGAATATCCACAGTGGCAGTCATCTCATTCATCGTCTGTACTGCAGCAGAATCCGTGTCCTCAATCTGGTGTGTAGTAGTTGTGCCCTCATAAAGTGTGGCACACCCAACATTTACTGCATCACCCTCGTGTGATGTCCCGACTAATGCATCTTGTGAAGATGGGATGTTTGAAAGTGCTCTCGAGATGGCAGCAAGTAAATCAATGTCAGAACTGTGGTGTGAACCACCACACAAGGTAACTACCAGTGCAATCTACTCAACAGGCATCCCCCTCATGGATATCTCAATAAGATCGGTCGGTGAAAGTCTACGATCTGGAAATCTCCTCAAAAGTTAATGAAACCTTAGCCACAAATCATGCAATGGCACCTGGGGGTCTACTGAAAAATCCGTGATGAAAGACCGCATCATATCTGCTCTACGCTAGGGATAAAATCTTTGTAGGGACTCTAAGCGTAACACTCCCCACGTAGCAAACTTCCTTCCCAATCGTCTGTGCCATCTCATGGCTCTACCCTGGAGTGAAAATGGGATGGTCTTCAACATCAGCTCCTTAGAAGTGACATATGAATATACATGGGTCACACAGAATTCCTCAAACTTGGACAGATGAAGGTATGGCTCCTCGCGCACTTCCCCTGAAAACTTCAGCAATCTCTGAATGAACTCCACATCTAGAATGAAGGGACTGATTGAAGAAGCTGACTGGGCTTCCTCATCGGTGTGCTCATCCATCATCCTGGTGTTGGAGGTATCTGAAACTCGCATCTGCTCTCTGTGATCGCCTATGGAGTGCACTCGCATCCCAGCAATGAAATCGTCAGTGTCTCGTATCTGGTCAGTCTGATCTCTACGGGTGTCTAGCACAGCATGCCCGGAAGAGTGATGGGATAGATAAGGAGAAAATGGAAGGTCGGTCGAAGTTCCGACCTCCCACAAGAGTGGACTGGAATGATGGGAATAAGATGGAGAAACTGTAAGAGTCGGCAGGAAAGGAGGGCGACCCATCATCTGGGGATAGACAGGGAGAAGAAGAAAAATGAAGGGAGGGTGGCAGGAAGAAAGATAGATAGCTGGGAAGAAGATAGATGGAGGAGAGGAAGGAGGATGGGATCTGAAAACACACAAGATCAGGCAAAGCAGACCCCCAATTCACCTACTCACACTGAGCTGATGACCGTAAAAGTTCGGTCTTTTATCTTCTCGATTTTATTTAGGTGATCAATCAGTCTATAAAAGCGATTAAGCGAGCTGTAGGGAATCCAACGCCCTCAGGAGATTGTCCCGATCCCAAGGCTAGATCTTTCCCAGCTAGTACAAGTTGCAGACTGTTTACCGGCTACCCGTCAACTCGCTCTGTAAAGGATATCGCTGCCTGCTTTACCAGAAATCTGAGCGATCCTCACTGGAGAATGACTAACTCGAAATCAGTAGTCTGAAAAGAGGTCGGATATGGCTCTAGCCTAGTGTGTGGGTCACTTTCTCTCTCATCCTCACAAGACAATCAGGGAATTGCTCTCCCAAGACAAAATTTTCAATCAGGTGTCTTTTAGGGTCAAGTGTGTTTAGCAGTCCCAATTTTATAGTTTTTCTTTTGTATATATTTTTCAAGCAAACAACGCCTAACAAATTTTCCGATTCTCCTGATTATTTTAAGTCCAAAAACAGGGGGGAGAAGTCAAAAAACTGATGCGCAGTCAAACACTATGATGCATGAAAAGTCAGAAATGCGTACCTGACACCGGTTCTCTACATGCAGTGTGACTCACACATAAAATAAAGACAGAATTAAAACTACCTATATGATGCAAGAAGAAATCGGCCTTAGACAGAAAATTTCTACGCGTGAAGCACAGTAGCACACGGGTCAACAAGAGAGGTCGGGTCCGATCTCTGATGCCGATCGGTGTCCGCCACAACGGATCCTGCCGACACTGTATACGGCCTCTAGCGACACATGACCTCTCAGGTGATCGAGTTAGCTTTTTTTGTGAGTTAATTAATTAGGTCCACTTTATCGATCTATAGGTACATGCAAGCAATTAGGGCCGCAACCTTAATTAATTACGTCACAGTCAATAAGAAACGCTAAGTCTAGGGGCAAAAAACTTCGAGAATAAAAAATAAAAGAAAATGCGAATAAAACAAAACAAGCGTAAAATCTGCGGTGAGGTCCCCCGAGCACATCAGTGCTCGGCGAAAAATACCCGGATAATAAGCCAAGTCCAAGTTTGAGTCATATATTATTACAATAATAAATGAATGAAAATAAAACTAAAACTAAGGCTACACTCCTCCAAGAGTCCTGCTCCTCCTCTCCTACGCTCTCCTGCAGCTCTATGCAGAAACGAGCCACTCCGCTTCGCTCGGGTGTCTCAACGCTCTTAAGATAGTTGCCCTCGCTCGTCGGGCCCCCGCAAGAAAGGGAAACAGAAACCAGTCAAGCCACAATTATAAAAACAAAATAAAATAAAATAAACGAGAATAAAAACACAGAAAAAGAAATAAAAACAAAAATAAAAGAAAACATATAAAGAAAAATGGAAAGAAGAAAAATAGAAACAAAATTGAAAAAGAAAAACCGACTACTAAGCCGTGCTCCTCGGCAACGACGCCATTCTGATGACCGGACCGAGCGACTAAGGTTAAGTTACATCAAAGGTCGTTGCGACCTCAACCACTCGAACCGGGCTCAACGGAAAAAGTAGACCACCAACGAAAGAAATCAAACACGAGAAAAGAGACAAGTGGTCTTGCTAGTTTATTTAACCTGGTATAGCTACCAGGGTCCATCACATGGAGCACAGAATGGAAAACCAACGAAGTAATCAGGTAACCAAGAAAACAAAGGAATTTGGTGGTTTTAAAATTTTCAAATTATTTTATGATTTTCTAAGAAGAAAAAGAATAAAGAAAATGGCCAAAAAGGAAAACTCAAGCAATTATTTAAAGGGCCAAAACAACTCAAAAATTCAAAACAAAAATATTTTTATGTTTTTAAAATATTCAAGTGTATTTATGAATTTTATGGGTTTTTTTAATTAATTTTCTAAAAATAAAAGAAGGTCTAAAACAACAAATGATGTACAACCTAGATATAAAGGCAGATTAAAATTATTTAAAATTTTATAAAATCCTAGCAATAATTTTATGTGAAACTACTAAATAAAATCTACCTACAGAAATAGAAAACATGTTTTTTTATTTTTTATGATTTTTTAATGATTTTTATAAGTTTTTTAATATTTTACAATTTTTAGGAATTTTATAAATGGGAATAAGACAAAGTTACTCAGAATCTAAAACAACATAAAATACATAATCAGAATTTTTTGGAATTTTTCAAGGTATTTTAATAATTTTAATTGATTTTTCAAAACAACCAGAGACATTTTTTTAAGGTTTTTGAATTTTAGAAAATATCAAACGAAAACAAAACAGGCCATAAAAATTACTAAAATTCCTACACCGTAGCAGGGGCTACGTATCAAAATCTCAAAAATTTTAAAGCAAATTTACTATTTATTTAATAAAAAATAATACACATAGCTCACATGGACCTAAATGCAATTATTGAAAAGTTTCAAGCCAAATGATAACACGTATAAATAGTTAAGGGCTTAAATTGCAAAAAATCCCATTCCATACGTGGACAACACGTAAACCAGGCACTTAGGGGTATAAATGCAAATTCGAATAATAAAAATTCATTCACCAACAATATTAAAGTTCAGGACGAATCATGTAAATAACCTAGAAGGTCACGTGACAGACCACATGAAACATAAATGCAGGGACTAAAATGCAAATATTAAAAGCACAAGGTCCTTGATGCAATTTATCCATAATAAAAACAACTGCTAAAAATAATTAAAGGACTAAAAAGTAAATGAAAAAGAAGAAAGGGCTTAAATGTAATTTACCCTTCTTTATTAGCTATCCAACGACCGAAGGCATCTCACTTATGATTGACGGCTGAGCCCCTCGGATGCCTCTTTGACGATGGACGGCTAAGAGACAATCCTAAGATGGATCGGACGATCGAAGATCCTCGGATGATGGACGATGATGATTAGACCTGGAGGAGACGTTGATCCGACGGTGGAAGCGACACTTGGAAGAACGGTGAAAAACTCGCCTCCGGCGAGCTTCGATCGATCGTTACACGCGACGGGGGCATCCGCCGGAGCTGCTAGGATAGGGTAAATACTTCTGGCGATGGTCCGCATCTGTGGCGATGCTCAGAAGGTCCCAGAACCGTGAGAGTGGTCTCGGCAAAGCGTGGAGCCTGGAGCTATTGTGCCGTGGTATTCTAACCTCCAGATGAGGTTCCTTGAGCGCTATAACCTACACAGATGAAACACGGGGTCGAGGGCAAAGTGCCTTGACCCGTTAAACCTCGAAAAGGGTGGCTGGTTGATGAACCTCCATTTCATCATCTTTATTCTATCATTGTGGCCTCAAAACCCTAGTAAATGCATAAAAATACCCCTAATTCCTGCATTTTAGCATTCATGCATGTATGTGTAAATATTGTATAAAATACCGTTTTTAAAGCCAAAATAATAGAATAAAGAAAAAGAATAAAATATTGTAAATATTTTATGACCTGAAACCTCGAGACCTAGGCATCTCGATGACTTGGTCGACAAGGAATAAAGTAGGGGGAGATAAGGGCCATAAACCAATAAAAATCCCTTTTATTTAATTCATTCTTTATTCATTTTGGGACTATATTTGGTTCCACTTTTTACACTTCAAATAAAGAAACTTTGTACATGAGTTTTTGATAATTAAATGTAGAAAAATACAAAACTTATTTCATACAAAAATCATGTACAAATAAAAAGTTATGATCTGAATAAAATTCCAGAATCCCAACTTCTCAGACCTGTATCTCTCAAATAAAAATTAGAAACATATCACAATCACTTTAATTGTATATAATTTTAGATAAGCTATTTAATGAAGGTGGTTTCATTTTTTTTTGAGTTACGGTGTGAAAGTTAGGTTTTGGACCCTTATTGTGTACTTGTACATATTAAAATATTCATTTTATTTATTATTCGTTATTTTATTATTTTTATAATTGTATAATTTTTTCAATATTATTTATAATATATACATATTAAAACAGAAATAAAATACTAAATAAAACCACAAAATAAAATACTTATACAAAACACATAGGTATAATACCGTAAATATACATATAGAATTAATATTTCTATTTATTTAATTGTATAAAATACATCATAAAAATAAAATAAAAATATAATTAAGTTCATAAAAATAAGTTACAAATTTATAAAATAATAAACAAAAATAAATAAATTGAATATACAAAATAAAAATAAAATAGTAAAATACATAGAAGGTAACTTGTATTTTTATACCTCAAAAAATATATAAATAACATAATAAATAATTTATAAAATAATAAACATTTTTTATTTTATAATCTAAAATTAATAAAATCGTTTATTATTTTTAAATGAATTTTTAATCTTTTTTCCAGGGGATTTTCCTGGTTGGTCCACGTGGACCAACCAGGTGGGTGGGACCGTTGTCCGCGGGTCAACTGTCTGACCCTGCCCCCTGTGAGATGTCAGAACCTCGGTTCTGACCTGATTTCTCAATTTTTTTAGGGTTTCCCTTTCACCATTTTTCATAACCTTCTTCTTGACTTTTCTCCCTTGGAGAATGGTGATTCACGTCCAGTGACTATCTTGGGCGTTGAATCACTGATCCGCTCCCAATCCCTCGTTCTTTGAGCCACTCCGTCAACTCCTTCACATGCACCCCCTCTTCCATTTGAAAATTTGAACCCCTTTTGCACCAGCTTCTCTCCGCCTTTCATGCTCTACCACGAGAAGGAGGTGAAAGCTTCTTCTGCAGGCCGTTAGGAGGATCGAAGAAGCGACGAGGCGGCTCCACCTACCTCCGCCGACCATCGGTGTTGAGGTTTCATCTCAAGTGATCTTCACCTTCGAGTCTCCCCTTCTCTTTATTTCTTTTGCGTTTTTCTTATTTGCCGTAGACGTAGGATCAAGATCCCATCTTCAGTCTCACGTTTCTTCCGTCGAATCACTTCCATTGCCCCCTCGCCGGAGTTCACTCCGGTGAATGCCCTTCCACACTGTCCTCCGCCGCTTTTGCCCATTGGAGAGTCGCGGCACTTTGCCCGCGCCCTGTTAACTTCCCTTGCAGGTCCAGGATCCGTATCGCGCATCTGGGGTGTTTTTTATTGCTCGTCGGAGGTAGCTGGAGGTGCTCTGCTCCTCCAGCCTCGCGGGTGAGCGCCGGTCTCCTTCTGGCCATTTTGTGTCTTCCAAGCAACTAAGGACACCTGCAGAAGCATTTCTGGCATTTTGGAGCATCAAAGGATGCTAGAGAGGAGAGTCGCAGTGGGAGGAAGTTCACTCCGGCGGAGCTTCTTCCCCGTTCGTCGCCGTTACCTCCCCGTTGGATTAGGAGCGCCAACCCATGCAAGCAGCTGCCGTCGGATGATCAGGAGCCCCCACCGTCCAATCTTCCGCTGAAGATCTAATCCAGGCCGTCGGCAGCCGAACCGTCATCGGCCTCCCTTGCATTGCCACGTGTTAAGTGAAGTTGTCACGGCCGTTGGATGCGCATAGGTGTGGATATTTTGCATTTGTTACTCAAGACCTTTTTGTATTTAAAAGTTAAACCTTAAACTTTCATTTGCAGTTTATTATTTTCATGAAATTTGCAAAAACACCCATGTATTACCCATATCTGCATCAAGGCCCCTGTCCACGTCACCTCACGTGACTTGCGCACGTGGGGGTCAGGATATTTTGTGCGGGGCCCTAGCTATTCATGTTATTTCAATTAGGTCCCGAAACTTTCACGCGTCTGTGGGTAATTTACACGCTTACCCTGTATTTTTAGTTATTTATGATTGGTCCTGAAATATTTTTTAATTAGTTATAATTTTCTAAGAAAATTGTAATAAATTTCCTTAGCTTCCTAAAAAATCCTAAAACATCCCAATAAATTTCCTTAGCTTCATGTTGTATTGCACTTCCACACCATATTTTTATTTCGCATTTTTGCATCATTTTAAAATTTTATAAAAATTCAAAAAATATGCATTTTCGTCCCTGTTTGTAGTAGAAAATACATAAAAATTATAAAAATCTTTTAAAAAATCCCCCAAAAATATATTTTACCTATTTACGTGTTTTTTAACTTCAGACCAAAATAACTAAAAAATACAAAAGAAAACTCCTAAAAATAGTAAAACCCCTAAAACCTTTATAAAAATAATAAAAATTCCTAAAAAATCCTAAAAATCTAATTTCTATTTCTGAATTTTCCTTATTTTATTATCTTTATTTTCAAATTAATTTGGAGAATTGTAGCCTCTATTTTATATTTTATTTCTTCATTTTAAATTTGGATTTGTACTTTATTCCCTATTTCCACTATTTTTGACATTAAAATTACAAAAAAATTAACAAAAATATAGAAAAATCATAAAAACATTAGAAAAATATAAAAAGCACAAAAACATTTTATTTCCTGAATTTTGCTTATTTTTACCTATTTTTATATATACATTACCTCTTTCCTTTCTTTATTATATATATACTTTATTATTTAAAAGAAAAATAAAATATATATATAAATAAAATAAAAATTAGAAAATTAAAAATCAAAATATAAAAATGTAAAAAATTTTAAAAAAATATATAATTAAAAACCCGCAAAAATAACACTTATATAAACAAAAAGGTCACATTCAATGATTTTGCCCAATTTGTCCTGCTTGTTCCATGTGTTTGACCTCTACATACTTGCTCCTATACATATCTTTTATGTAGAGTTATAATAAATTTTAACTCCGCATCTTGCTTATCATTGTTTGATCATCTGTTGTGGGTTAATTGTTGACTGAATCCCAAATTTTGTGTGGTCACCACATCAACTGTCTCTTCCCTGTGTGAGACATATTTAGACCACTCGATCTTCTTGTTCATCAAATGGCGCCGTTGCCAGGGAGCAACCGCATATAGATCGGACTTCTTTTGTTATTGATTGTGATATTATTTGTCTGTATTTTTTTCTCATTTTATTTATTTATTTTTGATATATATTGTTGGAGCTTTCTAACCCCATCTCTTAGTTGACTTCGTGCGAGGTAACGTGGATTGAGGGAGGCGCTCCACCTTAGGCGCTACGCATCCACGTGAAGCCGGCTCTAGCCTGCCGACCTAGCCCAAATAAGACTGAGAGAAATTTTGCAGACTTAGCTCCATATTTATTTTACTGCCTATATTTGTGTAATTTAAGTGAGAGAGAGAGACAATTGAATTGTAACTTAAACATGACTCTCAAGACACTTCGACACTTCACGAGGTCCATTGCCCGAGGGATTGTTCCCTTGGGGGCCTCGTCGATTTTCATGCCGGTTTTGTTTTCTTCGAATTTTTTTATTTTGATTCTCAAGGATTTAACTCCTAGACTTAGGTGTTTTTGTTGATTGTGATGTAATTAGCTAAGGCCCCACACCTAGTACCTTTCCTGCACCTATAGATCGTAATTGGACTTAACTAATAATTCATTTAAAAAGCTATTTACTTGGATTAGAGACCACGTGCTGAGAGAGGTCGTATACAGCGCTGGAAGGATCCACTGTGGTGGACACCGATCGGCCTCCTAGATTGGACTCCGGTTTCTCTTCCTAGTTGATATCTACTTGTGCTTCACGATCAATAGAAATTGCTCATTTAGGGACAATTTTCTCATGCACCATATAGGTAGTTTATTTCTTGTCTTTAAATTTATACACGGATCACCTTACATGTAGAGTGCTGGAGCAATGTACACTTTTCTAACTTTGCATGCATCATTGTGTTTGATCGCGCATCTGCTTTTCCGACTTCCTCCCTCATTTTATTGGACTCAAAATAACCAAGGAAATCGGAAAATTCTTTAGGCGTTGCTTTTATTCAGAAAAATATTAAAAAAAGAGATAACCAAATAAAATTAGGATTGCTAATGCAAACTTGACCTTAAAACTTACCTCACTCAAAATTTTGTCTTGGGGAGAGTAACGCCCTCATTGGTTGATTTATCTGCAGCGAGAGAGTGACCCGTACACTAGGATAGAGCCATACCTGAACTCCTCTCAGACTCCTGCTCTGGGGTTAGTTATTCTCCAGTGAGGATCTCTCCGGTAACCAGTAAAGCGGACCGTGACGTCCTTTGTAGAGTGAATTGATCGGGTAGCCAGTAAACGGTCCGCAATTCATACTGGTTGGGAAAGATCTAGCCTTAGAGTGGGACATTCTCCTAGGATCATCGGGTTCCTACCAGCTCGCTTAATCGCTATGATAGATTGATTGATCACCTAAATAAAATTGAAAAGATAATTGACCGAGCCATTACAGTCATCAGTTCAAGCGTTATGTAGGTGAACCGGGGGTTTGTTTTCTCATCTTGTTTGCATTCCATATCTCATCTACCCTTATCTCTATATCACGATGATGGGAAGGAGATCCCTTAGGCCACGTCTGGTGGCACTGCTATCGAGCACTCCTTCCTATTCATCTAGGTCGGCTTTGGGGAGTTTAGACCCACTCTCCGAGCCTAAGTTTACGTCCACCCTGTTCCCCCTTGACCACCCTTCTTCTGTCAGTCATGTGGTGTTAGAGTTTAGTACAACATAGAGTCCTGTACATTTGACGGCACCTGAGATGGGTACTTTTACCTTTGTAGAGACCCAAGATATGGCCAGCAGTGAGGGACGCCCAGATGAATAGGGACAACCTTCATATGTGTATGATCAGAATGCCATCAACAATTCATTATTAGCTTCCCTAAAGACTATGCAGAGACAGATCAGAGATCAAGGAGCCTTCATGGGTGACATCATGAGAGAGCTGGTACAGATGCGAGAGGACAGAGTAGACAGACCCGAGGACGGTGGAGAAATACCACAAGCAGGAGATGGAGTAGGAGGAGAACATCAGCATGAGGACCAACCACCGAGGACCATGAGACAGTTGCACAACCCTAGTGAAACTCTCACTCACCGATGGATCCAGCTTACTCCCATTGACGGGAACTTCGAGATTCGCCCCCAGACCATCTAGTTGTTGCCCAAGTTTCACGTGTTGGCCACCGAGGAGCCTCATCTCCATCTACAGGAGCTCGAGATGATTTGTAGCACTGTCCACGACAGACTGGTGGATGAGGACACGATAAAGATGATTGACTTCTCGTTCTCATTGGTTAATAGAGCAGTCTATTGGCTGAAGCATCTAGGAAGTTACGTCACATCTTGGGAGCAGCTTCGGAAAGAGTATTTGAACAAGTACTATCCTCTTGGCTGGACCAACGTAGCACGAGCTATGATCAGCAATTTCACTATGATCCTGAAGGAGCAGTTCCATGAGGCTTGGGATCGATTTAGAGAGCTCATTGATCATTGTCCACATCACGAGATATCAAAGCCCAACCTTGTTCAGAGTTTCTTTTGTGGGCTGACACCAGAGCTGTATGGGCAAGTGAATGCCTCTTGTGGTGGGTCCTACTTTTCCAAGGGAGCGGACCATGTCTGGGCCATTTATGAGAAGATGGTAGAGAACTTGATAGTGATGTCCCAAGCCTAGGTCTACACACAGCCGAAGGCCCCCCAGCAGGCAGTTTTATACCAGAGAATTGCACGAATCGATGCCGGCTCCCAGACTCCGTCAGCAGCAGCAGCTCAGGCTGAATCCGCCGCTGCCGACATGGGGATCATTAGCGAGAAGCTGGACCGCATCGAGATCCTTGAGAAGAAGCAGAGCCAAGGGCTTGTACAGATGGAGTGGTTGACGAAGACAATGAGTGACATGAAGACCCAGATCTTGTGCATCTAGGAAGCACAGATGTCCTTAAAGCAACCTCCCAAGTCACATGTTGATTCCAGCAGTAGCAGCTGAAGGATATTGAGAATCCTCAAGCGCATCACGAAAGCGTGTTGATCGCATCATATGCGATCGGGACGACTAGTCGCACTAGTCGCTAGATGCAGCGGAAATTAAAATTTTTTTAAAACTAAAGATGAAACCACATGATCACGAGAACACTTCTCGGATCGTTTCATCTAACCACAAAGTATAAGGAATACCTCTTGAAGCGTGGTTGTGATCGTGAGATCCCAAAGTAGAGATCCTCCTGTCTCAAGTCCGATCCACGAAGAACGCACTTGTGGGCGCGATGATGAGTCACGTTCCTTCCCGCAATCCTCGATGAAGATCCAAGCGATGGATCCCCTGATTTCGTCATACAAAATCCGTCGTCTTCTTTTAGAGCAAGCATCCCCAAAGAAGAAGGAGATCCCCGAGTCGTCGAAGGCGAAACCGAGAAGGTCTCTCCTTTCTCTATACAAGATGGACGGCCATCCTTTGGAGGAGAGAAAGAGAGAGGGCGAGAATATGAGAGAGAGAGAGTTGTAACCTTGTACAACTCTTAATGATGTTGTACCTTGGAAGGCTACCCTAGCCCTCCTTTTATATTAGTTTAGGATCCAATGGATCTCAATCCATGGGACACATGGATCCAACGGCCATGCTGGTCCATGTAAAATCAATGGCTATGATTGTTGTTGGTTAAAACCAACAACATTAATTTAAATTAAAATATGTTGCAACATTATCAACATAATTTAATTTAACATAAATTAAGAGATAATGTGATAAAAAAGGGAGTCAACCAACCACCCTAAATTATAGGGGGTTATTTTGTCTCCTTTTATTTTATCTTATTATTTCTTAATAAATTGCAATAACTATTATTGCAATAATATCCACCAAATTAATTCCAATTTAATTTATGAATATTTTAATCATGCCATCGAAGATATGTGAATCACATTCACAACCCAAACTAATTTGTAAATTACATTTCCAATTAATTAATTAATGTGAATCCAATCCACACTATTAATTAACAAATGCTATTTACATAAATTCTCTCTCTTCAATATATGTATTATAAATCATATTTATAATACACATATATCATGGATAGTATTATCCACATTCTCTAATCCTTGATAATTAAATCCCATTAAATTATCTTAGATAATCATTCTCACAATATGAATCATATTCATATTAAGCTTGATAATTAAATCTCATTTAATCATCAAGTTCTTCTTGCTTGGATATGCATTTCATCAAATGAATTATTCTTGAACCCTTTCAAGAACAATGTGCTTTCTCCGCAGATACTTGGAGATAAGGACATGGCGATTGTATTATTCCACGTATAGTGACTTGGATATTGAGATCTTATCTCAAATCAAGATCTTACGAACCTCCCACAGATGCTTGATTAAATCAAGACCGCAAATCTAATCTTCTCATTGCATCTGAATCTCATTCAGACCAATGTCCAACACTTGGACTAAGATCAGATTGCTTCTCTACTGAAAGGAGTCACTAAAATCGAGACCTGCTTCATCACTCCCTCGGAATGGAACGTCATGGATATACAATCGTTTATGATCACATCACCCGCAGGTATTCCCAATACCTGTACATCCTGCATACTAGAAGACCCATGGTCAACCCGAAGATTAAGATCAATTTTACACTGTCTTCTTCAGGGTTTGATCACTAAGTTTCTCATTTGATCATTGGGATTTGCTATCGATCATATACTTTCCAAAAGCATATATCATACCTAGGTCTTGATCATATACTTTCCAAAAGTATATATCAAACCTACAAATTCAGTCAAGCTTCCAAAGCGAGATGACCGTGCACGGAATTTGATTCTTCCCAATATCTCATGAGTGAGCTCATGTCTTCCTGTTCAGTAGTGAACCTGTATGATCCCTTTGAGAGATCGTATTACTCATATGCCCTTATATGCACAGCAGTACGCCGGTGTATAGACCTTGGTTAGGTCATCAATCTATTGGTCTGCCAAATGTACATAATCAGACATATAGCAATACATCTGTCTCCGGTCAGAGGATGCGTGCCTATGCTGTGACAGCATTCAACATAGGACTTAGGTTATCTCGATCTCATTAAGCCAACCCATTGACCTAACTAATCTGACACCTCCGAATCTCTATTCCTATGCAGAGGACCTGCATCAAGAGGTCGGTCAGATATCAGCCTATGTGAGAAAGGATTGCCATCTCCTACTCAGGCTGGAGATCACATCTTAACAATCATTTGACGGTGCTTGATGAGTCCTCAATCTAACCCTTTAGATATTCATCCAAGCACCAGCCTCTATGATTCAATAATTGAATCAACAGGTGTATGATCATTAAGACAGCCATGGTACATAACCCTAATTGTACAAAGGGACCTATTATGCAAATTATTTATTCTTCATTTCAGATCAGGGAATGATATTTGCAATACCATTTATTGCATAATGGCTCGCCGTGGGCTCACATGTCCAACAATCTTCCACTAGCCCAAAGAGCCATTAATGGGCTAATCATTTAAACCCACACTCATGTGACAATCATAGGCTATTTAGAAAATAGCTAGGTAAGCTGATCAGTCACTCTGTTCCCAAAAGACTATGCCAAGTCCTTTTACAGCACTTGCATATCCCTAGGTAACAGTGCTTGCATCCAATGCGAATGTTGCATCTAATGCAACCAATACTCAATCTAGTCAAAACAGTTACAGTGTCCTTGACACTATTGCT
This sequence comes from Ottelia alismoides, assembly GCA_037367405.1. Classification (NCBI taxonomy): domain Eukaryota; kingdom Viridiplantae; phylum Streptophyta; class Magnoliopsida; order Alismatales; family Hydrocharitaceae; genus Ottelia; species Ottelia alismoides. The sequence continues at coordinate 69,040 of JAZKJV010004916.1, read as the reverse complement.
TAACAACTATTATAACCAGTATTTCCATAATCCTTATCAGAATACCCTTATTCCGGGAGATCACTATCTCTCAAGGTATCCACAGTTAAAACCTTTTAGATCTCTATCTATAAAGTCTTAAGCTCATGAAGATAAGACTTAGAGATCACCATCTCTAAAGCCTTGTCATCTTTGAAGATTTTATTATTACTGGCTTTTATACAAATTTAGCATACACTTAGCTTCTCGTAACTGATGCAGAGGTGCAAGCAGTTCTAGCATTCACTTCCTCAACTCTTTGAGGTGCTATCCCTTTAGATAGGTCAGTACCAAATCTCAAGGGAAGGAAGCCTTTTTTGGAATTTCCAAGAATGGAATATGTTCAATGTGTACTACAAATGTGACAGTCCCAACACCCTCTTTTCTTTGCTTCTGAACAACTTCAAAACTAAGATATAAGAGGTATTCTTGAGATCATATCTCAAGGTATGGAATAGCCAGTCTATAAAACACTTATTATCATCCTTATATCATTCCAAATGATTAGGATATTATCTACATTTAGCAGGATGAACACAATGGTACTCCCACTAAGCTTCACATGGTACATCAAGATTCTATTTGTAATCATAACATTTATAATTTCATCAAATCTTATGTTCCAACTACAAGAAGCTTATTTGAGTCCACAGATGGATTTCTTTAGCTTTCACACCTTACTTTCCCCAATCATGAAGCTCTGGGGCTACTTCATGTGAATATCCTCAAAGAGGTATTCTTAGAGGAATGCAATCTTGACTTACATCATGAAGATGCAATAGTCAAGTTGTGTATCTAAGGTTAGCAATATTCTGATGAGTTTAAGCATGGTTACCGAAGAGCAAGTCTCATTGCAAGCAATGTCTTCTCTTCCGATGTGTAGCTTATGGCTACGAACCGAGCTTTGAAGGTCTCTACCTTCTCATCAGGTTCCCTTTCTCTTGAAGATCCATTTACACCTTTATGGATCTTACCCATGTAGGTGGATCCTCGAGGGTCCATATACAACACTTGTATATGAAGTCTACTTTAGACTTTATTGTTGATATCCATCTTTCCATGTCATGATCCTCAGGAGCTTCATCACATGAAGTCCGATCATTGTCAGACTTAACTGATACATGGAATATATCCTCAAACTCATTTGAAGAGGTATTAATATTTCATCTTTAATTATGCTTTAAGTTTCCGATTTTAGGAGCCTCATTATCTTCTCAAGATTAAATGAGTTCCTTCACTTCATTTTCTTCTTGATTCTCAAGAGTCTCAGCCTCTAAGAATCACATTCTCATAGATGAGTTATTTTAAGAATCTCAAGGTCATAAAGTAGGTATCCCATACCATCCTTTATTTTCCTAATGAAGTAGCACTCTCTAGTGCTTAATTCCAGCTTATTTGCATGGAATTTTATTAAGGATATATAGTGTAGTCTCTACTACACATATATACCAGGAAACTAAGAGGATAATTATGCTAAAATTCATCATTGATCAAATCATGTCACACATGATCCAATTGTATCTTCCTACAACTCCATTGAATTTTAGGTATGTTAGGAGGATTGAGATAGAAATGATATTCATATCTTCATAAGGTATTCTTTGAGTTCATCTAATAGGTACTTGCTACCTTGGTTAGATCAAATTCATTTAATCTTCCTTCAAACTTTGGTTCTAAATCAAAATTGTGAAATCTTTGAACATTTCAAAGGTTTTTCGGGTGAAGAGAAGAAATCTCATATCATACATGATCATCAATAGATATCACATATCCATAATGTTCACTATGATATAGATGATCCACATACATCAACATGTATGAGATCCCGAATACCTTGACATCTTGCACCTTTCCTAAGAGAAGGGTGTATTGGACATTTTACTTTGAATACAATATTCACAAGTATGTAAGATTTGAAATTTTAGACATTCTAAAGTTTCATATCTTACTAGTCTATTGATCTCATCAGCAGACATATGTCCAAGACTTGATGCCAGATCATTGTCAAATGATCTTCATCCTCCTATTGATCTATCAAGGTTTAATTTTCAGTATTAGAAATATTTAATGAACCATTCATTAATTTTTCTAATTTTGTGGAGTCCACTAGATGTTAGATTACTATCTGAAATATATCCATCATAACTCTTTATGATAGTTCTATCTCAGAATTCATGTTTATTTCCAACATTTAGAAACAAACAATGAAGATATTCTAATATCTAGGTCATAGAGACATTCTCTAAGACTAAGGGCTCTCCCACTGAGAATATGAAGTCTATCTATCCAATAGAGATTGTCACAACAATAGCACCAATATCCATGTAGATGACTATTAAACCTTAAGATCAAATTTCTAATCTTCTAATAGATATATGCAACCAATTGCAAATGTCATTAGAAGATTGGGATACAATTGTCAGACTTTATCTTATGAAATAAGAAAGTCAGAGTCAATGATTATATGTAGATTATTCTGATGCTCTATCTGAGTTCTTCACTAAGGATTTTAGACAGACTTGATAGTCATACTATCAACACATCAACTTATTGCAGTGTTGGCATTCATCCAACTCTTTGGATGTCATATGGAAGTCACAGAAGTAGGTCAACTCTTTGACTTTCCTTCTTACTCGGGTCCGACCCATGCTTCCACTGCGCTCTCTTCATCTATAAACAACCCTTGTTCAAGACAAAGAATCTCTTATGTTGAATTCAAAGGATTTCAATACAAGAGCATTTCAACATTTATACTTGCTTCAGTAAATTCATACAATATGAATATCATGAAGCTTCATGAATGACTTGAGTATAGATAGTAGAATGATGACACTCATCATATCTACATTTATCTTAACTCTTGGAGACTTAGGTTCAGGTAGGTATTCAAACATTTTGAATACATCATCTCTTTCGAGCCACCATTCTGCATAATGCAGAGAACCATGTCATTCATGATTAAATGTCTAGAGCACATATGTATGCCAAAATATCTTCTTTTATTTGTAAGGATTATTCGACAATTATGATCACCATCGACATGTCACTTCCAAAGTACACTCGATGAAAGATCAAGACTATAGAGACATACAAACCCTAAGGTGATGTCTTAGTGTCTTATTTAATTGTCCTTCCTCATTATGTTGAGGGAACTTGCACACTGCAACCACATACATTATGTGTCCAATTGCAAGTACAATATCTGGATCATGAATCCATTCCAAGATATTTTTACTGGTTATTATTGAGTATAACATTGAGTGGGTCTAATGAAGGATTATCTGAAATAAGAAATTTGCATAAGGGTATATATATATTATATATACATGTTTTACTTTGATTTAGGAATTTTTATATCAAAGTTGTCTTGCCTTATCAACACTGAAAGTTCATTCCCTTAATCACTTTCAATGTAAGAGATATTCTTACCGTTATATCTCTAGCAAGATCTGGGATCTCCTTTCCTATCTTTGTCGCATCCCAATAATACGAGAACTTATGACTCCAATAAAAAGAAGCGGGAACACATTCCGCCTTGCAAGTCCAACTTGCATTTCCCAATTCGGTCTTTAACACCCGGGCCCACCACCCCTAAGGCAATGTTGACCCGTCATTAATTGAACCAACCGTCAACAGGCTTAAAACTCGCTATACACAATCCAATATCGCCCCAATAATATGAGGACTCGATATTAGGGTCACTACGTATACGGCCTTACTCTTTCAAGAAGCAAAGAACCCGATCCAATTAAATCATATATAGGATCTGTCACTTCGGACATGCGTCTCCTATATACAACAAATGGCGACGGAATCCTTTGCCTTGACGGGAGACCATGGATGTCACTTATGTGATCCTCCACCTCATATTCAAATTGTAATTAATTATCGTGAATCATATTCACATAATTAATTCTTCCAAGGGAAATACACATCTATTCATAATAGAGTGTTTATTGGATATAATTAATTTAATCACATTAAATTAATCATCAATCCAATCATCAATCAACAAACATGTCTTTTACTTGAATAGTAGGTATATTCTCAAAATACGTATTATTTGAATTTTAATAATTAGAAAAATACACATTGACTTTCTCCGGTATTATACAGTCCCTATCCGCTGTCATAGCCAGTACCGACGAGAGTGGGACGGACCACATACGTTGCAACCCGCTACCCCAATGCTCTTCGACTAGGCACCACATCCGCCTCGAGAAAGGATAATACCAGATAGATCATCATGTATTTTGAGATGCTCATCGGTTTTTCAACCGAAATTATACCATATAATATACATCAAAACATTTTTGATTATAAGGAGATTTGCTAGACAAATCCCCAATCCTATTCAAGCAAAAGGGTTTTTCATGTAAAAGTTGTCCTACAACAATTGTAGGATAAACTATGGTTTTCATGAAAGCAATGCTTGTTGATGAACCAATGATCAAGATCTAATATCTTATCATTGTGGTTTAGGCAAATGTCATTCAATGAAATAATTATTTCTTTAAATATTTCACAAATATTTATCACTAATTATTCCAGAAAATTAACAATTAATTTTCATCATTATAATTGAATGACATATCACTAGGTTCAAGATCAAAGATGTCAATTTCCAGCAGTGACCCCCAATCACTAAAATTAACTTATCTTGATCAATTTAAATCCAAAAAATGCAAACTCAGTTTCCAAAGATTGCCTATTTGATTTATTAAAGAACCCAATAATTCACGCATTTCGAGGCGGATTAAAACCGTAATTATCTCATTAATCAAGTTTAAATCCGCAGTTCCCGCAACAGTGAATATAGGCATATTCAAAAGACCATATCTTGAGCAAATAAAGTCCAAATTTAGTAAACTCAAGTCCTATGGTTTCCTTGTTTAATGGAGAACAAAATTCAATTGAAAATTTCGTGTTTAAATATTTTAAACAGTACAGAAAAAATCAAATAGACAGAGGTGCGAAAATTGAAATGCAGTAAAAATTTCGCAACCCTTTCAAGAAACAAATCGTCTAAGGTCTATGGATCATATCCAAAACCTTACTCAACCTATGGCTCTGATACCACTTGAATGATATTGAGAATCCTCAAGCGCATCACGGAAGCGTGTTGATCGCATCGTATGCGATCGGGGCGACTAGTCGCACTAGTCGCTAGATGCAGCGGAAATTAAAAATTTTTTAAAACTAAAGATGAAACCACATGATCACGAGAACACTTCTCGGATCGTTTCATCTAACCACAAAGTATAAGGAATACCTCTTGAAGCGTGGTTGCGATCGTGAGATCCCAAAGTAGAGATCCACCTGTCTCAAGTCCGATCCACGAAGAACGCACTTGCGGGCGCGATGATGAGTCACGTTCCTTCCCACAATCCTCGATGAAGATCCAAGCAATGGATCCCCTGATTTCGTCATACAAAATCCGTCGTCTTCTTTTAGAGCAAGCAACCCCAAAGAAGAAGGAGATCCCCGAGTCGTCGAAGGCGAAACCGAGAAGGTCTCTCCTTTCTCTATACAAGATGGACGGCCATCCTTTGGAGGAGAGAAAGAGAGAGGGCGAGAATATGAGAGAGAGAGAGAGAGTTGTAACTTTGTACAACTCTTAATGATGTTGTACCTTGGAAGGCTACCCTAGCCCTCCTTTTATATTAGTTTAGGATCCAATGGATCTCAATCCATGGGACACATGGATCCAATGGCCATGCTTGGTCCATGTAAAATCAATGGCTATGATTGTTGTTGGTTAAAACCAACAACATTAATTTAAATTAAAATATGTTGCAACATTATCAACGTAATTTAATTTAACATAAATTAAGAGATAATGTGATAAAAAAGGGAGTCACCAACCACCCTAAATTATAGGGGGTTATTTTGTCTCCTTTTATTTTATCTTATTATTTCTTAATAAATTGCAATAACTATTATTGCAATAATATCCACCAAATTAATTCCAAATTAATTTGTGAATATTTTAATCATGCCATCGAAGATACATGAATCACATTCACAACCCAAACTAATTTGTAAATTACATTTCCAATTAATTAATTAATGTGAATCCAATGCACACTATTAATTAACAAATGCTATTTACATAAATTCTCTCTCTTCAATATATGTATTATAAATCATATTTATAATACACATATATCATAGATAGTATTATCCACATTCCCTAATCCTTGATAATTAAATCCCATTTAATTATCTTAGATATTCATTCTCACAATATGAATCATATTCATATTAAGCTTGATAATTAAATCTCATTTAATCATCAAGTTCTTCTTGCTTGGATATGCATTTCATCAAATGAATTATTCTTGAACCCTTTCAAGAACAATGTGCTTTCTCCGCAGATACTTGGAGATAAGGACATGGCGATTGTATTATTCCACGTATAGTGACTTGGATATTGTAATCTTATCTCAAATCCAGATCTTACGAACCTCCCACAGATGCTTGATTAAATCAAGACCGCAAATCTAATCTTCTCATTGCATCTGAATCTCATTCAGACCAATGTCCAACACTTGGACTAAGATCAGATTGCTTCTCTACTGAAAGGAGTCACTAAAATCCAGACCCGTTTCATCACTCCCTCAGAATGGAAGCGTCATGGATATACAATCGTTTAGGATCACATCACCCTCAGGTATTCCCAATACCTGTACATCCTGCATACTGGAAGACCCTTGGTCAACCCGAAGATTAAGATCAATTTTACACTGTCTTCTTCAGGGTTTGATCACTAAGTTTCTTTTGATCATTGGGATTTGGTATCGATCATATATTTTCCAAAAGCATATATCATACCTAGGTCTTGATCATATACTTTCCAAAAGTATATATCAAACCTACAAATTCAATCAAGCTTCCAAAGCAAGACGACCGTGCACGGAATTTGGTTCTTCCCAATATCTCATGAGTGAGCTCATGTCTTCCGGTTCAGTAGTGAACATGTATGATCCCTTTGAGAGATCGAATTACTCATATGCCCTTATATGCACACCAATGCGCCGGTGTATAGACCTTGGTTAGGTCATCAACCTATTGGTCTGCCAAATGTATATACTCAGACATATAGCAATACATCTGTCTCCGGTCAGAGGATGCGTGCCTATGCAGTGACAGCATTCAACATAGGACTTAGGTTATCTCAATCTCATTAAGTCAACCCATTGACCTAACTAATCTGACACCTCCGAATCTCTATTCCTATGCAGAGGACCTGCATCAAGAGGTCGGTTAGATATCAGCCTATGTGAGAAAGGATTTCTATCTCCTACTCAGGCTGGAGATCACATCTTAACAATCATTTGATGGTGCTTGATGAGTCCTCAATCTAACCCTTTAGATATTCATCCAAGCACCAGCCTCTATGATTCAATAATTGAATCAACAACTGTATGATCATTAAGACAGCTATGGTACATAACCCTAATTGTACATAGGGACCTATTATGAAAATTATTTATTCTTCATTTCAGATCAGGGAATGATATTTGCAATAACATTTATTGCATAATAGCTCGCCATGGGCTCACATGTCCAACAGCAGCTCCACCCAGCCCTCTATCGCATACCGCCAGGTTCACCATATCCAGGCAGAGCCGGTCCAACAGCTACAACACTACCCATCGCCGTCACTATCTCAGGACACTCAGATGGTGGTCTACCAGCCGGATCAGCCACTGGAAGTACTTCCTCCACCACCATCGAGCAGGAGCCATTGATGGAAGTCAACGGGATATGGTACGACCGGTACCCACAGCAGGTCGGGATTCAGCGCGATCACCCCAGATTTTATTGGACCACCGGAGGCTCCTCATCCCAACAGCAGCCTCCTGCTCAGGGCAACCAGAATAGCTAGCAACAACAGCAGTGACGAGTTGCTAAATACGATGTTTAATTCGTCACGTTGTAGCACGTGTACTTAGTGATTCAATCAGAACCGAGAGAAAATCTCCGTGAAGAGTGTCTCGGCTTAAATTTATATCCCAGGCAAGTCCGGGATCGAACTCAGGGAGGCAAAGGAACAACTTTGGGAATAATTTGAAAATTAAGTTTTAGATTTCCAATGTGATTTTTTTATACATTATAATGCAAAATGAATGTCAAATACAGAATGCGGGTGAATCAAGACACTAAGAAATCACACAATTGGCCAAATTAATTTTAATGGAAAATTAGTCCAATTCAACCAAACTATATTTTTCCTAGGATCTTAATTCAGTGATGAATGTAAAACACATTTTTTTAGAATTTTAGGGGTTAAAATGCAACAATGAAAAATGCACACTTTTTATTGGTATTTTCGCAATTTTTCAAACAAACAGTAAGCAAAAATTATGAAAAAATTACTGGAATGAAAGCATGATACAAGGAAGCTACAGTAATATTTTTGGATTTTTTGACGAAATATGAATTTTTAAAATATTTTTTAGTGAAAATAGAGTGACAGTGAGTAAATAATTTCTAATAAATCCACATTGTCAAATTAATCAGAGTGCGAATTATTTCAGAAAGATATTTAGATAAGCACTCCGGTAGAGTTGAAATTTCGCAAAAAGGATATATGTGGATTTAATTAAAAATCAAATACTAAAATCACTCTACAATTTATTTTAGGCACAATACATCTCCACTTTCGATGAAATTTGGATAGTAAGTTAAGCATATATCAGGGCATCATTCGTAATTTTTGGAGAATATTTAGAGCAAATGTGTGTGAGATATAAATTTAGGAGTCCAAATTGGGTAAAATATGCAATATTTCAGTTGAACAATTTTAATTAATTCGCAACCTCCCAAAAAATATAGATAAATATTCAAAAGGCAGAGAATTAGTTACTCAACATCAAACCATTTTTCATTGAATAAAAAGATGCATAAATGAGGTCCAAATTAAAGTGCAAACACAAGGGTATTCTTGCAATTACAGAAACTAAAATTACAATGCAACTTATGTACATGGACTTGTTTGTGATTACTGAAACATAAAAGCAAATACTTGCAATTTTTACAATAAAATAAAGAAAAAAATGGAGAAGGACCTTTCTTGTTCCTGAAGCACGAAGAAGGAAGAACCCAAAAGGGAGAGGTCGGCCGGTGGCGTTGGTGCGGCCACTCGTGGCCGTGAGGGGCATGGAAGTGGCGCAGAGGCGCGCGGGTGGTGGCGAGGGCGGCGCGGCCACCCGCGAAGGTGGGCTGGTGGTCTGGGCGGCGATTTTGGAGGAGAGGTGACGGCACGGGACAGGGGGGGGGGCGGTGGTGTCCGGTCGGCGGCGGCCGCGCTGTGCTGGTGGAGGCGGAGGGCTAGCGACTGGAAAGGTGGGAGGGGCGGCGGGCGGCACCGCAGCCCTTGGAGGAAGGGGGGCGGCGGGCGGCGCCTGCGGCTCTTCTTTTTTTGTTTTGTTTTAATTTTTTTTGTTGTTTTCTGCTGTAATTTTTTTGTTTTTAAAAATTTTTTTATTTTTTTAAAATTTTCTTAAAACAGGAAATATGTACACCAAAAAGAAGGTGACAATGTGTAGATGGATTTGGAGATGCCAAAGATGATGGTGGTGATGTGATCAATTTAAACAAATGGAGGTGAATGGTAATGTGATGTACTAACAAATTTGCAAAGAAACAAATGATGACAAGATGAAAATAAACTTACCAACGGGGGAAGACGGTCGCTTATGGAATGCTCGTGAGAGCACGGTCTTCGCTCAAATCGCCGGCGTGCGATGAGCTCGAGCAGCGCGCGGTTGCGGCTGCGATGTTGGCCGAAAAGCCAACGGATCTCACCGGAGAGAGGGCCATCGTCGCTCGACCGCGGTTGCGTCGCTGTCACCGATTCAACTCAGGGAACTAGGCTCTCCTCACATAAAGATGGATCAAAGGCAAATTGAGGAGGATGGGATGTATATATAGATGATGAAATGAGAGGTTATTAAAGTGGTGGAGTTGAATGGGAAGTTGGATTATTAATGGAGTTGAATGGGAAGTTGGGAAAAAATGATGGAATAATGGAGTTGAATTGGTGGTTATTGTAGAGAATGGAAATTAAATAAATAAATGAAATAAAGTTGGCTACTTTAATTACAATAGAATAAAAGAGAAGAAAATAAATAGTGGAGAATTTATAAGGGAATACATACAACATGTACAATTTTTTGTTTACTTTTCTAATTTGTATTTTTTTTGTCTTTTTAATAAGAGATATTTACAACAGAAAAATAATATAAATAAAATACAACACAACAATGATATTTTTGTATTTTTAGTAATTATAAAAGATAAAATAAAAAATGAAGAAGGAATGAATATATATAAATAATATACAATGTACATCTAGGTCCCAAAATCCAACTTTTACAAATGAGCTCCGATTTTAATGAAACCACTTCTTTGGATAGATAATTTTCTAATTTGAACTTTAAAAGTGAGTTTGGTGAATTTGGAGTTCATACGGAGCGGGAATTTGGCTTGTAAGTTGGTCTTTATGGCTTTTTCTCTTTGGGATCTAGGATCATTTATTTGAGGTAAAATTTGTTTTGTATTTTTGTATTTTTATATACATTGATATGAACACTTTGGAGAAAGAATTAGCCAAAAAGGAGTTGAAATGGAATTATTAAAAATACATGAAGTTTTGGGCTATTTACACGTGAAAAACTCCCTTGATTTTGCGGCTTTTTATTGTTAATTTATTTTGTACAATCTAATATATAATAATTAGTGTGTTTTACTTACAAGAGTTATTTTGTTAATTTATTGATTTTATGGACATTTATTTGGGATTTTACTAAGGAATTTTGCTAAGATCAAGATACTAAGATGATGAATCGTGGATTCATCACCCCCCTATACTTAAACTTTGCTAGTCCTCGAGCAAATAAAGAATGAATAAGTTGGATTAACCCCTGACTGTGCATGTGAAAACAAGACTTGATCCGTTCAAGAACTCTCAGTTTTAGAGATCCTAAAATTCTAAGTTGAACCAAGCTCTAGTCAAAAGGTATCCAATTTCCCTAATCATCAGACTCTCTTTATATACATATATAGTAGGGATATGACTTTAAGTGTTGACCGCAGTTACAAGAGTAGAGTCACAACATCACCCAAGGTTCCAGTCCAAGAGACTCTCCTAAGGACCCGATCCTCAACACTAGGGAACAAACCATTTCTTGCATCCAATCCACCGTCTCTTTAGTTGTCAGACTTAAAAGTGTAGATGGAAGGCCAGTTGATGGAGGGTATAGGATTGTGTCATTTCTTCTCTCCCTATCATTGGAACTAGGATCCTCTCGAGTGCCTTATTACTCAACGCATTTTTTTGGTGTTGATCAGTGCATCCGTCAAGAGAAGTTGGAGCCGTCCGCACTTTTTCCTGGGAATACACTGGGGTGTGCCTTTTTTGAGTATCTATTATACCTTCTACACCCAGACTTGTAGCATTTACGATGCAGAGCCCTTTTTTGGTGCAAGCCCGACTCCTGGTCCTAATAGCGGTGGTCCAAGTGGACACTTTGAAATGGTTAGGAGCGCTCGCCTTTGGTGGAAGCTCTTTTGATAATTGACTTTGTGGAATGAGAGCTTTTCTTTGACATTTCATTGCTTTGTAGTATTTTTGGCTAGCTCCACTGCTTTTACCAAGAGTTGGCGCACACTGATCAACAATTTTTTTATTTCATCACACCCTGGCACATAGGTAAATATCAAGAGATAGTACAAGAACCATGTTCTTATACTGGCTAAAGATGCTGACACTCAGGTTTCATGAAGCCTTCATTGATTTTATCCCATCCTCGAGCATCATTAAATCAAGTCCAAACTCAAATCCCCCATCCCATCTCCTCAGGTGAAATTTCAACTCATCTCATCATAACTGCAGTCGTGTATGTGAGGTGCTGATCATATTCTTAAGGTAGAGACTAAGTATGCAATATAGCACACAAATCTTTCAAACTAGGGAAATGTGAATAATTAAGTCAAGGACCCTAATGACTAAGGCTGGTTAACTCAAAATCTCAAGAGCTCATAAACCAAGTGTTCTTGAACATCACTAGTCTTGTGTGAAAGTGAATTGTGTCAGGGATTAAACCAACTTATTAGTTAGTATTTTTTTAGTTTTTTTATGTGATTTTTTTAAGTTTCAGAAAAGAGTTTTTTTTTGACAAACAAAGGCAAAGAAGATTTTTTTAAGAAAAAGTTTTGCTTTTTTTTGGTTTTGTTTAAGAAAAAGGTTCTTTTTTTTCTTCTTTGAAAAGTTTTTTTTAAAAAGTTTTTTTTCTTTTTCTTTTTTTTAAAAAAAAGTTTTTTAAGAGATTTTTGTTTTTGAAAAAGTTTTTTTACCCACCCCATAATTATTGTATAATATATACAAAAATACGTGAAAGTACGAGCTATGGGTAAAGTATATATGTAATATATACACGCCCCCTATACTTAGCATGTGCTATGTCCTCATGGCACATGAAGCGAGAAAAAGACATAGCTCGTGCTAAGCGTAGGATGACTAGAATAATAAAGAGTATAGAAGTCGATCCGCCCCCCTATACTTAGGCTCTGGTCAGCCTAAGTGTAGAAGAAGAGCAAAAATGGGGCGGACGAGGTCAAGAAGAGAAATGGATGAGTATACATATGGAGGACATCGGCTCCCCCTATACTTAGGCTCTTGGTAAGCCTAAGTATAGGACAAGAGTAAGTGTAAGAACCGATGTGATCTGGAGAATATACAAAGATCGACGAATGTACAAGAGGAATGAATCTTCTAAGATGTTGAATCTTGATGCTGCATCTTCATGATGAGTAATATGATGTATCTGCTCTGTGCTCGCTCTGCATGAAGTTGATGACCTCGACTTGGACTAACTGCTCTTTTGAATCAACAAAATGCTTCAACAGTTGTCCATTTACCACATGAGACTGTGCACCATCTGTGAGATCAGCTATCTCTACACTTCCATTCTCGTGCACTTTCTTAACAACAAAGGGACCCGTCCATTTAGATTTGAGCTTCCCATGAAACATCTTCAACCTGGCATTGAACAACCATACCTTTTGCCCAGGGACAAAGTCTTTGCACCTAATGTGCTGATCATGCCATCTCTTTACTTTGTCCTTATAAATCAAACTGTTGTCAAATGCCCTGTTTCAGATTTCCACGAGCTCGTTCAAGTTCAAGTCTCGACAATGCTTCCCTAGGTGACAACTCCAGTTAATCTTCTTAATTGCCCATTCGGATTTATGAATCAATTCTGCGGGCAAATGGCATGGCTTGTCATAGATCATTCTAAATGGTGAAGTACCCAATGGTGTGTTGTAGGCTGTCCTATAGGCCCACAGAATTTGGTCCAAGAGCTGGGACCAGTTCTTCCTATCGGGACGAACCAATTTCTGCAAAATACTCTTCACCTCTCTGTTTGTAACCTCTGCCATGCCGTTGGACTGTGGGTGGTAAGGACTAGTAACTCTATGCTCAAATCCATAGTCCTTAGCTAAAGATCTCATATCTCGGTTCACAAAATGGCTACCCCCATCAGATATCAAGACTTTTGGCACCCCGAACTTAGCAATAATATGGTCTCTCACAAACTTACAGACAGTCTTGCTGTCTGCGGTTCGGGTTGGGATGGCCTCCACCCACCTGGATAAATAATCAACCGCCAACAATATGTACTCATGTCCTTGACTGTTGGGAAAGGGACCCATAAAATCTATGCCCCATGCATCAAAAACATCACAAATAATCATCGGTTGCATGGGCATCTCATCTCTTTGTCCAACTGTCCCTCCCATCCTTTGACAGATAGGGCACAACCGTACAAAATCAATAGCATCTCTAAACAAGGTCGGCCAATACAATCCACATTGAAGTACTTTGTGAGCGGTTCTCTTTCCCGAATGATGTCCTCTAGCCTCAAGTGAATGACAATATGTGAGGACACTATGGTATTCCTCCTGAGGAATACACCTTCTCCAAACACAATCCGGTCCTTCGAAGAAAAGGAAAGGATCGTCCCAGTGGTATCTCCTCGAATCCGACTTCAATCGATCAATGCTGCTCCTAGTCCAACCTTGGGGAACCTGTATGGAGACAATATAGTTCACCATGTTGGCATACCACGGGAGTGAGTCAATAACACAAATTGATTCATCTGGGAAGGTCTCTCTAATCCGCTCATGATCAAGAGAATCCTTAAGTTCAATCCGAGAAAGGTGATCAGCCACAACATTCTTCACTCCAGGTTTATCTTTTATCTCCAAATCAAATTCCTGGAGGAGTAAAATCCACCTAAGAAGACGCGCCTTCGCGTCCTTCTTTTCCATTAAATATCGAATGGCTGTGTGATCTGTATAAATTGTCACCTTAGAGCCCAAAATATATAATCTGAACTTCTCGAGGGCCCATACTGTCGTGAGCATTTCCTTTTCAGTCACTGTATAATTTTTCTATGTAGGATCTAAAACTTTGCTCGCATAATGAATTGCAAACGGAATTCCCTCTCGTCGTTGTCCTAACACAACTCCTATAGCAAAATATGAAGCATCAGTCATGATCTCAAAGGGTAGAGACCAGTCAGGAGCTTGTAGGATAGGCGAGGCACAAATCTTCCTCTTCAAGAGCTCAAAGGCCTCCAGACACCTGTGATCTACAATGAACTCTGTGTCTTTCCCTAAGAGCTCAGTCAGTGGGCGGGCGATCTTTGAAAAATCCTGAATGAATCTTCTATAGAATCCAACATGCCCTAAGAATGACCGCACTGACTTCACGTTGGTAGGTGGATCGAGTTTCTTGATCACCTCCACCTTGGCAGGGTCAACCTCCATTCCCCTTTTGGAGATGACATGCCGCAACACGATACCCTCCATCACCATGAAGTGACTCTTCTCCCAGGAGAGTACCAGATTCACCTCTCTACACCTCGTGAGGACTAGGTCCAAGTGTGCTAAACATGTATCAAAAGAATCACCGTGGACTGAGAAGTCATCCATGAACACTTCCAGGAAATCTCCCACCATCTCGGTAAATATGGCTATCATGCACCGCTGAAATGTGCCCGGGGCATTGCAGAGCCCGAATGGCATGCGCCTGAAAGCATAAGTGCCGAATGGACATGCGAATGTGGTCTTTTCCTGGTCCTCAGGGGCTATGGCCACCTGGTTGTAGCCTGAGTACCCATCAAGAAAATAGAAGAACTCTTTCCCTGCTAGTCTCTCCAAGATCTGATCAATAAACGGCAAGGGAAAGTGATCTTTCTTGGTCGTGGCATTCAAACGTCTGTAGTCAACACAGAAACGCCACGGCGTGGGTACTCGTGTCGCGATCTCTACCCCCTCCTCATTGGTGACCATCTGAATTCCCGACTTCTTCAGGACAACATGAAGAGGGGCCACCCACTTGGAGTCAGAAATAGGGTATATAAACCATGCTTTGCACCATTTCTCAATTTCTTTCTTGACTACTTCCCTTAGATTGGGGTTAAGTCTCCTTTGGAACTCACGGGAAGGTCTCACATTATCCTCAGTAAAAATATGGTGCGAGCAGAGAGCGGGGTTGATGCCCACGAGATCCGACACTGTCCATCCTATTGCTTTGCGGTTCCTCTCTAAGACCTCTAACAACCTAAACTCCTGTTCTAAAGTCAAGTCTGAGCTAATGATGACAGGATATCTCTCTTTGGGTCCCGCAAGAAAGGCATACTTAAGTGTAGGAGGTAGTGATTTCAGTTTTGGTAATGTGGTATCATCAAGCAGATCTAGCTGAACTGAATCTGAATCTGGTTCTGTGCTGCATGAAGGTGGGCTAATCTGAGTAGTACTCGCCACCAAATCAGAAGTATCGGGAGTCGGGTCGTCAAAAGTATCCAAACAATCGGCAAAAGCCACGTCCGACTCGTCATTTATATTCCATGATTGTTCCGAAGAGGATGGAACTGACAGATCCAGATGGATCTCTATGTCATCATGAGAATAGGTTGATGCATCTCTAGCAAGATCAGACAACACCTGGCAAACTGCATCATGCACTATATCCTCTCCAGATGAAAGGGTCTCGCTCTGTCCTGAAGGAATCTGTCCCCAAATCCCAACTGTGCTAATCATACTACAATTTGCCTCTGAAGATGAGTACTCTGTACTACTCTCTGAATCAGGTCGCTGACACTTGGTTTGCTTCATCTCAAGGTTCACTTCTCTGCCTGGAGAATGGAAATTCATCATTCCCGTACCATAATTGAAAGCTGTGCCTGCGGTCCTAAGGAAGGGTCGCCCAAGAATGATCTGAGATTCTCTCCAATGATTGGGGGTCTCCATGTCCAAGACTGTGAAGTCCACCTGATAGTTCTGCCCCTCAATCGAGATAACGACGTTCTTCACTTCTCCCTTAGGTCTCTTCACTGAACGATCTGCGAATTGGAGTAAAGCTCTAGATTTACGAAGTGGTCCCAACTCCAATTTCTGATATAATGCTAAGGGAAGTAAGTTGATCGAAGAACTGTTATCTAAGAGTGTGCGTGCAAACGCAATGTCGTCAATACGACTCTCCATATAGTGAGCACCCATGTCTCTCTTTTTCCTTGGCAAAATCTGATTCTTGAGACAATAGGTTGTGGCTACCGATAAGACATGTGTCTTTATATTTCGGTGATCTTTCTTCCTGCTAACCCTTGTAGGTGTGCATCTCACCTTAAGGTATTTTTGGAAGGCAGGATGGTTAACCACATATTCATCAAATGGAACCTTAACTGTGATGTTTTCTTTACAAAACCGTGCCATATCGGGGTCATCTTTCTGAATCTTTTTGATGCGCTTTACTACCGTAAGAGCACGGGGGAAAGGGATTGAATCTAGGGAAACAGAGGATGGAGAATCTGAATCATGAACTGAAAGATCATTCTTTGCATTAATGGAAACAGAGT
Source organism: Ottelia alismoides (assembly GCA_037367405.1). Lineage (NCBI taxonomy): Eukaryota > Viridiplantae > Streptophyta > Magnoliopsida > Alismatales > Hydrocharitaceae > Ottelia > Ottelia alismoides. Next base: position 52,091 of record JAZKJV010004916.1, on the reverse strand, counting down.
TATTCATACAAGAATCTTTTTGATGCAACATAAACTCAAAATCAAAACTATCTACTACAGGTTGTGGAATAGAAGCTGGAGTAGTATCAGCCACAACCGGAGATGCAAGGTCCTCCGTAGACTCAGAAGTGTATCCATGATGTTGATGTTGCATACGTGCTCTCCTTCTCCTCTCGGTTCCCTGAGTAGAAATCCTCGAATGATGCTGATGGGGCTCCGAAACATGATGCCTCTCCTCCTCGTCCTCTGAAGACTCCTCAAGTAGAGCTTCAGAGATGCCCCTCCTTGTATCCCTCGCCCGGTCAGGTACGGTCACGGTCCTTCCTCTCCTGAGTGACATGTGGTTAGCCTCGTCACACGAAAGAATCTCATGTTCAGATCTAGGAGATGTTGAATAGTATACCTGACCAAGGTGCTGCTGAGAACTAGATCTGTTCAGGCTATTGGGGTTAGCCTGAACTTGGGCTGGGATAGAGGTAGAGGGTGCAGTCTGCTCGTCTCGCCATCTGGACAGGCGGTTGACATCCACCCGTAAGTCATGAATCTCGTTCCTGTAGGAATGTAGCTCGTCGAGTATCTGCTGTTGTATATCCACGGGACTAGACGAAGAAGGAAGTGGATAAGACTGGGAAGAAGAACGAGAAGAGTGGCCCTGCTGGCCAGAGTACTTCCTCTGCTGCTGTTGGGGTTGTGGGCCCTGCTGGCCTGCCTGGTAATGGCCCTGTCGGTCGTATTGCTGGTACTGCTGCCTCTGCTGCTGGGGTGGCTGGAATCCAGGGCTCTGCTGTGAAGGAGGTGGGGTGGAGGTGAATGCGGTGTTATGAAAGGTCGGGGGACGTTGATAGGTTTGTCAGTCTCCCGTACTTCCCTGCCTGGCAGGGTCCTGAGTATACCATACTCCATTCACCTCCCAAACCGGTGGGGGCTCCTCCTGGACTGTCTCTGCTAATGGAGGTGGCTGCTGGAAAGAGTGGGTGTAGGATTGGTCCTGCTCCCACGGCTGGGGTTGCCCTGACACCAACTACTCCTGAACATGGTGAACTCGGTATACGGGAGCAGAGGGTGCAGTCACGGCAGGTATATTTATCTTAGATACCCTATCAGTCAACTCCTCCATCTGTTTTGGAAGTTTGGAGACACTCCTGCCCAATTCGTCAATTCTCCTGTTAATCCTCTCGACTACAGTAAGCTTGTCAGCAAGGAGTCCCATACTAGGGATTACGTCCTGAGAGAGATCAACTACAACTGATTTTCCCCCTCCAAGTGAGAGTGAACTGGGGGATGGTGTATAGGCCCTGCTGGCCATCTGTGAGCGGCTAGTTTCAGCCATCTGCTCGAATACCCTCCAGACGGTATCCGCTCCTCGAGATGTATAACTGCCTCCACAGGCAGCGCTCACTAAACCCTGCATCTCAGGGTTGAGACCAGTAAAGAATGACTGGACCAAGATGTTATCATCTAGTCCATGACAGGGACACTTCTGCAGGATGTCCTTGAATCTTTCCCACACATCACAAAAAGCTTCATGGGGTAATTGGGAAAAACTCGTAATGCGCGTCCTCATCATGTTAGTTCTACTCAAAGGGTAGAACTTTTTCAAAAACAGGTCCTTGAACTGGGCATATGTGGTGATGGCGATCCCAAGATTCTTTACCCAGTAATCAGCTTTGCCACCCAAGGCAATTAGAAGGGCTTTGAGCCTAATATAATCCTGGCTAACATTTTGATGTTTGAGGTTAGCACATATGAGCTCAAAGTCCCTTAGGAATGCATATGGTTCCTCAGAAGCATTCCCATCAAAGTGTGGCAACAGGTTCAGAAAATGCGGCTTCAATTCAAAATCAACCTCGGGCTCGGCCGGACTCAAGTAGTTCCGAATTTGATATTGTCCGGGGTTATACGCCACATCCATTGGTGGTTGGACCCCAACATTCAACTGTCCTAACTGAGCTCTGAGAAGTGCATGTTGCTGCTCAGATGCAGCTAATCTGGCAAGTATCATTCTCATTGGGTCTTCATTGTTCTCTTCTTCCTCTTCTTTCTTCTTTGGAGGCATTTTACTTGTGTCTTCTATATGGCCTGAATCAGCAATGTGTTCTTCATTAGAAGAGGATTTATGAGTCAAGATATTCTCATCGAGGCGAAGGTCTTCCTTGGTGAGGTGGGAAGAGAGAAAGGGAATGGTTTGAGAGTAACCATCCCGAGAGTGGGTGATCCTGGGCTCAAGAGGGTCATGAGTCCAGGTTGGTCCACGTTGCGCATGGACCTGTGAAGACATACTTCTTGGAGGGTTCAATGGGAAATTCGCAAAGTCCGAATAATTATCCCCCTAATCAGTCATCTTCGATGTCAAAAAGAACCGATTAGAACACGATATTCCAATGAAGTGCTAGTTCTACGGTGCGCGTAAATGTGCGGAGTAAACTCACACAATACAAACGCAATTCAAACCCTCAATTTCACCAACTCAACACATGATGACCGTAAGAGTTCGACCGAATTATCTTGTCAATTTTAGTTGGTGAGAATACAATCTTGGAAAGATTAACGAGCTGTTAGGTGCCCGTATTTTCTTACAGACTGACCCGGTTCTTATGACTAGTTTGGCCTACTTTCAGCCAGTATAGGAGTAAGTACAAGCCGAAGCCCGTTCCTTGAGGACTAAAGCGCCCTCTAAACCTCCCACTCTGCTAAGGAAGTCCGGACCGTATAAATACGACTACCCGTATTCCTCACTGAAAAGTAGCTAATCGCCTGAAAATAAAGAACCAGTAGTAAGTAAGAAATCCAAACTTGGCTCTATCCTAGGGTCGTCTCTCTCTCTCACTTGCAAGTAAAACAAACAATGAGGGCTTTATGCACCCGAGAAAAGGGGTTCTTTTTATTCCAATTATTTTAAATCGACCTGCTCAATTCAGTCCCAATTTTAGAGTTAGGTTATCACTTGAAATTTATGTGAACACACAAGCACGTCTACCGTTCAGTACCAATTTCCTTTTGACCTTAAGTTATAAAACAAGAGGGGAATCGGAAATCAGAATGCAAACGAGAAACTATGATGCAAGCTCAGAAGAAGGTATACTTACAGTGAATCCCAGCACTCTTCATGCGTTATGCAAAACATAATTTATAAATGTTACACTAAATGCATGCAGATCGAGAAAACCGCACCTAAACAGTATACTAATAGCGGGGAAGAATTGATTTAATTTTGAGCTAAGTAGTACGTGTCTATGTGCGTCTCATTATGAATCTTATAAGATAAGTGAATCTTCTAAGATATGTGTGGCCTAACTTACGATGGGCACAAACAAATTTGATTCTAAACTACCGTGTGCCTAATCCTTAAGTTCGCCACTCAAGTCGAGCCCCACCCTCACTGGAGAGTGAAACAGGTCTCGACACACCACAAATAATGTCCAAGTCTTTTTTACACACGCGAGCTCTCAAACAAGAGCTGCTATAAATGAGCAACTACCTAAATAATTACAACAATTTACAAAAGCTCTCTAGAAATAAAAAAATTCTCCAAGCTCTTCAACAGTCAGCGTGCGTCGCGTCCGTCGACCTCCGATGTACTCCGAGTCCACCGGACCCTCGCAAGGAAAATGTGATTTATATTAGAGAGATTAAAACAAAATATATACAAAAATATGAAGACAAATAATTGAAAGGAAATGGACTAAATAAAAGGTGGCTCGGGGGTCAAACTACCCGAGTAAGTGAAAATCTAAATCCAAATTTTAAAATTAGTCCCTAAGCCGTTTGCCTCCCCGGCAATGGCGCCATCTAACGAGTCGCTAAATACGATGTTTAATTCGGTCACGTTGTAGCACGTGTACTTAACGATTCAATCAGAACCGAGAGAAAAACTCCGTGAAGAGTGTCTCGGCTTAAATTTATATCCCGGGCAAGTCCGGGGTCGAACTCAGGGATGCAAAGGAACAACTTTGGGAATAATTTGAAAATTAAGTTTTAGATTTCCAATGTGATTTTTTTTATACTTTTTAATGCAAAATGAATGTCAAATACAAAATGCGGGTGAATCAAGACACTAAGAAATCACACAATTGGCCAAATTAATTTTAATGGAAAATTAGTCCAATTCAACCAAATTATATTTTTCCTATGATCTTAATTCAGTGATGAATGTAAAACATATTTTTTTAGAATTTTAGGGGTTAAAATGCAACAATGAAAAATGCACACTTTTTATAGGTATTTTCGCAATTTTTCACGCAAACAGTAAGCAAAAATTATGAAAAAATTATTGGAATGAAAACATGATACAAGGAAGCTACAGTAATATTTTTGGAATTTTTTGACAAAATATGAATTTTTTATGTATTTTTAGTGAAAATAGAATGACAGTGAGCAAATAATTTCTAATAAGTCCACATTGTCAAATTAATCAGAGTGCGAATTATCTCAGAAAGATATTTAGATAAGCAATCTATAGAGTTGAAATTTCGCAAAAAAGGATATACGTGGATTTAATTAAAAATCAAATACTAAAATCACTATACAATTTATTTTAGCACAAGACATCTCCACTTTCGATGAAATTTGGACAGTAAGTTAAGCATATATCAGGGCATCATTCTTAATTTTTGGAGAATTTTTAGAGCAACCGTGTGTGAGATATAAATTTAAGCGTCCAAATTAGGTAAAATATGCAATATTCAGTTGAACAATTTTAATTAATTCGCAACATCCCACAAAAATATAGATAAATATTCAAAAGGTAGAGAATTAGTTACTCAACATCAAACCATTTTTCATTGAATAAAAAGATGCATAAATGAGGTCCAAATTAAAGTGCAAACACAGGAGTATTCTTGCAATTACAGAAACTAAAATTACAATGCAACTTATGTACAGTGACTTGTTGTGATTACTGAAACATAAAAGCAAACACTTGCAATTTTTACAATAAAATAAAGAAAAAAATGGAGAAGGACCTTTCTTGTTCCTGAAGCACGAAGAAGGAAGAACCCAAAAGGGAGAGGTTGGCCGGCGGCGTTGGTGCGGCCACTCGTGGCCATGAGGGGCACGGAGATGCGCGGTGCGCGGGTGGTGGCGAGGGCGGCGCGACCACCCGCGAAGGTGGGCTGGTGGTCTGCGCGACGATTTTGGAGGAGAGGTGACGGCACGGGACGGCGGGGGGGGGGGGGCGGTGGTGTCTGGTCGGCGGCGAGGGCCGCTACTCGCGGCGGCGGCCGCGCTATGCTGGTGGCGGCAGAGGGCCAGCGGCTGGAAAGGTGGGAGGGGCGGCGGGCGGCGCATGCGGCTCTTCTTGTTTTTGTTTTTTTTATTTTTTTGTTGTTTTGCTGCTGTAATTTTTTTTTAATTTTTTTAATTTTTTTAAATTTTCTTAAAACAGGAAATATGTACACAAAAAAGAAGGTGACAATGTGTAGATGGATTTGGAGATGCCAAAGATGATGGTGGTGATGTGATCAATTTAAACAAATGGAGGTGAATGGTAATGTGATGTACTAACAAATTTGCAAAGAAACAAATGATGACAAGATGAAAATAAACTTACCTACGGGGGAAGATGGTCGCCTATGGAGTGCTCGTGAGAGCACGGTCTTCGCTCAAATCGCCGGCGTGCGATGAGCTCGAGCAACAGGCGGTTGCGGCTGCGATGTTGGCCGAAAAGCCAACGGATCTCACCGGAGAGAGGGCCGTCGTCGCTCGACCGCGGTTGCGTCGCCTGTCACCGATTCAACTCAGGGTCTTTGAAACTAAGAGGTAATTATGCTAAGATTCATCATTGATCAAATCGTGTCATACCCGATCCAATTGTATCTCCCTACAGCTCTATTGAGTTTAGGTTTATTAGCATGAGTGAGATAAGAATGATATTCATATCTCCATAAGGCATTCCATGAAGTCATCTAATAAGTACTGACTACCTAGATTAGATCAAACTCATTTTCATCTTTCTTCAAACTTTCGTTCTAAACCAAAATTGTGAAATCTATGAACATTTCAAAGCTTTCTAAGGTAAAGGGAAGAAATCTTATATCACAAATAATCATCGAATGATATCACATATCATCAATGTTTATTATGATATAGATGATCCACATACACCAATATGTATAAGATCTTGAATACCTTGACATCTTACACCATTCCCAGAGATGAGTGTTTTGGACATTTTCTACTTTGAATACAACATTCATAAATATGTAAGATTTGAAATTTCAAACATTCTAAAGTTTCATCTCTCACTAGTCTATTGATCGCATCAACATATATATGTCCAAGGCTTGATGCTAGATCATTTGACAAATGATCTCCATCCTCCTATTTATCTTGTTAAGGTTTAATTTTCAGTATTAGAAATGTTAATGAACCATTCATTAATCTTCTAATCTAGTAGGATCCACTAGATTTTAGATCATTATCTGAAATATATCCATCATAACTAATTATGATAGGTCTATTCCAGAATTCATGTTGATTTCTAACATTTATAAATAAACTATGAGTGTGTTGTAATATCTAGGTCGTAGAGACATTCTCTAAGACTAAGAGCTCTCCCACTGAAAATATGAAGTCTACCAATCCAATAGAGATTGTTGCAACAATTGCATCAATATCCATGTAGAAGACCACTAAAAGCCTTAAGATGAAATATCGGTTGTCTTCTAATACATATGCAACCAATTGCAAGTGTTATTAGAATAATGAGCTACAATTATTAGACTTTGATCTTATCAAATAAGAAAGTCAATTTCAATGATTAACTGTGGATGTAGATTATTTCGATGCACCACCCGGATCCTTCTCCAAGGATCCTAGATAGACTAGATAGTCACACTATCAATACATCGGCTTGTTGCAGTATTGGCATTCATCCAACTCTTTGGATGTCATGTGGAAGTCACAGAAGTACAATCAACTCTTTGACTTTCCTTATTATTTGGGTTCGACCCATGCTTCCAATGCGCTCCTTTCATCTATAAACAACCATTGCTAATGATTTCAATATAAGAGTATTTCAACATTTATATATGCTTCATTTAATTCATACAATATGAATATTATGAAGTTTCATGAATGACTAGAGTATAGATAGTAGAATGATGGCACTCATCATATCTACATACATCTTAACTCTTAAAGATTTTGAATATATCATTTCTTATAGAGCCACCATTCTGCATGATGCAGTGAATCATGTCATTCATGATTAAATGTCAAGAGCGCATATGTATGCCAGAACATCTTCTTAGACTTTTATAAGGAGTATTTGACAATTGCGATCATCATCGACATGTCACTTCCAAAGTACATTCAATGAGGGATCAAGACTAAAGAGACATACAAACCCTAGGGTTGTAGTCCTATTGTCTATTTAATTATCATTCCTGAAGTAGAAACAGTTCCATCTGTTCTTGAATAGCTTCCTTCAAAATAGCTTCTGCTTCCCATGTGAATGTTTTGGTAGAAGATATAATTTCTTGGAATTGAGGTTTATTCTTTTTTGAGTAGGTACATAACTGAACAAGAAATTTCTTTACCTGTCCAATTTCTAACGAATCAAGATGATTTATAGTGAAACAAGTTGGGAAGAGGTTGTCAATAATAGATTACCCAAAGACATATGTAAAAGAAATTTCCATCAAAGATTTAATAGTTAGTCCATTCTCATCCTCGGTAAAGTCCACCTTGTTGTAATAGAAATAAACAGGAACAAATAAGCTTTAACTAATGTAATAAGAATACCGATTATCATTCCAAAGACCTCCCCCCCCCCATTTTATCTATTCCAAAAATATCGGAAATAAATAAAATAGGTAAAATAGATAAATCCCATCCATCTAAGTAAAGAACTTGCACATTGCAATCACATACAATATATGTCCAATCGCAAGTACAATATCTTGATCATGGATTCAATCCATGATATTTTACTGGTTATTATTGAGTATAGTATTGAGTGGGTTTAACGAAGGATTACCTGAAATAAGAAAATTTGCATAAATAGAATTATTCCTCTCATGCTCTCACAGATTTTGGCTCTCACAGGATCAACCCCCATATATATACACATGATTTTAACTACTTATTTTTGTAGCTTTTATTCGAATTATTTATTGGACATATTTATAATATAAATGTATATATTTGGTCGTTTTTATTGGAATCGATATTTTTGTTATTTTTAGCAATTTTATGGGAATTTATGTGTTTTTGCTTAGGAATTTAGACAAAAATTAATTAAAGTTCATGAATCCCAAATTCATCACTTTCCTCGCATGTTCCTTTTTCTAGCATTGTAACAGATGATGGAGTCTTCTTTACCATCTTTCTTTTTTTAAAAAACCTTTCTTGTTATTGAAGAGTCTTTCGAATTTTCTTGTGAATAGAGCCATGTCTTTGTCATCATGAAATTAACTATCAAACTCATTTGCCTTGAACACAGGATTCTTCTTCTTCGAGTCCTCAGTATATGCCTTTTCAGTATTCATGTTTATTTCATATGCCATCAAGTTTCCTAAGAGGTCATCCGTCTTGATCTCATTGATATATTTGGCTTCTGCTATGGATGTAACATTCTGTTCCTAATCGTCAGTAAGGGAATCGATCAACTTGGCATCTCACTCTCCTTTAATGAAATACTCGACGAGGGCCTTGAGGTTGTTCAATTTTTTTGTGAATTTTGCGTACATATGTTTTTGCTTTCTCCTGATAACATTTCAAATCTTTAATATTTTCGAGTGACTGGAGATTTGAGAACTTTTTACCTTCTTTATTCTTTACGGGCCCATTTGGTAGGAGAATAAGCAGGAATAAGGATGAAAAATAAGGGGAATAAGGATCTATTCTCCATTCGGCTGGAGGATAAGAATAAGGAGAATAATGTGAAATAAAGGTAGGTAAGGTGGGATAATGATAGAAATAAGAGTGAAATAAGATGGAATAATGGGGAATAGTCGTACCACTGGGAACCATGTCAGGAGGAGAATTGGCCCCTTATTACAAGGCCTATTCTCCAACCAAACAGGCCAGGTATTAGAAGAGTTTGCCAGATTCATAAGCTATTTTTCATTGAGAGGCGATTATATTGTTTTTGGTGAGAGAGAATAGTAGAGAATACTCATAGCCTTTGTACTCATTTTTATTTCTTTTATTTGATTGTCATTGAAGTTGTTTCTTCCTTCATCTTGTACTAGATTAACAAAGGGCTTGATGTGCAGTTTCAAAGATATTAATTGATAGATTGGATGAAGGTTTCCATTCTATTATCCCAGTAGTAGTAGGTGCTTCTATTCAAATGTAACAATTGGATAGAGAAAATCTTGTAGTGGTTGAGGTAGCTAATGGTTTCTGTGTCATTCTGAAAGCAGGCATTTATGCTTTTTCTGCTTAAACGAAGTTCTAATACCAAATGAAAAAGGAACAAGTGGCGCAAGAAGAGGGGGATCGAGTTGTACACTCCAAGAAATAATGCTAATTAATCAAAACAATTTTACAAAGAGACAAGTACTCCTGCATGAAAACTCAAGCGAGTAAAAACCGCAACATAGAACATCATTGTAAGATTTTCTCTCCGTACTCACGAATGAGACATATGCTTGCCTTTACCTTTGCTACTTCAAACAAGGTGTAAGAAAAACCCTCATACAACCTATACCACTTTCTTGAATAGCCTAAGAGAGTATTTTTCGTTTAATTATGGAAGGGACATACACCTTGGGTATATATAACACAATGCAATAAAAGCAACTAGAAGAGCTTGGGTTAACATGTTTAATCAATTAAATAACAGGATTGAGTAAACAAAATGCTTCCTAAGAATTTTGAGTTGAAAGTGCTCAGAATCAGATGCGATCGATAGAGCTCTTGTTAGTAGATGAACAAAAGTCAGTACCATTCAAGAACGCGAAGACTTGATCTCAAAATGGTAGCTTCAAAGTCTACAAAAAGAGTATGGGAGGTATTCCCCTCTTGAAGAGAGTATGAATTCTTATCTAGACAATTTATATTGAATGAGAGAATATCCTCTTATAATACTCGCAAAATAGAGTATACTCAGCTCTCAAAATCTGCAAGTAAACAAAAAGTAGCACCCAATGTTCATATGTAGCATTAGTATATAAAAGTTGTCATAAAACACAAAATCAGTAATTCATTTAGTGAATTTTTATTCGTTTGCCTTTTTTACAATGGGTCATACTTCTCGTTCAAGCAAGTGGTGACTTAGTCTCTAAGATTTGGGTCAATTTGTGCATATTTCCATGTTTTATTTTCCTCTTTTTTACTTATTATTTTATTTCTACATTGGAACAGCGCATTTAGTTGAAACAAAATTCCGATAAAATTTGACCGATATTTCAACCATTTAGATGAGCATTCCTTTTATCAGTAGCACTCAAGGCCTTAGATGTCGGAATTTTGTCTCGATTTCGAACACATTGAAACTGAACTTCGGCTGAATGTCAACCAACTTTCGGGGACATTTGAGGTCATGCTCGTATGCATATATCACACTAACAAAAAGGACACTACTATGAATTTTCTAAGAATGCAGAAAAAGTCAAGGGTTGAAAAACTAAGGGAACAAGTGTAAAAATCTCTTAAAAATATAGAAAAGAACATCACTCTACGGTAATCCAATTCTCTACTATTTTTCACGTTATGGATGTCTCTTTAAAACTATCTTATAATGATTGAGGTCAAAAGGATTAGAAAATGGAAACAAACAACAATCTTAAGGTGCAAGCAAATCATTTTAGACCAAAGAAAAATCCAAAATAGACACGTCGAGTGATGAGAAGTTCACTTCAAATCTCACATGTTCCACAAAAAAACCACAACTAGAATTGCTGCATCCGATCAATTATTGGCTTATTTGCAGACCAGAAAGTGGCAATATAGATGGTTTGAACAATAACATGGCCTGCTTTGCAACACCGACGTTGACAATGATAAAATAAGAAGCCGGCCTCGCGACAAAATAAGTAATAGTTCAAAAGACTGTTTGGTGTGTATATATGTATGCATGTGCTTCAATCAAGATCTCCGATACTCGATATGTTAAGCAAATTGACTGCACACAGTAATAATAGAGTAGCTGATCAAACTTACACCTGAGTTTAATTGCAGGAATAGTGGTTCTAGGATAACAGAGGGTCAACCTCTTCTCTTATTTGGTGAGGATCTTCAACTGAGGAAACATTGTGAGACTAAAGGGAATGAAAAGGGTGAAAGCTTTTTCTCAATTCCACCCAATACATGCTACCACACTTTTTTTTAAAAAGATGGGTGAAGATTCAGATTGTGGTTTCGGGTGGAAAAGATACTGCGTCTAGTTGCCTGACCAATTCAAACGCAAAAATCAAACAGGCTAAGTGCTCAAGCATTTAGGACTGCCAAGGCAACTGAACCAAGTATTCAGGTCCACTTGCGATAAAAGCAATCCCATAAGGAAGTTCAGTAACCACCAGGTCGTTCCATTCGATCTTATAAGAGGTCGCTTCCTTCCGTGCATGAAATGTTTGCATGTTGATGTTAGGCTCCTAAAAAGCATGCATCTGTGCAAGTATTGGACGGAAATTTTAGTAGAATGTAGTGCTTTCAGTCTAGGATGCTACTGTCACACATCTCTTCCAGGAGTATTTATCTTCAAGATGAAACAGAGCTCCTTATCATTGAATTGGAAATAGCTTCAATCCCAGTTGTATAACAAACATGCTTTCAGATAATCTGCATGCTTCAACAACCTTAATAGTCCACAATTACAGCAAGGCTCATCTGATATGCTTCGACTTAATAGTTGAGGACAATCCACATACTTAAACTAGATAATCAGGCATGAATGACATACCAGATGTAGGTTGTCAGCTCAGATCTACACGAGCCAGGAGATAACACATGCTAGTTTGTAGTTGAGCCCACCCTGCAATCAACCAGTCAATGTTAAACAGGATCATCCCAATAAGAATGTCAATATATTAAAGGCATACCTGTATAATTCCGTAATTATATAATATCCCATGTATACTTCATGCTTATCAGTATCTCTGAAAATGCTCATCTTACACAGCCTCACTATGATTCTGTAATTATATCATATCCCATGTATACTTCATGCTTATCAGTATCTCTGAAAAATGCTCATCTAACACAGTATAACCCCACTCTTGTTTGACTGTAATTGTATAAATCAAAATGCAGTGATAATATTTATAAGACAGCACTTAAAACTCAAAAATTTAAGCACCTCAGCTATGATTCGCTAGTATCACCTTCAGCACATGCGACCTTCTCAACAGAGGAACACGTCTATGACATTATAGAGGTGGTCCGGTACGGGAACAGGGAGTCTATCTCTGGTTAATGCTCCAAGATTGACTTGTAGAGGCTGAGATCGTAGAGCATCCTCTCAAGGAGCTCTTCCTCTTGGAAGCGACTATCATTGCAAACCGAAGGAACTGCACTCTTAGTCCCTACTGAACATCTGAGAATCTTAACTCCTGGATTGTTGGTCCGAAATATGTTATCACAGAAGAACTTCGCTCCAATGAAGAGGGTCCTCACAGCGGAGCGGGAAGTGTGGCATCCTGAGTTTTAACCAATCGGTTCGTTGATCTTCATATTCCATATCCTAGCAATCAGCAATGGCATCATTGAAATTATTTTTTGATGCTAAAAAGGGGGGATGCATTCAGATTGGTGCTAGCCCCATATATGAATCGCATTATAAACATCACTGAAATATGAAATAGCTAAAGTTTAGAAATTGAATGGGCGGGAAAGATACTAGTTGAATAAAGGCAGCAACCTGATTTCCATACACATATATAAGAGCTTATACATGTATTACCAAAAATTCATATTTAAAATGTACATAAAAGCTGAAATGTGTGCTAAAATAAAACTACCCACGTGAATCTATAGTGGAAAGCTGGTAGCTAGCTAGTGGCTGCTAACCCTGAGAAAGCACTCTGATACCTATTGGGTTCCTGAAAAACACTGACAATGAGTAAGCAAAACATTCAATGGCAAAGAAACAAGAAAGTGTTGTGATACTGCAAGGATAGTTATGAAAATAATTTTTCCTTTATTTTAATCCGAACCTTTAATCAGGTTCCTCTTCTTTTTTAGTTATAACACTGTAATCCAGGTCAGGTATGAGTCTTTCATGGACTCCAGAGTTGCAGACACTCCAAGATTGAGGACTAGAGCAAACGGTTACGCCATCACACATTGTATCTCACCAGACAGTCTATGAGGACTAGAGAACATGGTCATGCCATCGCACATTGTATCTAACCAGTCACGTAGTCTATCTTCATTCTTTATATCTTTAACTTTGAATAACAAACCAGATTTTACATGATGAGATCAATCAGACTGATGCATCAGTTTCTGCAAATTATATTACAACCTTGTTCTGTGAACTCCTAGTCATTTCTGGGACTGCATGAAACTGCAAAATACTGCCAATTCCAATAGAAACTTCAAGCTAAATGATTTATTACTTATTTTAAATTGGACCCGAAATCCCAGGTACCTTTAACCGAGCATGGCATCAAATTTCGGCGAAATTCGGCTGAATTCGGTCGAATTTCGGTTTCGGTGGGTGACCGAAATTCGGCCGAAATGGCCTATATCGACCGAAATTTGGGGGTTCTATTATAAAAACTGACCAAAATAACCGAAATTTCGTTTCAGTCGCTCATTGAAATAGTGACCGAAATCGAAATTTAAGGCCTTGTAACCGAGTAGCAGCAGTTGAATGATCCATTCACGCTCTACATGCCATGGCACTATTCAAATCTCTTTCGAGTCGCTCAATCAGTCAATGGCAAGCCAAGTTTACCATACTTTAGAGAAACTATCTTCCATGGCCACCTTAATAATTAATATTGGTCCCGGCTCAAACAGGGGCAGCTTGCCATACTGAAATACCTTGAACATCAGTTTAGGGTGCATGTCCTTGCACATACTTGTCTACTTCATATCATAAAATGAACCGTAAACCTAGCAAATTGGCTAACATTGAACATATAATCAAATGATTAGTTATAACTAGAACTGCTAGCAAATTGGTCAGCTGGTGTACTGCATCAGTTGACTGAGTGTTGTTTGTTTGACTGATTTTGCTTCTAGTTTTACAGCCAACAGGTCAATCGGCCTAGCCAACTTCTCAGTAGATCGATAAAGGTAAGTCGACTAGTGCATCGAATGCATCCAATTAAAATGTTCTTGGTCGATTGAAATATTTACAAGGGATTTTTACACCACACCCCTGTAAACTTTGCCAATTACCCAATAGCCCCTATATACTTCATATTTGATCCATAATCTTTATAAACTTGCTATGTCTTACACCACGATACCTGCCATCAAATTCCAACTCTTTTTACTAGTAAACTCCATCGAATAGGATACAAGCAGGCAACAAGCTGCGCCGCTAGTCCTTTTTGAATTGCAAAACCAATTCTTCTAAACAACAACAACAACAACAACAAAGCATTTTCCGACAATTAAGTAGGGTCGGCTACATGGATTCTTCGCCTCCATTCAGATCTATCTTGGGTCAATCTCAGACTTATATCCAAAAAACTAAGATCCCTTCGTATAGTCTCTTTCCAACACTTCTTGGGCCGTCCTCGCCCTCTCTTAGCCGGCTCAACATCCCACCACTCGCATCTCCTAACCGGTGCATCAGTTGACCTTCTTTGCAAATGACCAAACCATCTTAAGCGGTTTTCTCGCATCTTATCCTCGATCGGAGCTACACCAACTTTCTTTCTGATTGCATCATTCCGAATCCGATCTTTACGTGTATGTCCACACATCCATCTTAGCATTTTCATTTCTGCTACAGCCATTCTCTGCACATGTCTATGGTTCACAGGCCAACATTCAGAACCATAAAGCATAGCAAGTCTCACGGCTGCTTTGTAAAACTTTCCTTTAATTTTTAAAGGAATTTTCTTATCACAGAGAACAGCAGAGGCTCCTCTCCACTTTAGCCAGCCTGCATTTATTCTATTAGTAACATCTCCATCAATTTCCCCATCATGTTGCAAAATAGATCCCAGATATCTAAAAGAATCTCTCTTCTGAATGTTATCGTCACCAATCTTCACCTCGATTCCATCAAAGGTACATTCTATATATTCCGTCTTAGCCCTACTTATACGAAAACCTTTAGTCTCCAATTCATGTCTCCAAACCTCAAGCTTCTCATTTACTCCATCTCTAGTCTCGTCAATCAACACAATATCATCAGCAAATAACATACACCAAGGTAACTCATCCTGAATGTGACTTGTCAACTCGTCCATAATCAAAGTAAAAAGAAATGGACTCAAAGCTGAACCTTGATGTAAACCAATGTTGATATCAAAATAGTTGGTCTTCCCCGTCGGAGTCCTTACACAAGATAAAGCCCTATCATACATATCCTTTATGAGATTAATGTATAGGACAGGTACTTGTCTCTTCTCCAAAACTCTCCACAGTATCTCTCGTGGGACGGAATCATAAGCCTTCTCCAAATCAATAAAGATCATATGGAGATTCTTCCTTTTAGCTCTATAAATCTCCATTGTTCTCCTCAGCAAATGGATGGCTTCAATAGTTGAGCGACCTGGCATGACCAATTCTTCTAAACACATTAAAAATACATACATCCAAGAATAGATCTTCTTTCTTCCTCCTCTCCACACCGCATCCACTCACCCTCTTTGGAATGGCCATCGATGAGAGAGGCTCAAAGGATCGATGTCCCCGATCGTCAAGATAGACATCGTTGGGAGCAGCTATGATGCAGAATAATATTCGGCGTCGGCTAAAAATAAATTTGAACGGTGGAAATTTCGGTGGAGAAGAATTTGAAGGGTTGAGAGAAGAAGCTCGTCAGGAACACGAGGGAATGGAGAAGAGAAAACGTGAAGACCACGTGAGGGGAGAGAGAAAGGTAGAGAATAAAATCTCATTTTTTTATGTCAACTGAGCTGTCTAAACAACTAGTCTTCATCCCTTTATATAGGAGGGATGATATTACAAAAATAGAAACTCAAATTCAAATTCAAACTAATTATCCTAATTTGACTCTAACCGACTAACTAACTAATTTTGAAATTCAAATTAAACTAACTACTTTTGAGATCACAGGCGATCTCTTTTATTTGACTAAAATTACGACGACTCAAAATAAACGTAAATAAAATTAACAGATAAAAAGTAGAAAAATGCGGCCCTATTTATCCATCTCACGCTGCATCAACTCTCCTCCGCTTGAAAAATTCGTTTCCCGACGAATTGCTTGATCTAGATGCGTCGTTGGAGATTTCATCCTTGAATTGTAGCTTCAAATTCCCCAATCAGATCCTTTTCAACATTGCGTTTGTAATTTTTTTCAATTGGAGGGCGTCTCTGCAATTTCCGTATCCCTTCACTTAAAAAATCAGAAGTTAATTTTTCCACTTGGCCTGTTGGGTAAAATAGCATTGGAGGAGGGGCCTCCTTGAAAATTCCCCAAACTATCTCTTTACTCCTATTGTCAGGGGATACGATGGAGTAAACACCCTCAAATTTTAGGGTTACTTTCTTCTTAAGTTGGCGGCGGTTGCACCGAGGCTGGAGCAGAGCGCGATGCGTGTGACGCAATGATCGACGGCGGAAAAAGGTATAGCGCGAGCGGGGCCGTGGGTGTGGGACGGGCTTCTGGAGGTGGTGCGGGCCTGACGGGGAGGGGACAACAACAGGTTGCGGTGTTGACGAGGTCGGAGGTCGCGGTGGCGGAGGGGGGTTGTTCGGGAGGTTGTCAATGTCGCAGTCGAGTAGAGGTGGGGAGGGGTGGGAGTGGGGAAGCCACGGTTGTGGGGTGGGGAATTCACCGGAGGGTGTGATGGGGTTTGCACCGGTGGTGCGGGGGTGGTGGGAAGGGGTGCTGGGGGTGTGGGGGTTGCGGCGGGAGGGGTTACTGGGGACGGGGCAGGGGATTTGGTTGGGGTCGCAGGTGCATGGGCCGGTGATGGGGTAATTTCTGGAAGTGCAGGGGTTGCAGGGATGGCGGAAGGGACTGATTCCGGGGCTGGAAGGGGGTGTTGCGGCAATCGGGGATAGTGCCAAAGGTGCAAGGGCGGTGGAGGGGGTCCGCGAGAGGGCCGCGGATGGACCGAAGATCGATTCCTGCGGCTTTTGCGAGTCTGAAAATACCTGGACAGCAAGCAGGTCGACGTTTTTCTCCTCTGAAATGGCCAGGACAGCAAGCATATTGTTGAGGACGACGCAGTTTTCTTGGGTCTCTTCATCAGGAACTTGGACGGAAGTTTCACTGGCCTTTCTGGCAATGAGTTCTTCTAGTTGTCGCGTCAAGGACTCGCGATTCTGGGACACCACAGCTTGCATATCGGCAAAATCTTGGAGCATATTCGATAGTGCTTGTCTAACCTCAGTCATATCCTTGTTGTAAGCTTCTTCGGCTCGTCGTTTATGCTCCGACGAATGATGGTGTTTCGTCGCATGTCGGCACGAACGTATGGACGGATCGTCAGATCGTGAGGACGATCTGTAGGCCATGCTCTGATACCAAATGATGCAGAATAATATTCGGCGTCGGCGGAAAATAAATTTGAACGGTGGAAATTTCGGTGGAGAAGAATTGGAAGGGTTGAGAGAAGAAGCTCGTCAGGAACACGAGGGAATGGAGAAGAGAAAACGTGAAGACCACGTGATGGGAAAGAGAGAGATAGAGAATAAAATCTCAATTTTTATGTCAACTGAACTGTCTAAACAACTAGTTTATCATCCCTTTATATAGGAGGGATGAGATTACAAAAATAGAAACTCAAATTCAAATTCAAACTAATTATCCTAATTTGACTCTAACCGACTAACTAACTAATTTTGAAATTCAAATTAAACTAACTACTTTTGAGATCACATGCAATCTCTTTTATTTGACTAAAATTACGACGACCCAAAATAAACGTAAATAAAATTAACAGATAAAAAGTAGAAAAATGCGGCCCTATTTATCCATCTCATGCTGCATCAACCTACCACCACTTGACCCTCGACACCCTGCTTGACATCTTGGTCCTCCAACTCCTCCTTCCCCTCCAAAACAACCCACTATATGACAATGTCACCACCTTCATCTAAACGATCCCTTCTCTAAACAACTCCATCAACTCCACTTCTCCTCTACTCACCCACCCTCTGACAACTTCCTTGGCGCCAATGTCTTATGGACCTATCTCGCCCTCAACCTCCTCCAAAGAGACGACTCCCTCCAAAGAGACCCCAACCCCTCGCCCGTCACGACCTCTTGATGGTGTCTCCCACTCCCTCATAGTTCCTTTATTGCTCCAACAGGAGTTGTCGATATGCTTGCATGCAAACCATCGCCACATCGGTGAGGTTCCACACTGCCACACCGATCCCATCATCGACGAGGCATACACCGATCCTGCAGGCCTCGAGAAGGCACCTCGTCCTCCAAGGAAGACCACCTCGTTTTGAGGCAACACGGGAAAGGAGAGGGGAAGAGGTCGATGCCTTCCGACCAAAGGATTTAGAGCCCACAAAGATGGGCCCGACTCATGGCGACAAGGGGAGGTCAGTGGTGGTGGCACGATGGATGGAGGCGATATCTATGGAGATGAAGCGACAAAAGAGAGTGAAGGGGAAGAGGAGGTGGTGTTGTTAGAGGGAAGGAGGTTGGAGGGAGAGGAGGATGGGTTGGGGGGAGAGGAAGGAGAAGGATGTGATATTGTAAATTTTATAAACAAGTAGGATTAATATAATGGATTTCATTAGCTTTAATGGCCAAATGAATGAGAGCTAACTACAAAGGTCGTAATCTAGAGTTAGTTAGTTTATATGGTTTATGGAACAACTATTAAGTATAAAGGGGCTAGTAGATAATCGATAAAGTTCATAGCAGTCATGGTGTAAAAGTTCCCTTATAAATCCTTTTTATAAAGGTTGATGCCAACAGGTTGGAAGTCTTGCACTCTGTCAAAGGGTAGTCGGCTTCTATTGGTAAACTTAGTATGGCTATCCACATCTTCAGTGATGCAAAAAACAACTTAAACAACTATTTAAACGTGTGCAGCCCTCGACCATACCGACTAGTCAAAGTTGGGCTCATAAGCGGGTGGGTCACATAAACGTCGTTAAACGACAGTTTACAACGGTTCAATTGCAGGCTTTTGTGTTATCCATGACTTTTTTGGATTCATAGTATGAATTGTAATGATTTGGTGTCTACTTTGACATTTGTCTATGGTTTCTACTTGTTTATGCTGTCTATTTTGACATTTGGATGAAAATTTTGTTGAATTAGACAATATTTGATCTATATTGTGAATCTGTGATTATTTTTAATTTATTTATATTTTTTATTAATTATATATGTAATAAATTTTTATTAATTAAAAAATACAGAATTGCACAACCCGTTTAATTTCCATTTAAACTCCCGCATATTGTTTAATCAGTCATCGGTGACCCAAATGACTTAATACAAACTATCGCTTTTTATATCCTTGCACATCTTCTTGTCAGTTGTGTCGGTGCTGGTGGGAGTGGAAAATAACTGGAAAAGAATAATGTGTATATTTCTAAGGGAAGGGGCTAAGCAGGAAGCCCAATATTTTTCGCCAGTCGCTTCGGACAAGACCACTACATCTAAACTTTGCGCTGACCTTAGAATTAAAAGGATAAAATAACTGAATCAAGCCCTTTTTGTGAAATGGATTATTCAGATACGGGGCTCTCGAGAAAACTATTTACCAAGTTGTTACGTGGTATCTACAACATAGATATGAGTTGAATGTCGATCCAAACATGACTTTATCGTTGTGCTATTGTTAGGGGACCGATGAGGCATGTTGTGGGGGATGGTACTTTCTTTCGATTCTGGAAGGATGACTAGATGGGTGACGGGTCATTGGCAGACCGATATCCTAGACTATTTGTAGTTGCAAGTGATCATGACATTAGAGTTGTTGATACTTAGTAGAATGGTGTACATCACCCTTCTTTTCAATCGGCTTTCTCTCGACAATGTGTTGAAGATCTTATAAAGCTAGTGTATGATCTCAGTGACATGTCAATCCCTCGATTGGTAGGGATAGTTGGAAATGGGCAGATCGGATATTTTTCGTATGGAAGACCTATCACTTCCTTACTACGAACATTGCACATGATTTAGGCAACAATGGAGGCTAATTTCAACTCGTTTGACGTTATTCAATTCCGCCCCGTGTGAAAATGTTCTTATGGCAGATGAAGAGGGGCAAACAGACCACCCATGTGCTTAGAGTTAGCTAGTCAAACTTGGGTGATTCTCACTGCCCGGTTGTGTGATATCTCTGGAGAACAGGAATCGTCTCTTCTTTTCCTGCCTATTCTCTATCGAACTATGGAACTGCTTGGACTTACCTTGGTTGTGGCGTTTGTCTTCGGATGAATTTTGGGATTCTATGCTTTTTGCTTATACTTACGTGTGTGATGGTTGTTTGCAACAATGTGTTGTCCTTAAGGTGATTTGGCTCTCTCAAAATAGGGTTGTGTTTCGCCAGGAGCATTGTTATGTGGAGAAGATGTTGATTCACGTCAGGGATTTATGTGCGGCTTTGTCTTTGTAATCACCCAATTTTATTTGTATTTCATTTACGTTGCGACTCATCTCCGCTCACACCCCACTTCTTTTCAAAAAAATATTGAATGCTCCAAGTTACTCAAAATATTACGTGAAATTTTCTGCAGGGCCTTAACTATGGATACAGAAGAACATTTACACTTAACTTTGTATAAAAATACTTATGGGAACTAGTTTGTACTCCAAGAAGTGAAGAAAGGCCCTGATGCAAATTTCAGATAATTCAAACAATCATAGCAGTGAATGTAAAACTTTTACGTTTGGACTAACCTTCAATAATGGATCAGATGGGCCAACTTCACCTTTTTTATCAGAACCCTTCCATCGGGGATTCTTGCTGTGCACCCATCATCTTTCGACCAAAGCATTCATTGAACGTCTCACGCAATTCTAAATGTGGGTCAGTATTATCTCTGGATCTGCCTACAATAAGACGTGAATCCATCCCAATCAGTGATCGATGCAATACGCTGACAAGGCTTGAACTTGCATTGCTGCATTTCCATCCTTCACCACTGATTTGCATCAGTTGTGTGATGAGAGAGTGACAGGTGGAAATTTTAAGAAACAGTCCCGAGTCTCTCAGGTTTCAACCCGAGGCTTGGCACTGTTCCATGTTTACCAAATATCTCCAGCAAAGCATGTAAAAGCAGTTACCAATTGTGGCATTTATCAATATAGAGCATCAGCTTGTAGCTCCAATTCCGATTCCTGGAGAAGGCAAAGGCCTTTTATATGCTCATCCAAGCTTTCCAACACATACACTTCCTCGCTGACCTCATTATCCCCTCTTCCTTCTGCTTTAAACCTATAAGTTTTGTCTCCCACCTCAATCCAACTGAACCCAGGGCTTGTCTTCAACCCCCTTTCCTTCATCAACTTCCTCACCATAGCAACACCACTCCAACATCCTATTGTAGCATACATGTTTGCAAGCTGTACGTGGGTAGGGCCACATTCTGGTTCCATTATGAGCCGGCTGCATGCTGCCATAATGCCCATCCTGACATTCCCATGTACTTTGCATGCTGAAAGCAGTGATCCCCATATAACTGCATTTGGACGAAGTGGCATGAGCTTGATGAAGTTCAATGCCTGTTCAAGCAATCCAGCACGGCCGAGGAGGTCGACAATGCATGCATAATGGTCCAGACCTGGTTGTAAACCATGGTTGAGCATAGAGATAAAGCACATGTATCCTTTCTCTACAAAACCTACAAGTATAGGAAACAGCGCACGTTAGTGGGGATAGATTTTATGATAAATTATACTACTCTTGTTATCTTTTATGGAAGCAACATGATCCAACAATTATATGATCCTAGTACTTTTTAAAACTTATATAGAGGTTCATTCTATTACATCATTTTGAGGCTACATGTGAAGAAGGCGAAAAAATGAAGGCTAATGATCATCATCCAAAATTTAACTAAAAACACATTTAAAGTGCATAGCTATTGCCTATTGACAACAGAAATGTTGTCCTCCCAGGACTGGTAATATGAGACCGTGTAAAGGACATTTTTCACATAGCAGCTGCTAGATCATGGAGCATGCTGGGTTGTTGGCCATCATATGGCCCTCGTTGCTTCCAAAGAATGACATGATTTTCAGGTGTAGTCGCCCTTACATGGAGCAATTGGTTCACACTGATTCTTGTTCATGGGATTTGGGGCTCTTTGTACATTTTTTTGCTAAATTTACTAAAATTTCGGCTGACCTTTAACCTCAGTGATTGTTATTTGGATATTAAAAAAAGGTGGACAGTTATTTTCGAATATGACTATATTGTTTTACATAAGCAAAAAAAACTGTTTTAGGATCATATTCCTCCAAGCTAATTTATATCATGTTAACATTAGAGAGACGATGATACCTACCAGCATGACGGCATGAGGATAGCACACCAAGGAATGTGATGGCATCAGGAACAAATGCCTCCGTCCTCTCCATCTCTTCGAGCAAATCCAGTGCCTTCACAGCAAGGCCATACTGCGCAAACCCAGAAATCATAGAATTCCACGACACTAAATCCTTCCACCCCATCCTCTCAAACACACAGCCCGCCTCCCCAATGCTCCCACACTTCGCGTACATTGATATCAATGCATTGCCAACATGGGGATATGCCTCAAACCCCATTTTCATCCCAAGACCATGAACACTCCTCCCTAACCCAAGGCAACCAACGTCTGTGCACGCACCGAGAATGCTCGCGATAGTGAAGTCATTCGGATCAGAATCAGACACTGCTCTCATCTCGTTGAAAAGGAGGAAACAGGAGACAGGTCGTGAATGCCGCGCAAACGCAGTAATGAGCGCAGTATATGATGCCGTGCTTTCCACGGGCATGTCGTCGAAAACCTGGTGTGCATGGACTAAATTGCCACATCTGGAATAGAAACGGATCAGCGAGCTGGACACGGCGACGGAGCCGTGGATACCGATCTTCAAGCAGAGAGAGTGGAGCTGCATACCGGTGGTCAGATCGCCATTGCCGCCGCAGAAGCTGAGGACGCCGGCGGCAGTAGCGGAGTCCAGAGGGAGGGTTCGCCTGTAGAGCTCGCGAAAAAGGGCAAGTGGGTCATCGAAAGCTTCGATCTTTGCTCTAAATGCGCGTCCGAGCGAGCCCATGCAGCTCTGGATGAGGCGGGTGGGGGCGCCGCGGAGGGGGGCGGTGGGCTCGGTGGACACGAGTTGGAGGACGCGGAGAGCGGTGTCGAAGGCCTTCTGCTGCTCGGCATGCGGGAGAGAGCGAGCTGCTGCGGCGGAGAGGCGTCTGGTGGTGGAGGGGCGGAGGAGGTGGGGTGGCATGCTTCGACTTCGGTGTCCATGGGCGGGGGAGTCCGCCCTTTTTTCCTATTCGTGCTTCGGCATGTTTATTTCAACTCAGTTTACGTTACACTCCCGGGAAGAGGATCCTCCAGAGATGAGGTGAATTTTTTTTTCAATTTCGATCCGAAAATCTAACTTTATAAATTGAATCATAGGTTAATGTTTTATATATCCTCTCTATTTTGTTCAAATCCGAGTTTATTTGCTATTTTATTTTAAGATCATGTTCCGTGGTGGAATAAGCACCTGGAATAAGGTGGAATTGGGAGAGAGAAAAGGATACGGCAATTCTCCCGTGACACCCTCACCCTCACCTTCCATGCATGGTATTCCACCGCCGAGTCCTCTCTCTTCTGCCTTGCGATCTTCCTCCTCAACCGCATCTCCCGCGAAAGATGCCTGGACCCCTCCCCTTCCTTTGTCTCTTCCCTATCGATGGTTGCATGTGCTTCGTTCTTTGATCGTCCTTGCTGGGAATCTCTACCATGCACGGCTTGAATCGATAGATTGGGCATTAAATGAGGTTGTTGGGGAAGGTATGGATTTACTCCTCCTATCTAATAAACCCTCCTCATCGAGGTTTGTCGTCCTTGATTTTCTTGAGGTGACAACTCAGCCATGGCTTCGGATGAGGGTTATAGGGTTTCTGGTTCCACCCCAAGCAAGTCCTGTAAGAGATCACTGCGGAGTCGCCATTAGCGGTCTCTCGTTGTGCTTGGTGACCTGTTCTTTTAGATTGTATGTGTGCACATCTCATCGTTTTGTGGGCTTCGTGGTGTGCGAGGTACTCTCGATCTTTCATTCTTGGTTTCGATTTCAGATGTGTCTTACATGCTCACTCCATTTCGTTTTCTTGATTGCTATAATTTTCCTTCCCCTCTTTGATTGATTTTCTCTTCTATGGTCTTTTGATCGATTTTACTACTTGGAGATGCTCTTGCTATTCTGTTTGTTGCTTTACATTCAGTTGTTGGTGGTTTCGATTACTGCTCTAATGTTGATCTAATGCTATTGCTATATGCTTTGTTTGGATCTAATTATGATGCTCTTGTTAAGTGATATTACACTATTGATCTAATGCTCTAATGTTGTTTGGATTATGTTGCTCTAATGTTGTTGTTATATGCTTTGTTTTAGTGACATTATGCTTTGTTTGGATGTCATTATGCTTTATTTGGATTATGTTGCTCTAATGTTGTTGTAATTATGCTGCTCTTAAGTTGATCTGAGTGCCATTATGCTTTATTTTTATGTCATTAAGCTTTGTTTAATTGCTGCTCTCGTACTGTTGCTATAAGAGTTGCTCTGATTTTTCTACCCTCTTTGATAGATTTGCTCTCGCTATAGTCCTTTTGATCGACTTTACTGCTTGACGAGGCTCCTACTATTATGTTTGTTGTTTTACATTCAGATGTTGGTGGTTTCAGTTACTACTCTGATGCTGATATGATGTTGCCGCTATATGCTTTTGTTTGGACCAAACGATGTTGCTCTTGTTTAAGTGCTATTGTACAAATGATCTAATGCTCTAGTTATATTTATATTATGATGCTCAAATGATGCTACAATATGCTTTGTTTTAGTGTCATTATTATTTGTTTAAATGACATTATGCTTTATTTGGATTATGGTGCTCTAATGTTGTTATAAGTGTCATTATGCTTTGCTTTTGCATCATTATGCTTTGTTTAACTGCTACTCTCATGTTGTTGTTGTAAGAGTTGCACCGGTTTTCCTGCCTCCTTTTGATCGATTTGCTCTTTTATGGCACTTTTGATCGACTTTAGTGATTGGAGATGCTCTAGCTATTGTATTTGTTGCTTTACATTCAGATGTTGGTGGTTTTGGTTACTGCTCTAATGATGATATAATGATGATGTTATATGTTTTTTTGGATCTAATGATGCTGCTCTTATTTAATTAATATTGCACAGTTGATCTAATGATCTAATGTTGTTTGGATTATGCTGCTCTAATGTTGCTCTACTGTTGTTCAAATATTATACCATTGTCTGTAAGTGCTGGTACACAACTGCGATAGATGTTATACAGCTGCTACAAAGTTTGCACGATGTTTACAACTACTATAAAGTTTACACAACTGTTATAGTTGCTATAAAGTTTACATAATTGCTATAAAGTTTAAACGACTACTATAAAGTTCACAACCGATAAAGCTGATATGCATATGTTCATAATGTTTGCACAATAATATTATGGCAGTCGTGTAAACTGCTATCCAACTGCTCATAATGCCAGGACAATATATTTGCTCATAAAATTCATACAACTGATATACAACTGCTCATAATGTTTGCACAATAATATTAGATGCATCTATATTATGTGGTTTTTGAGTTGGACCTTATTTATGTTCTACTTATTAAGGTGTTGCTTGAGATCTTGTGTTTGAGTTATGTACTATGGTATTGCCACTTCTCCCTATCTGATATGTAGCTGCCTATCATAAACATAGCTTTGTTGCATTTGGCTCTTTTGTTTGTCTCTTCCTTCCTCATATTCAGCTATCTTTGATTATGCATAATTGGGAGCTGTTATTCATCCTTATTACGGTGCACTTCCAGCATTTCATGGCATAGCTTTGCTGGTGCTAATTTTGTTCTTCCTTCACACACAATTGCATTTTGTTTATTCTAGTTTGCTTTGTCAGTGGATGAGTACATGATCATGTGCACTGGTTTTCTGAAGGCACCCATGCTTACTGTTATTGTAGGATCCCTAAGTTTACGCTGCTAATGATTCTTGACTGGGTCGATTAAAATTGGGGGCAACAATCCCACTAATTTTTTGATTTCATGATGAATCTCTTGTGCTTATAGGATGAGCCTGCTTGGTGGATCTTCTTCCATGAGTCATATCTCAGATGGTGATTGCTCCAGATGTCATGTCACCTAGACACCGACGATGGATGAATGCCTCTTGCCCCTTTTTAAACATCACTTTGACATAGACAACTAGGTAGGTGGTACCTTCACCTCCCATGCCTGGGATGAGCATCACATCGCATTTCAACATGCAAACCAGGACTAACTTTGACAAGGACAAGCACAACAATAGGTGGAAGACCATAAAGAAAGAATATGAGGGATTTGTCTACCTGATGTCAAATAGCGGGTGGGGTTGGGACCTAGTTTCATGTACAGTCATCGCCCCAGACGACGATGCATGGTCGACGGTGTGTTTATTTGAATTACATTTCACATCTCGGATGAGGGATACTGACAATCATCGCAAAAACACCACCCATTGTAGATTGACAAGGATTACAAGATGTACAAGAGGAAGACCTTCCCCCATTAAAACCTTGTGGACGTTGTGATTGGAGAAAGTACTGCTAGGGGTATGTATGCATTCTCATCACAGACTACATCGCCAGAGTCATTTGCAGCATTCTTCAAAGGTGACACTTCCATGCAGCAGTTATTTGAGGAGGAACTAGAAGGAGAAACGCCCGTGGCCGAGGCTCCTACCCCGATTAAGGATGTGGGCCAGACCAATATGACAGGCATACGATGTCACTGCAGAGACTCCACGAGGCAGTCATTCGGCAGTAAGCGATCGATGAGCGATGGTGCCCCCACCATAACACAGGTTGTGGGCCAAGAGGTAGTAAGGATCACGGAGCAAATGATCGAGCTGCAACGTGAGCAAATCGCCACTCTTCTGTCAAAGGATCCCCAAGCTGGAGTGGAAGAGCTCCTAGATGAGATTGAGGCGTTGTTACCCAGAATTCCATTGGATGCCCACATCTACCTTGTTCACCTGCGTGATCTATATGAACGGGTTATTTTCAACCGCACAAAAGGTACCTCGGTGAAGCTTGCTGCATGGGTTGCATTGCAGCTCAACAAGACCTAGTGACTGCTCACCAACATGGTTTCACTATGCATGCCATCGTCCCCTACCATAATTTCTGTTATGTTCCATTGGAAGTAAATATTGTAACGTAATTGGATAACTACCAACTAGCCCCATATTTGTCCTTTTTATTGTTGTAACATAATTGGATACATGTCACTTGTATTGTTATTATGTTAAATTAGTATTGTGGTGCTACTAGTTTGATGCCATGTGCCCTAGTTTTCTAGTCAAGATAGTGAATGTAGGATTGATTACTATTAATTATATGGTTTTACTTATAATTTCTACTTGTACATGAAATGGAAAGCGTAATAGCCCTACACACTAATATGGTGATGCTAAACATGGTATATTTAGGAGCACTGCTAGAGGAGGGTGATGATAAAACATATTGAGAAGCCGGGTACATTCCACATATGCCAAAGCACACGACGGCCTAGATAGGGCACGTCTAGACGACATGCTTAGTGGGCATGTGGAGAGATCATATGTGATATTTCACATGCGCCCAGAGACCATTACCCGACTTTTCACATGCCTTAAGGACTGTGCGAGTCTTGCCGACTCTAGACGTCTAAAGGCAGAAGAATCCCTTTGCATACTCATATATTATCTAGGGCACAACGCGAAGAACCATGTACTGTGTGGACATTTTCAGCATTCTGTCGACACGATTTCGCATCATCTTAACGTCATGCCCACACGTATTGTGTTATTGCACGACAACTTCATACGAATACCACATGCAAATAGGTTAACTGCTGTGATGTGGAATGATGCGTGACTGTGCATCGTCCATTTCATGTAGTTTCTGTGTGTTAACTATGTCTGAATTAGTTTCTGTGATGATTGTCTTGCTTGTATCATTAAATACGCATAATGTCACTCATTTCAGTAAATTACTTTTTTATATATTATGTTTGTGAGCCATATTTTGGGCCGCGACTAGGTTGGGATGACGGATGAGCAGCCATTAAAGTGGCAGGGTCCATCCCATCCAAATCATGTCGCACACTTTTGTGTGATGATTACCCCATCCACTAAACCAATTGATAACAGGGTGAGCAGTAATAGGTTTAGCAGCCATTGCATTAGCGAGGATAGCCCAACCCTTGTTGTTGCAGGTAGATACAAGGCTAACTGAGCGCACGATTGATATCTTTGTTTATCTTTCTTTTTGACTAGATAGAGAATGATGTTGGTTTTTTTTGTTTTGCGACTTGGATTCACAATGAGCTGACCTCCCTGCACCGAACACGATGATGAAAGCCCACACATGATAACATGCACGAGGACGTCAACCAGACTCGAATGAGCAGGTACCACGGTAGCATGGCTTAACCGACGATTGCATCTCTAGTCGTCGCATGATGATTTGCCAATTTGCACAGATTTTTCTACTTTTTTCTCGTTAAACTTCTCTTTTATTGAAGCATGACTTTGAATCATGATTGACTACTAATAACAAGTACTAATTTTTTAACAGCCATGTGGCCTCAATTTTTAAATAATCATATGATGCCATTCTTGTGTTGTAATAGGACGAAGAACCACGGTCATTGTTGTTATTTCTCAGCTGTGGCAATACAGGCTTATGAAGTCTTTCGGAAGCATGAGGATACGGTGGACTGCCTTTGGTACATATGCCCTTGCGTAGATTTTTCTACTTTTTTCTCGTTAAACTTCTCTTTTATTGAAGCATGACTTTGAATCATGATTGACTACTAATAACAAGTACTAATTTTTTTATAGCCATGTGGCCTCAATTTTAAATAATCATATGATGCCATTTGCGTTGTAATAGGACGAAGAACCACGGTCGTTGTTGTTATTTCCCAGCTGTGGCAATACTGGCTTATGAAGTCTTTCGTAAGCATGAGGAAAAGTTTACACGTGTACACCTTTCAAAAGACGTGGATTAAGAGCTAAGGCATCCTCATTTCGATTGATGATGGAGTCATTGGTTGCGGAGAAGCTCTTCCTTGCAGAAATTATCAGCGATGTTGAGTTCGCAGATGATTTCCGCCGAAGATGTTGGAGGAAATATATGCATTGCTGCGTGAGAGGGATCAACAAATAAGGCATCTGATTGGCGGATCGATCTCAACAAGTGACAACGTCAATGAGCCGATGTATGACAAGCACACAATTATTTAGTTTTATTATTTAAGAATGTAAGGTCCTCTCATTTATGTAAATATTTTATGGATATACGATGTTCAAATGAATTTCCAAATCAAATGTTATAAAATGAGTTCCGGACTATGATACATGAGCTTGCAATTAAACTTATTTAACAAAAATAAAATAAATACAACCAACAACTTTAAGTAACTTTCAGACCTTATTCCACTACCGAAGGGAGAATATCCCTTGTTCTACCTTATTCTACCTTATTCATATCCTCCATCCAAACAAAAACAATACCCTATTCCTTCTTATTCCACCCTCCTTATTCCACTTTATTCTTCTACCGAACAAGCTCTAATAATTTAAAGTTCAGATCTTTTTTAAATGGAATTCAAGTTTCTTAGATCTTGACAGAATGTTTGACCATTAAGATAAAATAGAGAATAAACTCGGATTTGAGCAAAATTAGGAGGATATGTAGAGCATTGATCTCGAATTCAATCTATAAGGTTGGATTTTCATATCAAAATCGCAAAAAAAAAACAAAAAAACAATTACACCTATGGTGTAACTCTCATTATAACAGAGGAATCCTCTCTCTACACTTACATGCATGTTTGTCGTATGACATGGCACATTTCCCCTATTTTTTCAATGTTTTTAATAACAAAATTAGATATTGAATCGAAAACTTTATCAAAAAAAGTTGAATCAGTCTGGATCATTGAATTAAATTAGTTCAACTGGATGATCACATCATCATTCTTTTAAATCAAATCATCAAAATGGTTGAATCAGAAAATCAAATTTGAATGGATCGATATATATATATATATCACAATCAAATATATTTGAAATATATATAAAATAAACAAACAATGTATATATCTTACTTTATACATAAAATATACTCTTGCACTCGCAACATCGAATGTTACTCGTATATATAATATTTAAACTAAATACTCTGTAGGATAGTATTAAGTAATTATTTTTTATTCAATTCTAACAGAATTTTGAGGTGGAGTAGTTTGGTTAGTGATCCGTGATGGTACCAAAGGTTACTATTCGATTCCCATCAGAGATGTTGATATTTTAAAATAAATTCATATTTGAATTGTAAATCGAGTTGCAAATAGTCAAATGAATCGATGGTTGAATCAATATTGTACCTGTTTGACCTAAACTGCGCAAACCATTTCATTGGATTGGTAAGGCCTACCGGTCTAGTCCGATTTTAATAATATTGATTTTTTATAACATTGGCAGTTATTTTCTAATGTACTAACATATGAATATATAAACTTTATTCAATAAATGTATTTGATTATTGAACTTCTAATATCTCTTTTTTTTAAATGAAAAAATAGTTGATAATTCTCCTAATCATTATGAAACCTTGAGTTTCCATAATCAGATTCCAACACATATTGAAAAATACCTGGTGGCAACAAAGATCTAATATTATAATGGCTAACATTCTCATTATTCTTAGAGGTAAGAAATAAGATGGGATAAAGGATATAGGATATGGATATGTAAAGTTTATCCTCATTCTTATTCAGTTGGCTTAAAGGATAACAACGAGATAAAATATTATATAAAGAAACATACTAGATGTGTGACCACGAAAAAGGTTGATATCAACTATAAGTGCATGAAAAAAGCAATCAATTGCATAAATTGTATGATATATCCTAGTTGTGTCATCCAAATTACCGATCATGAAATCTCTAGACTATAATAGGGTGTAACCCTCGCTACCTTCTTTGTTTTGGCATTCCTTCTCATCAAGTAAACTAGAGGTCTAATGGCGAAATGAGTAACAATCTTAATGGGCCTACGGTGGTACAAAAAGGTGTGAAAGAAAAAATACTCAAGAGATCAAGGAGCAACATATCAGTCACGTGACACACCAAGATAGCCACGAGGTAACGCGACGAAGGCTTCGTTGAGGAGAAAACATGAGCGAAGGATTATCTTCGTATATGGAAAGAAACACCGAGAGAGCCACCCACGTGTCTTGCAGAGGTTACACCACGTGTCTAAAGTTCAGGCAAAAATCTGACTTCAGTACAATAATAGATATCATATTCATATCTTTCCAACCCAATTCTAAAAACATCAGAAAATAGAAAAAGGGTGAACAGTGTCCACTCTTATGAGTGTTAATATATTGTAAGATATTCCAAATCACTTAAAAGTTATATATCTAACGAACAATATGTTGTTAACAAGGTATACACTAAATAGTAATTTTCTAATCCATACGAATCAATATATATATATATATATATTACACACACTATAGATTAACAAGAGAACAATCATGTATATCCGATTCGTAATCCGATTACAAAATGCATAAAGGAACCGATTTATTATATAGAACAAAATATTAGAGCGAAATCTAGGAAAGATAAAGCAATAAACATATTGCGGCAAACAAAACAATAAATAGATTAGATTACAGATCGCTAAAACGTCTATGTAATGGACTGTCTTTAGAGAAGATATCGCTCCACAATACCGATGTGAAGGGTACTCGCAATCCGCTCCCAGGATACGATGCCACACGATTGTCGTATGCGCTCACCGATGAGATCATCCTCTAAAATACCTCAGAGAACCACATTCGAGAGAAGAACATGATTACAGTCACGGTGGAAGAACAGAGTGCAAGAGAGAAAGTTTTCTTGCGTGAGAAAAAAACGGGTGTTCGGGGATAGGCATAAGTAACTTAGCGCACGGCTTTTCGTCTTCCGAAAATATCCCTTAATAGGTACCTCTTCATATTTTGAAACGACATCTAAGTTAGAGATGTTGAGTCAAGTCGAATTCATATAACAGTGAATCATTATTAATCAATAGGATTAATTTATTCAATTCGAAAAAAGAAACCCTTAGCAAATTTATAGCGATCCGAATTGACTCTCTTAACCTGGAGCGGAGTGCACGAGTGTGGTCCTTCATTTATTCTCTCTACTATTGCTACAAGAGCTTGGGATGTAAACCCATATATAAGTCCACCAAATTTTTAGAACTACTAGATGTGGCAGTAAAAATCCACCCAAGACTCTTATTATTTCAAATTTTACAATTCTCAATTTCCTTCCAACATCATTTGGTTAATCAAATAAATAATCCAATTTGGTCAATCAAATTAATAATCCAATGTAATTGCATAAGTTTACCAAATTAAAACCTAATTACATTAAGTCTAAATACAACACATGCATCTACCACGATTATTTTTGCAAGTTATTGAAATTATTGTAGAGTATAATCTGATTGTGTATGTTGTTATACTCAACTTCAGAAATTTAATTCTTACTTACCTTCAAATCCGAAATTCAGCGCATTCTGTATATGTTTATCTAAAAGTTTACACAGCTTGCATACATTTTTTATAATCCCAGTAAATCCAGACAAGTTTTTGTATTATACAATAGACTTTAATAAAACGTAAATGTTTTTTTAATTAATCTCGTCATTAATTCAAATTTGCATTCATCTACATGTTTTGATAAGCAATACATTGCATTATTTTGTATATACAGTCGATGTTTTGTAATTTGACTGACTGGCTGTGTAGTACAGAAGCTTTTAGTTCACGAATTTTCAGTATTATTATTCTTATTCGTTTAAGGAATGCTTTTGTTAATTTACGTTTTTGGAGATATTACTATTCCCCTAAATAATATATTTCTCTTCCTTAAAAAAGGACTTATGAAGAGGTGTACTTTATTTATTTACTAATTAATTGTATCATTCCATTTAGGAAACATGGTGGTCGAAAACCATGTTGATTAAGGAGAGTGGTTTAAATTTTAGTTGTTCGCAGTTAATCCAATGACCCAAGATCACATCTTTTCTTATTGTAGAAAATGTGTCTATCTCTTTTGAAATACACACACATATAGAGAAAACTTCAACTAAGGCAGACTTTTCTTCTATGTCTAGAAAGCCTTCAATCCAGGTCGTACAATCTTGATCTGTGGTTAGGGATGTCAATCTGGGTCGACCCATTGGGTACCCGACCCGAACCCGCCCCATTTAAGGACCCAAAACCCGCCCCATTTACTTTTGGACGGGTTTGATTTTTGAATTGACTACCCATGCGGGTTTGGGTATGGGTTTGGGATTGCCTTGTGGGTACCCGAACCCGAACCCGCCCCAAACCCGAATAAAAAATATATATAAAGATAGATATGTGTGTTGCATTTTAATCAAACTAGCCCTAAATCCATTTCATATCTAATATGTATCGATCTACATATATAAATATCCAATTCAAATTTCTCCTCTCCATCCATTTATTCATATTCAACTAACTTTTTCTATCTTTAATAAATAAAAACTATCAACACAAAAGAGTTAAACACGTAACATTTATAAACCTTTAATATTCTCTGTATATTGCACATTTTTATGAATTGCCATATTACACAATATCACTCTATTTTGTGTCTATCTGTGAAAATATTGTATACTAACAAATAATTTAATATTTACAACGTCGAAGATATGGGTACCCGCTAGAAATTACCCGTTTAATAAATGGGCGGGTATGAATAGTGATATTCTAAATGGGTATGGGTTTGGGAATAGTAATACCCGCCCCAAACCCGACCCGCTGACATCCCTATCTGTGGTGACTATTAAAACCACTCGTTCGCTGCAAAACCACTTCATTGATTTCCTTTTTTGTAACATTTATTTAATTGTGCTCCTATTTTTAAGGGATATTAATTGACTGACATTTACTATATTTGATTTTATTCATGCCACGTTTCAAGATATCAATGCATCATATCTAAATCAATTTTGGAATTGAAATCAGAAATCTTTCAATCCAGGTATCTTCTTTCATTTATCGTTTATATATGATACTTTTTTATATCCATGTCTTCCTTTTCTAATGTAATATATATTGTTTCTTTTCTTTTAGCCAATATGAATTCTGAGGTTCATGAACAATCTGATCCTTTATCCCTGCATTATGATGATGAAGATCCTTTCTGCATTTTTGCTTCCAATGATTTGACTTCTGATGTATATTAAAATTTTCAAGAACATATTCATATTTTCATTTTTATTCTTTTATATATGTGCATATTTAATATCCATCTCTTTTATCTTTTTTCTATTCACAGGAGAGCAATCATCATTCGTTACAAGTAATACATCCTGCTTATTATCAATCTACTCCATGTATTATGTCTATCTAGAAAATACCTGAAAAATGTTGATACCATTTTACGTCTTATAATTCTAAATAATAATTTTACATATAATTTACATTTCTTCTATGTAGTATACAATATTTAAATATTGTATAATTATTATGTTTATAAAATGCAATTATCCACAATTATTTCAGGAAATTTTATTCTTCAGCCATTACAATTAATTCTATTTCATCTATTATTTTTTCAGATGCTCATATATGTACAATGGGTTCATATCAAACAATCTACTTACTCGTTGTTTCTAAACAATCTACAATATTTAAACATGACCAACATTTGATAACTCTACTTCACTTATCATATTTCATACGATAATATCATTACTTAACATCAATTTGAATATTATGTATGTAAAATAAAATTATATACAATATTTATAGGAAATATTATTCTTGATCCATTACAATTAAAACAGTTCATCTATTATTTTTTTCAGACGCTCATTTATCCATTATTCCCACTTCAGGCTAACCGGTTCTAGAAATGTCATTTACTGTTATAGTTCTATGTATCTAAAAATGTTGTTATCATTTTAAGTTTTATTACTGAAAATAATAAATTTCACCTACAATTTAGAAATAATTTTTTTATTTTGTATCTTTTAAATATAATCATGCTTTTTATAAGACGACACAAACCTTAGTTGATTTCATGATTTCCTTTATTATGCTTTCATCTCACATAATACATTATTTAGCACCATTTTGATTAATTTGTATATAAAATACAATCATCCTCAAAAACAACAAATGTTATCTTAATCCATTTCAACTAAATCATTTTTCATCTCATATTTTTTTTCTAGATGGTCCTTTATCCTCTATTCCAAATTCATCCTAATTTGTTCAAGAAGTACCCTTTACTGGTATGGTTTTTGGATCTATTGATTATGCTCATAGATTTTATGAATCATACGACACTTCAATTGGGTTCAATGTTCATAAATCACGCACAAAACATACTATCGATAGGAAAACCAAGAAAAAGATTCTTGTTTGTAAGACTTTTGTTTGATGGAAAGAAGGAAAATCCAGGGCCACATCAAAAATAAGGAAGATGATTTCTCAAGTAGTGATCTCAGTGATGAGTTTTGTATTGAAAGGGACTAGAGAAAAGTAGAACTTGTTAGGACTGGTTGCAAAGCAATGACGCCAATAAGATACAGGTTGGAAGAGCATGATTGGATTGTCTTTAAATTTATTGAGGATCATAATCATTGCCTTGTATCCTCTAGCAAGTAGAGATATCTTAGATCAAATAGAAGATTTTCAAAGTCAGCCAAGATGTTAGTTAAATCCATGGCCGAAGTTAACATTCCCTTTTCTAAACAATCTGCTTTTTTAGATAGTGGTTTCATATCAAATAATAATGTTGGTGGAATCGTTCGAGCCATATGTAACATGAACATAAATGATAAAAGACGTCGTGATTGTATGGATGCTCAACTTCTTATCAGTCATTTTATTAATTGTAAGAAGTTGACTCCAAAATTTTTTTATAGTTTCCAGACTGATAAAGAAAATAGGTTTACTCACTATTTGTGGGTTGATAGTGTATCGTTAGAAGATTACAAACTATTCAGTGATACTATTTCCTTCGACACTACCTATAGAACAAATAAATACAAGTTTTTTGGTGCATTTTGTGGCGTTAATCACCATGGGAAGAACATATTCTTCGGCAATGCTTTCATAGAGAAACCACTTAATCATTTACTTGATTGTTTGAACAATTTCTCATTGTTGTCGTGAAGCATCCAGTATTGATAGTCACCGACGAAGATCCTATCGCAATTCATCTCTCATTTCCACATACTGTGCACAAATTTTGGACATGGCATATTATGTCTAGGATGAAATGCAAGTTGGGCCAAGGTAAGAACACTGGTAACACTCTAAAAAAATTTGAGCAGGATTGTTTGGCAATGTGCCTCCATTGGACACTTGATTAAACATAAATGGGTTGATATATATGTTGTATTAAAAACTTGTATTTAGGTTTTAATTGGAAAGCCTATACAATTACAATTGGAATTAATTTGGTTTCAATTGGAAAACCAAATGGTTTGGAGGGAAAGTTGAGAATTCCCAAATTTGAAACATTAATTAGTTTGGGTTGAAGTTTAGTACCATACCTTAGAGATCTAAACTTCTCGTGAACTTATATATGAGTTCACAACCCAAGCTCGTGTAACAATAGTAGAGAGGAGGAATGGAGGACCACACGCGCACGCGCTCCGTCTCCGGCACCGGCATCGGCTCGGGCTCGGGCTCGGGCTCGGGAGAGTCAACTCGGATCTCGATACTTTTGCTACAGATTTCATTTGGCTGATCGAATAAATTAATCAGGTAGATTAATTTGATTTCGATCACATTGGGAATCGGACTTGATCCAAACGGCTCAATTTAGCCGTGGGTTTGGAATTCGAATGGACATGCCCATTGAGGGGCGTTTTCGGAAACCAAAGGTCACCGCGTGCTAGGGCACACGAGCCCCTCTTTTTATATCCCTCGCCCGACGCCGTCTTTCTTCACTCGCTAGAAAAACCTCTCATGTCGTCTCTCTCTCTCTCTCTGGTTCTTCCTCTCACGGACGAACGTCTCCCTCTTCTCCTCTCGGCTGTAGTTCTCTGAGGCACAATCGAGGTTGATCCCGTTGATGTGCGCCGACGAAGATCGTGAGCTGTCGTATCCTGGGAGCGGATCGCCAGTACCCTACGCACCGGTATTGTGGGGGCGATATCTTCTCTAAGAACAGTCCATTTCATGGACGCTTCGGTGAATTCTAAACTAATCTTTATTTCATTTTGGTTGTCGCAATATGTTTATTGCTTTACCCTTTCTGGATCATGCCCCTATTTATATTTCCGTTCATTTAATCGGTTCCTATTTGCATATTATAATCGGATAATGATTGGGAAACATACGATTAATATAATCTTATTCGGTATTGTTTCTCTGTTAATTCATTTGTATTCATTGATTTACTGTTTAATATATGCACTAGCAATCTTATTAACAACAATTTTAGAGAAGATATCCCGAAATGATTTTAGAATGTCGGAAACAATGTTTAAATCGAGGGTAGATATGACGGGTATGCCTGAAAAGTTCGATGGACAGAACTTTAAGCGTTGGCAACAACACATGAAGATCTGGTTAACCACCATAGGATTAATTTCGATGCTTGAAACCGACTGTCCTATGGTGGAAATGGAAAATCCCTCACCCGATAGCCAGAAGGCGCAATCTATGTGGAAGGAACGCGACCGTATATGTCATGGTTGCATCTTGTTGGCTCTGTCCAACACGTTGTTTGACGTATATTGTTCGTCCACGCAGACTACGAAGGGGCTATGGGAAGACTTGGATCGGAAGTATAATACCGAAGACCTCGGTATTGAGAAATACTCCGTGGCCAAATTTTTGAAGTTTTCCATGGCCGAAGGGAAGTCTATTTCTGAACAGGCACACGAGTTTTTACTCCTACTATATGGTTTAGAGGATGCCGAAATGAAACTTCCAAAGAAGTTTCAGGTCATGTGCATCATAGAAAAATTCCTTAAGTCGTGGGAAGACTTCGGTATGACCCTGAAACACAGAAAGGGGAAAATTTCTATGGATGACTTGATGGTGGTAATTGCCATAGAGGAGGAACAAAGGAAACAAAAACATGTGCTTCCTGTTGATATTCAGGCTAAGGTTAATTTTATGACCTCGAAGGGAAAGTATA
This sequence comes from Ottelia alismoides, assembly GCA_037367405.1. Lineage (NCBI taxonomy): Eukaryota > Viridiplantae > Streptophyta > Magnoliopsida > Alismatales > Hydrocharitaceae > Ottelia > Ottelia alismoides. Next base: position 13,607 of record JAZKJV010004916.1, on the reverse strand, counting down.
AGAAGGGAAAGGGTCCTAATAACAACAAAATGAAACCAAAAGGCAAGATCCAGAAAGAATAAACCTTACTGGCACTGTAATCAGGTTGGCCACTGGAAGAAGGATTGTCCGTCCTTGAAGGCTCAACCTAAGGCTGCAGACAGGAGTCCACAAGTGAATATGATCACTGTGGGACTCGGGGCTAGCGAGGGGTATATCTCTGTAAAACCTGAACTATACCACATCCATGATCCAAATGAGTGGCTCGTGGATACGAGAGCCAATGTAAATATTTGTTCTGACAGAACGTTGTTTTCTTCTTATCAGACCTGCAGCGGTGGGGCTGTGAAGATGGGGAACGATTCTGCAGCCAGGGTGCTAGGGTTGGGACAAGTCAACTTGAGTTTCTCCTCTGGACGTGTCTGGACATTGCACAGGATGCTGCATGTTCCTGACATCAAGAAGAATGTGTTATCTGGCTCTATCTTAGTTAGAAATGGTTTTGAATTAAACTTTAAATGTAATAAAGTTGTTATTCTGAGACATGACATTTTTTATGGAAAAGGCTATTTGGCTGATTTTGATTTGTTGTTTAGAATTAGATGTGATTCAGTAAACATTAATGAGATGAATGTTTTGAGTTCTAAATGTTCTAATTCTGTGTCTCATGTTGTTAATAATCTAGAATCTTGTGATCTGTGGCATGGTAGATTGGGACATGTAAACTTAAATTCAATTAAAAGAATGATGAATTTAGAGTTGATCCCTAAACACACTATTGATAAAACTCAAAAATGTGAAATTTGTGTGCAAGCGAAGACACCTAAGAAGTCTTTTCAGTTTGTCTCTAGAGATAGTGAGATCTTGGATCTAATGCACACAAATATATGTGAGTTTAATGGTGTGTTGATCCGAAACAATAAGAAATACTTTATCACCTTTATAGATGATGGTAGTAGATACTTCTATGTATATCTAATGAAAACCAAGGATGAAGCCTTAGAGAAATTTCTCATCTTTAATAATGAGGCTGAGACACAAACAGGAAAAGTGCTTAAACGCCTTAGGTCAGATAGAGGAGGTGAATATACCTCTAACTAATTTGATGAACAATGCAAATCATTTGGCATAGTTCATGAAGTTATGACCCCATATTCACCGCAATCAAATGGGATAGTAGAGCAGAAAAATAGAACCTTAACTGACATGATCAATGCTCTCCTACAGAGTTATGGACTTTCAACCTATATGTGGGGAGAAGCCTTGAATATGGCTTGCCATATTCTGTATAGGGTTCCTCCGAGACATATGGAAAAATGTCCCTTTGAACTTTGGAGAAATAGGAAACCGTGTTTAAGATATCTCAAAGTGTGGGCTGTCTCGCTAAGGTTTTAGTCCCAGAACACAAGAGAAAGAAACTTGGTCCTAAAACTGTTGATGCGGTCTTCTTAAGTTACCTGGAAAATAGCTATGCATATAGGTTCTTGGTAATTCGGTCTGAGATACCGGGCATAGATGTCAGCACTATTGTTGAATTCTGTGATGTTACCTTCTTTGAGGACGTCTTTCCGTTGAAGACTGGGATTCCTCAGAATCTGACCATTGAGGACGTTTCCACATCAGGATCTATTCCAGATCAAGTGGAAAGGATATTGAATGTGGGGGTTGAGACTCAACCTGAATCCAATGATCTTTCTGAAGAGATTGAGCCAAGGAGGAGTAAAAGACCTCGGATAGCCAAGGATCTGGGTAGCGACTTCGTTGTCTACCAGATCGAGGGTGATCCACCAAGTTACAAGGAAGCCATGGCTTCATCTGAAGCAAAATGATGGAAGGAAGACATCAAATCTGAGATGGATTCCATTATGGCTAATGGAACTTGGGAGTTGCTCGATTTACCCAAAGGATGCTCTACCATTGGATGCAAGTGGGTGTTTAAGAGAAAGCTTAGACCTGACGGATCAATTGAAAAGTATAAAGCCATATTAGTTGCCAAGGGCTTTAGGCAAAAGGAAGGTATCGATTATTGTGACACCTATTCCCCTATGACTAGGATGACTGATGAATACCCATTCATCACTCTTTATTCTTATATTTTAGCTACAAAAACCTATGCAAATGCATGTAGATATGTGTAAATAGGGAAAGTTAGCAAAAGCATGCATATTTGTAAATATAGATAATTAGCATGTTTTGTGCAAAAATAAAAGAATAAAGAGGAAAAAGAAAAAAGAGGGAAATATTTAGAATAAATATTGAGCAACCTAACCCAAGGGAGGGCTCAGCATGGGCCTGACCGCATAAAAGCCACAAGTAGAGGGAGATAGGGGCTCATGTGTAAATATTTATGTAAATAAATAAATAATATTTTCCTCATCCAAAAATACACTTGTATATATTTTGTATATATCTAGAAACTATTAAAAACAAAATAAAAAGTTTAAAAATCAAAAACCCAAAAAGAACTTTTCACCTTGTACATAGACCACCACCCTTATTTATTTCACCTTGTAAATAAATTTATTTATTTCCAAAACTTTTTGTAACTATTCCTTTTCATGTTTTGTAAATAAAATAAATAAAAAGAATTAAAACAAAAATCAAATAAAAATTACAAAATTAAAAACACAAAAATATCTTGTATATATACCATGTATATAATTGTGCATAAATAATTATTTCCCCTATGAATATAAACAATAAAAATAAAATAAAAATAGCTTTTTATTCCTCATTTTATCCTATAAATAAATAAAATATAAAATAGGAATAAAAATGTATAAAAATAACTAATTAAAAATCAAAAATCAAAAAGCAATATAGTGTATACATACCTATGTATAGCTACTATGTATATACCTTATTTTTATTTCCAAAAATTAATTAAAAATCACAAAAAAATAGAAAAAATTAAAACAAACATTTTTTATGTTTTAAGTTTTTGGAAATTCGGCCATTTAAAGGCCCAAAAAAATAGAATAAAAATTCCACCCTTGGCGGGCTCTGATTGGTCCACGGGGGATTGTTGACCCCCGGTCAACACCTCCCCCAGGACCACCAGAGCCGCGGATCTGGGTTTCGACCCGACTGCTTCCCATTTCCCCCACCAGATCCGACCGCCAAATCACCAAGCCCCGGGTCCGGATTGTTCCTCTTGCATCCGGCATGCTCGCCGGAGCCGCCCCCTCGGGATCCGCGCGCTCCCAAGCTCGCCCGATCCTCTTCTTCCCGGACCCCTAGCACTATAAAGCCTGAGCTCCGCCGCACTCTCACGCCATCTTTGGTTCCCCATTCTCTTTCCTGTGAGCTCCATCGCAACCATCAAGGTGACAGCTTGCCCCCGCCGGTGTCGCAGCGAGGAGGAGGTGTTCGACCATCGATCCGGCTGCCTCGCGCCGCCGTGCTCCGACGTCTGACCGGAGCTCGAGCCTCGGGCGTTGACGACCCTTGAGGCAAGGACCAGGAGCTAGCTAAGCTCCAGCCCAGTCTCCCGCATCACCCAGGTAACCTTCGTTCCCTCTTGTTTAGTCTAATTTTAAGTTACCCCCAAATCGACCCCTCGCCGTGTTCCTCTGATTTCGATCATCACGCTTAATATCTCGATCATCGGAGCACCCCATCATCTTCGCCGTTCCCCCACGCACGTTCTTCGCCCAGCCATTCAACCCAGCTCGCCCCGGAGCTGGGAGTCGAGCTCCACCGTCTTCCGCCTCACCGGAGCTCCTTCGCCCCACCGCACAGATCACCTTCACCCCGCTTCTTTGGGTCGAGGCACATTACCCTCGACCCGTGAAGCTTTCTGTGTGCTTTGCAGGTTCAAGGGGAGGCAGCTGAGCCCCCCTTACATTCTAGCCGGAAGCTTCGCGCCGCCAGCCTCGCCGGAGCCCCTCCAGGGCTCGGTTGGGCTATCGGCCAATACCATCAGCTGCGGACCTTCTCCAGGAGCCTGTTCCGATATCCAGAAGCAGCTGAGGAGGAGTGTAGCTCACGCAGGAGGCCGGCGAAGTTCGCCGGCGTCGAGTTCTTTCACCATCCTCCAGAGCCGTCCGATGAGGCCTCTGCTCCAGTTCTGATTGTGACCGTCCGTTCGTTGAGGAACAACGTCCATCCGATCATTCGAGGAGCCATCCGGACCGTTCGTGCGAGGAGAGAGGCCCCTGCACTGCCAGCCCTCAGATCATCCACGTGGCCTCCCTCGTACCGTCGATCGAGCCCAAGAGAAGAAGAGAAGGAGAGCGCCGCCCATCCTGACCGTCCATCCACCACGTGGCGTGCATCTGGCCGTCGACCAATAAAGGGGTAAATATCTTAGGGCCCCCTCTTAGTTTGTCATTTCATTTCCAGTCCTGTAAATATTTTTAGAACTTTATTTACGTAGGGTAAATTGCATGATGGACCTTGTGCTTAGTTTTAATTGCATGTATGCCCCTGTGTGTATGTGACCACGTGCTTCGTCACGTGTTGTGTTGGGCATTTTACATCTTTTGTCCTGTAGAACTGGGTTGTTATGAAATGAATGAATATTTTTGAGTAATTGCAATTATGCCCCTGTAAGTGTTTTTATTACGCATGTGCGCATTTTATTGGGCTTTTTGCAACCAAGTCCCTGGGCTTTTGATACGAGTTATCAAAAGGCCCTAAGACTTGGTTTTTATTACCAGTTGGTCCCTGTGTGCCCCAGCCACGCGCCACGCGCGTGACTTGCTGGGTATTTTGCACCTGGGCCCCCAGATTCTCGGGTATTTGCACATTCGTCCCTGTGCACAGTGCCCCCTTTTCATTTTTGAATAAAATATCAAACCACCTCCGAATCCAATGAGATTTTGACACATGGCTCCTGCCATGGTGTAGGAATTTCAGTGATTTTTGAGGACATTTTTACTTTCATTTACTATTTTTAAAAAATTCAAAAACATCTATTTCAGCTACTGTTTGAATTGGAAAATCATAAAAAAATATAAAAACCCCTTGAAAAATCCTATAAAAATTAGTTACTGTTTCTTGTGTGTTGATTTTCTAGACAAGTTTGGCTATTTTCCATTGAGTAAAAACCATAAAAATTGAAAAACCCTCAAAAACTCATAAAAATTATAATAATTAAATTTAAAATCCAAAAACAATAATTAGGGTGCCTAAATTTTCCTTATTCTTCCTAGATTACAGGAAAATTACCTCCAGGGCTTTTTAAGATCCTTAAGTATTTTATTTTTGGGTCTTAAGCCTTGCTGGACAGTACCTTTTATTTTTAGCACTGTTTGATTTTTAGAAAATAATCTACCCATTATAAAAATCCCAAAAATTCACCAAAAACACTTAAAAACCTAAAAAACATAAAAATAATTTTTCTTGAATTTTTGCTTGATTTTTGATGCTTTAAATAAATTGCTCAAGTGTGCTTGTTTTTGCTTTTCTCATTTTCTTCATATATTAAAAATTTCCAAAAAAAATCTAAAAATCATTAAAAATCACTAAAAATATTTTCTCTGTATTTTATCTCATTCTGACTACTTCGTAGGCTTTCTAGCCAACCCGTGCTCCTTGTGTTCGACCCTGCGAGCTATACCAGGTTAAACTCATAGCTAGGACCGCTTGTTTTGCCTTGTTTGATTTTTGACTCGTTTCGCGGTTCGATTTTTCTTGATTGACACATTCCGAGTGGCTGAGGTCGCAACGACCTATATTTCCATACCTTTTACCTTAGTCGCTTGGGGATTTTTGTGTCATCAGAATGGCGCCGTTGCCGGGGAGCACGGCTTAGTAGTCTTTTAGATTTTTCCGTGACTTTTTGATTCGCGGCTTTTTGTATAGATTTTTGTATATATATATTCTTCTGATATTTTTGAATAACTTTTGGACTGACCACTTGTCTTTCTTTTTCTTGCGAGGGCCCGAGGAGCGAGGGCGACATTCCTAGGAGCGCTGGTGCACCCGAGCGAGGCGGAGGCGGCTTCCTTCTTCACGAAGCCGCAGGAGAGAGCGAGAGAGAGAGTTGAGTGGGTGAGGATAGCTTAGGTTTATTCATTTATTATTGTAATAATACAGGTACACTCAGACTTTTGAACTTGAACACTCTCGGGTCTGTTTCGCCGAGCACCGGTGTGCTCGGGGGACCCTTTAGAAGTTAGCGGTTTTTCGCGGCTTTCATTTTCTACCTTTTTACTGCCTTTCTGGTGTTTACGCGGCTTTTTGATCGAGCCCCTAGCAGTAGGATTTTCTGGTGACTGTGCCGTAATAGTAGGATCCCAACACCTAATTGATTATCTGTTCCTATAGACCGTAATTGGACCTACTAAAAATAATTAATAAAAATAACCGACTCATTTGCCTTCGCAGCCTACGTGCCGCGAGCCTGCCCCACAAGCGCTAACTCCTGAACTCGACCTGTCGAGAAGAGGAGGGGTAAGCCAAGACCGAACTCTTTGGCTTGGAGGTCGGTGATCGGTTAGACGGTTCTACGCTAGCACTGCTGTTTAGGGCCTCGGTTTTTCCCGTTGCATCATTTAGGTAGTTTATTTCTTGTCTTTAAATTCTGCGCGGATCATATTGCATGTAGAGTGCTGGAGTCAGGTACGCCTTCCTTACTTTGCATGCATCATTGATTTTCTCACGCATCGGCTTTTTCGTCTTCTCCCCCCTGTTTTCGGCTTAAATAATCAGGAGAACCGAAAAATTCGTTAGGCCTTTTGCTTGCTTTGAAAAATATTAAAAAGAAAAACAATAAAATCGGGACTGCTAATCATACTTGATCATTAAAAACCGCTCACCCTAAAAACTTTTTCTTGGGGAGAGCAACCCCCTCATTGTCTGGTTTGGATGCGCGAGAGAGTGACCCGCACCCTAGGTAGAGCCTCCCGGTGCTAGACCCGACTGATTACCGACTTCTTAGTGCGGGCCAGTCGGTTGGGGCTAGTATCGGATATCCTAACAGGTCACGTAAGCGCTCTGATACTTTGTGTGTTCACCAAAATAAAATAGACAAAATAATTTGACCGAACTTTCACGGTCTTCAGCTCGTGTTGCGTTGGTGAACCGGGGGTTTGTTTTGTGATCATAGTTGATTCCTGATCTCATCCACCCTACTCGCCCAGATCAAGATGATGGGTAGACGGTCTCTTAGGTAGCCTCTGGCTGCACCGCTTTTGGGCACGTCTACCCGATCATCTAGGTTGGCTAGTGAGAGCCCAGACCAGCTCTCCGAGCCCGAGTACGATTCCGCCCTGTTCCCCCTCGACCCCCTTTCTGACCTTCCTGAGAGACACGAGCCCGAGGAGAGATTGATACATTTGACAGCACCTGAGTTGGGCTCGTTTGGTTTTGCAGACGTCGCTATGGCAGCCAGATCAGATGATCACTCCAGAGGTCCACAGGGAGACCAGCATGTTATACTTGACCAGGGAGCGATCAACTCCACCCTGATCGCATCGCTAGAGACGGTTCAGCAGCAGCTACGCGATCAGGGGGCGTTTATGATTGAGATGAGGCGCGAGTTGGAGAGGCTCCGAGCAGAGCGAGGTTCAGAGCAGAGCGAGCCCGAGGATATACCTGATGCAGAGGACGCAGAGGCAGCAGCCGTAGCAGCCGCAGCAGCAGCCGCCGCCGCAGCAGCAGCCGCTGCTGCGAGAGGAGTACCACAGCCGATGCGGGCGTTACACAACCCCGGATCCACTCTGATGCATCACTGGGTGGTAGTGCCAGCTATCGTGGGGGACTTCAAGTTCCCCCCGAACACCTTGCAGCTACTACCCCGTTTCCACGGGCTAGCCACCGAGGAGCCCCACCTCCACCTCCAGGAGTTTCTGATGATCTGCAGCACTGTCCACGATCGCCACGTGGACCAGGACACCATACGGATGATAGCCTTCCCGTTCTCACTGGCAGATAGAGCAGCCACCTGGCTGAAGCATCTAGGGAAGTTTGTCCACACCTGGGAGCAGCTCCGCACCGAGTACTTGAAGAAGTACTATCCACTCGGGCGGACGAATGCAGCGAGGGCCCTGATCAGCAACTTCTCCATGTTCCCCAACGAGCAGTTCCACGAGGCTTGGGAGAGGTTCAAAGAGCTCTTAGACAGATGCCCGCACCACGACATATCGAAGCCGAACCTAGTTCAGAGCTTTTTCAGCGGGTTGACGCCAGAGCTTCAGGGTCTGGTGAACGCTTCTTGTGGCGGGTCCTACTTCGCCAAGGACCACGAGCAGGTCTGGGCCATTTACGAGGAGATGTCAGAGAACTACACGGTGATGTCTCAGACCAGGCTCTATACGCAGAAGACCCAGCCACATCAGCCAGGACCCGTGCAGTACCAGAGGATAGCACGGGTAGATGCAGGTCCATCCAGTTCGTCCGCAGTAGCAGCAGCACAGGCCGAGTCGTCCGCTGCTGACATGGGCATTATCAGCGAGAAGTTGGACCGCGTGGAGCTGATAGAGAAGAAGCAGTGCCAGAGTATCACGCAGATGGAGCAGATGGCACAGGTCTTGAGCGACATGAAGACACAGCTCATGTGGTCTCCAGGAGACACAGACGGCTTCGCAGCCCCGTCTTCTGTCGCGAGGCGATACCGGCGGCAGCAGCAGCTCGTCCCAGCGCTCCAGCTCCTCAGAGCAGCCTAGGACAGGTTTCACTTTGTACAGGCGGAGCCGTACCAGCAGCCGCAACCCACCCTACCAGTCTCCACCATCTTCAGAGATGCAGATGGTGCTCTACCAACCGGACCAGCCGTTGGCAGTACTACCCCCAGCCCCCTTGGATGCAGAGCCGTTGATGGATGTCAATGGGATCTGGTACGACCGTCCCCAGCCTGGGATCCGACGAGACCATCCCGGATTCAGGTGGGGGAGTGGTGGTGCCCAGCCCCAGCAGCAGCCGTCAGGTCAGGGAGGGCAGTACTCCCATCAGAGAGACCAGCACCAGTCGCAGCAGCAGCCCCAGTGTATCAGCAGCAGCCATCCTACGGTTCCTCGTCCCTATCAGCAGCAGGGACAGTCTGGGAGACGTGAGCAGCAAGCTCACCCGGGATACCAGCACCAGCAGCACCCTCCGTCCTACCCCTCTCACCCACAGCAGTACCAGCAGCCTCATCCACAGAGAGGCTACCCGTCGGGCTCCCACGAGAGCCCTGCCTTGGATGATATCGCCCGCCTCCTCACGGACCAGCAGGCGACCTTCAGACGGGAGATGGATGAGTTCCGCCAGGAGATGCGGGACTTGGTGAGAGGGAAGGCCGCCATACCTGCACAGATAGAGCCCAATCCGAACAACCTGAAGCGGAAGTCTGAGCAGGTAGTACATACTGAGTTAGCCACTCCTAGCGATCCATTTGATGATACTTCTTCAGATCTGTTTGATGTTGATTTTGCCACGCTTAGGAGCGGTAGGACCCAGCCGGCGGCGGCGCCTCAGCTGAGCACCATCCAGAGGCGCCCCAGGAGGAGGAGGAGAGCGGTACTGAGGCCGCTCCAGTCGATGACGGTGGTACTGAGGCCACCGATGATGCTGATCCCACAGGCGGTACTGAGGCCGCCACTTCACCAGATCGAGGAGGTGGTACTGATGCCACCCCAGCAGCAGCCGAGCCAGCGAGCGGTACTGATGCCGCCCGACGTCTACCTTCACCAGCAGCAGCAGAGCAGCCCATCCGTGGTGGTACTGAGGCCACCGGTGTCTGTAGAGAGAGAGTTGTGTTTTTCCTCATGGTCATGTATCTCAGGATTCTGTGATGAATAAAGGAAAAGGTTTACATTCTTTTGGTCCCACTGTGGTGCAGATGTATGTGTGGATCCGGTCCTTGAACCGCGTAGATCTTCTCCTAGTCCTTCATCTGAGAAGGACCCAGTGATCCCCTTCCCTAGAGCCCTTCAGATGGGGGAAGGGGAAGAAAAAGAAATACAAAAAAGAGAGAGTTCGAGGAGTTCAGCCAGAGCATGATAGATCGATTCCACATTCAGCTGACCCTCCAGGAGGCTTTGCAGCACATCCCCCTTCTCCAGAGATCCTTTGAGAGAGAGGACTACAGTTAGGAGGAGGAGGAGGAACCATACTTCAGAGATACATGTGCTGACGAAAGCCACGTGCTTCGCGATCCAGAACCGACTGCCAGCCAAGAGGCCGATGCAGGGGCCCCGTATGTCAGATGCCAGATTAGTGAGCAGCGGTTCGACCGTACTCTTCTAGATAGCGGATCGTCGATTAACCTTCTTCCGGCAGCCCTTCTCGACCGCTTCGAGTTGGGCACTCTTCGACAGAGCAGGACAGTCCTTCAGTTCGCTGATCGATCTGTCAAGAGGCCGAAGGGGTTATTACGAGACGTTATCGTCACGATTCAGGGCCTGAAATTCCCCGTGGACTTCGTAGTGTTGGACATGGAGATCCCTGAGTCAGTGACCGATACCCCCATCATCCTTGGTCGTCCGTTCTTGGCCACAGCCAAGGCGGTGACTGATCATGATAGCGGGAAGGTGTACTTTCGCGTCGAGGGCGAGAGTATACAAATAGAGACGGTTGAGGACTACAGAGCCAGACTCAGAGCCCGCTCAGATGCGAGTACCGATTCAGAGCAGCTGACAGACGCAGAGCCAGACATCCACCAGGACTGCGATTTTGTGATTTCAGACGATGAGGCAGCTTGGGCAGACCTGGAGACACAGACCACCCTCTCACTTTCAGATACAGCTGATGCAGAGACGATAGCAGAGGAGAGTCTGGAGAGCACAGACCTGGTTCAGGATACCATAGAGGCAGCAGAGCCGGTCCTCGATTGCGACACGATGTTCAGTGATGGTGGTGCTGAGGCCACCTTGTTGTTCGGTGGTACTGATGCCACCGCGGATGATACAGATCCCTCGGATTCAGAGTCTGATTGGGCCGATTGCTATGATCAGATGCCAGACTTGAGTCCATCTGAGCTTAGAGATGAGGAGGAGGTAGACGCAGAGCCGAGCAGAGACAGTGCAGTTGAGCAGCCTTCTCCCGATTCAGTTTGCGAGAGGACGCTTTCACTTTCCCAGGCAGATTTGGCCGATTTAGCAGCTTTCACTCATTTTCTTCCGCAGCCAGATTTGCCAGCACCCAGCATTCCAGAGCAAAAGCAGCTCCCTACTTCGCTGAAGTATCGATTCCTTGCGGGCGATCCAGAGATGTACCCAGTCATCATCTCAGCCGAGTTGACTGGAGAGCAAGAATCCCGTCTAATGGGGGTTCTTGAAAAGAACCGCAAGGCGATCGGATGGAGCGTAGCGGATCTCCATGGGATTAGTCCAGCAGTGTGCTCCCACCATATCTATCTTGAGGAGGGGGCGAAGCCGTCGCGTGAGTTCCAGCGGCGACTGAACCCCAACCTGAGAGAGGTCGTGATGAAGGAAATATCCAAATGGTGGAGCGCAGATTTTATTTATCCCATTTCCGACTCCAAGTGGGTCAGCCCCTTGCATGTGGTGCCCAAGAAGACGGGCATCACGACTGTGATCAGTGAGTCGGGAGAGGAGATCGCTACACGAGTACCCACTTCTTGGAGGGTCTGTGTTGACTACAGGAGACTCAACCAGGCCACCAAGAAGGACCATTTCCCCCTGCCTTTTATTGACCAGATCATTGAGAGACTGGCAGGGAAGAGCCATTATTGTTTCCTGGATGGGTACTCGGGCTACAACCAGGTGGCCATCGCTCCTGAGGATCAGGAGAAGACCACCTTTACCTGTCCCTTCGGCACATATGCTTTTCGACGCATGCCATTTGGGCTATGCAATGCCCCTGCGACTTTTCAGAGGTGCATGCTGTCGATCTTTTCGGACATGGTAGGGGAGTGTTTGGAGGTCTTCATGGACGATTTCTCGGTCTACGGCGACGGATTCGATTCTTGTCTTGACTGCCTAGACCGGGTACTCCAGCGATGTATCGAGTTCCATTTGGTTCTATCTTGGGAGAAGAGTCACTTTATGGTGACTCAAGGGACGGTGCTTTCCCACATCATCTCCAACAGGGGCATTGAGGTTGATCCGGCCAAGGTGGATGTCATTAGAAAACTCACACCGCCGTCCAATCTGAGGCAGTTACGGTCATTCCTGGGGCACGTTGGATTTTATAGGAGATTTATTCAGGATTTCAGCAAGATTGCCCGACCATTGACTGACCTCTTGACGAAAGACACCGAGTTCCTTGTAGATGACAAGTGTCTCTCGTCTTTTGCGACTCTCCAGCAGCATGTTATAGAGGCTCCTGTTCTCCAGCCGCCTGATTGGTCTCTCCCATTCGAGATCATGACGGACGCCTCCGATTTTGCCGTGGGGGCAGTGCTGGGACAGAGGAGGGATGGAGTACCATTTGCGATACACTATGCTAGCCGCACATTGGATTCCGCCCAGCGGAATTATACGGTCACAGAGAAGGAAATGCTAGCAGTAGTGTTTGCCCTAGATAAGTTCAGATCGTATATCATTGGATCTAGAGTGACTTTGTTTACAGATCATACCGCCATCCGGTACCTCATGGCAAAGAAGGATGCCAAGGCCAGATTGACTAGATGGATCCTTCTACTCCAGGAGTTCGACATTGAGATTAAGGATAAGCCTGGAGTCAAGAATGTGGTGGCGGATCATCTCTCCCGATTAGAGCAGCCTGAGGATTCTGAGCAGATTGATCCTATTCGTGATACCTTCCCAGATGAGGCGATCCTTGCTATCGCCTCACTCCCGTGGTATGCCGATATTGTGAACTTTCTCGTTGCAGGGAAAGTCCCACAAGATTGGCCCAGGCAGAGGCTTGAGACCTTCCTTGCGAAGGCCAAGTCCTACCACTGGGAGGATCCCATCCTTTACCACGAGGGAGGGGATAGCGTCTGGCGGCGGTGTATTCCTCAGGAGGAACACCATAGCGTCCTCACCTACTGCCACAAGTTTGAGGCAGGAGGACATCATTCTGGGAGGAGAACGGCACAGAAAGTGCTCCAATCCGGCTTGTGGTGGCCTACCCTCTTCAAGGACTCGGATGAGTTCGTGAAGAGGTGTACTGACTGTCAGAGGATGGGCACTTGTGGACAGCGTGATATGATGCCGATGCAGCCCATTCACTTCTGTGAGGTTTTTGACGCATGGGGCATCGATTTCATGGGTCCATTCCCTAAGAGTCAGGGATTTGAGTACATTCTGTTGGCCGTAGATTATGTTAGTCGTTGGGTTGAGGCTATCCCCACCCGAGCCGCTGATGCGAGGACAGTTTGCAGATTTCTGAGGAAGCATATCATCACGCGGTTCGGGGTTCCACGAGTTCTTATTTCTGATGGGGGGTCTCATTTCATCAACGACCAGGTGAAGGCCCTTGCTAGCGAGTTCAGTATAGACCATCGTGTTGCCACACCTTACCATCCACAGACGAATGGTCTAGCTGAGGTGTCGAACAGGGAGATCAAGACTATTCTGCAGAAAGTCGTCCGCCCTGACCGAAAGAATTGGTCGCAGCTTTTGGACTCGGTCTTGTGGGCATATCGGACGTCTTTCAAGACTCCATTGGGTACATCTCCCTTTCGCCTCGTTTATGGCAAGCCATGCCATTTACTTGTTGAGCTGAGGCACAAGTCACTTTGGGCAGTCACTGATATTCTTATGGATCCAGATGGTATAGGAGACCAGAGGAGG